>OY740766.1:163823644-164423644 GCA_963513935.1 Aphrophora alni
CTCTCTCTCTCTTTCATCTTTCCTTTTGACCTCTCTTAAGTACAGGCTTGGCAATCCCGAGGGAACCCAACTGGATATACACTTTCTTCTTGTTCTCTTGGATTACATATCTCTCTCTCTCTCTCTCTTTCATCTTTCCTTTTGACCTCTCTTAAGTACAGGCTTGGCAATCCCGAGGAAACCCAACTGGATATACACTTTCTTCTTGTTCTCTTGGATTACATATCTCTCTCTCTCTCTCTCTCTTTCATCTTTCCTTTTGACCTCTCTTAAGTACAGGCTTGGCAATCCCGAGGAAACCCAACTGGATATACACTTTCTTCTTGTTCTCTTGGATTACATATCTCTCTCTCTCTCTCTTTCATCTTTCCTTTTGACCTCTCTTAAGTACAGGCTTGGCAATCACGAGGAAACCCAACTGGATATACACTTTCTTCTTGTTCTCTTGGATTACATATCTCTCTCTCTCTCTCTTTCATCTTTCCTTTTGACCTCTCTTAAGTACAGGCTTGGCAATCCCGAGGGAACCCAACTGGATATACACTTTCTTCTTGTTCTCTTGGATTACATATCTCTCTCTCTCTCTCTTTCATCTTTCCTTTTGACCTCTCTTAAGTACAGGCTTGGCAATCCCGAGGGAACCCAACTGGATATACACTTTCTTCTTGTTCTCTTGGATTACATATCTCTCTCTCTCTCTCTCTTTCATCTTTCCTTTTGACCTCTCTTAAGTACAGGCTTGGCAATCCCGAGGAAACCCAACTGGATATACACTTTCTTCTTGTTCTCTTGGATTACATATCTCTCTCTCTCTCTCTCTTTCATCTTTCCTTTCGACCTCTCTTGAGTATAGGCATGGCAATCCCGAGGAAACCCAACTGGATATACACTTTCTTCTTGTTCTCTTGGATTACATATCTCTCTCTCTCTCTCTCTCTTTCATCTTTCCTTTTGACCTCTCTTGAGTATAGGCATGGCAATCCCGCGGGAACCCAACTGGATCTACACTTTCTTCTTCTTGTCTTTGGTTACATCTCTCTCTTTCATCTTTCCTTTTGGCCTCTCTTAAGTACAGGCTTGGCAATCCCGAGGTAACCCAACTGGATGTACACCTTTCTTCTTGTTCTTTTGGATTACATATCTCTCTCTCTCTCTCTTTCATCTTTCCTTTTGACCTCTCTTAAGTACAGGCTTGGCAATCCCGAGGAAACCCAACTGGATATACACTTTCTTCTTGTTCTCTTGGATTACATATCTCTCTCTCTCTCTCTCTCTTTCATCTTTCCTTTCGACCTCTCTTGAGTATAGGCTTGGCAATCCCGAGGAAACCCAACTGGATCTACACTTTCTCCTTATCAAACTCACAGTGTTCTTAACCTCCAGGATTGTGAATTAAATCAATTGTTAGGTTATTCTTACCTTATCCCAACAATCTTTAAATATCCTAGTGGATTACCGGTTTCGACCGTTAGTTGCTCATCTTCAGGTCCCTCTTTTTTAATCATCCAATTTTGGATTTCGTCATACATTATAACCTAAATATTATATTTTTATATTATTAAAGATAATAAAATGAACAATGGCTGCCAACTTAGAAAAGCTAGTTTATCTTCTAAAAATAAATAAATGATAAAACTGTGCGTTTAAAAAGTTGGAGAACATGTGAACTATAAATAATAACAAATATAACCGTACCTCCACCAAAATGTTAATTATTTAAAGTGAAGTTAGAAAAGGTGGAATGGAGGTATAAAAGTCAAAAACGGTATCTAATAGACTCTCTAGATAGGTAATTATAGACGTAAATTTTATATAATATATTGCTTAAAGACAGACATTACTAAATTAAAATTCTGAATCTCTAGTAATAAGTTAAAAATAAGTGAAAAATCTTCATAAAACTGAACCTTCTAATCAAAATTGTAATTGGACCAGCACATGACATTCAGAAACATTACGTGAAATTTCAACTCAGCGTTGACATATTACTAGTTTCATCAAAAATAGATCAAAGTAAAAATATTTATAAGTTAGAGTATTCATCTATTTTAAACCTTCACTTTAAAAATATTTTAACGCGATGCTAATATCATGAGACACTTATCAAACTTTAAAGTGTTGTCGAAATCGGTTCATATGGTTTTGATAAAAAAAACTACAGTCATATGGAGGAGCAGACAGACAGAAAGTTTGATTTATTCAAAATTTCACCTAAAGATGAAGATGAATTAGTTTATGAATAGAATAAAACTCGAACACAAGATCACACCAAAAATTATGTTTACTTAATCAAACGCGTTTCAACGACAAAATCGCTATCCTCATGAGGTACAATAACTAAACTATAACTTTGTTTTTGATTATGTAAACGTAATTTTTGTGAGAACTTGTGTTCGAGTTTTATTCTATCTAACACTAGTCAAGCTCAAAATGTATTTATATTTAGTTTATGAGAAAGGAAAAGCATTAGACTAAAGATGTTAACAACCACTATTGCACTTAACAGCTGTGCTCTATGTTCTTACTAGTCAACTAATGTTTTCCTTTACAACTCATTTTATAATTATCATAAACATATCAAACCCTACTCAAAATCCAATAAACATTCATTTAAATTTTGGTTCTCATCTGTGCACTTAAGGGTTTACATAATTTTAAAAGTAAATTCTGCACGTAAATCTAGGAGTAAATTGAGAATTGTGTGGTACGGTAATTGAATAAACACTAAAACTGAAAATTCGTCCAATTAACAGACATGGTGTGCAGGCAATTTGCATCATCCTTTATCATGCTCTAAATTTAAGAACCTGTTCATTAAGAAATTTCTCTTCTTTTTTTGTAAGAATTATTTTAACGTGAAGTTGAAGTTAGCGCCGTGAAATGAAACCAGAAATACAATATAGAGGGAGAATTGTGAATAATGTGCCAAAAATCAGGGTAGGTATTACACTTCACTAGCAACAAAATTAATCATAGTAACCTCCCATCGTATCTCACTTTATTTCCGACAAACAGGATGAATCTGATAAAGTGTAAAAAGAGAGAACGGTTTGAGCAAAACAAAATGCATCCCCCTTGAATCGGATGCAGGGAATCAATTTGAAATAATTTGATTTAATTTTATCTACAGAATGTGCCAAAACTTAAATTCCCGGGTTCAAATCTTAATATTTTCAAATTTAATCATAAGTCGTCTAATACCTCATTTTAAAGGTCTCAAAACACTAATCATTTTGGCGTAAAAAAAAATAAAATGTACTTGTTTTTTTTGGTCCGCCATTTTGAAACGGTTAAATATTTTTAAACAGAATTTTCATTGAAATGTTTCTTTTACAAAACCATTAAAATGAGTTATCTTACACCATTGTCAAAAAATAAATAGCTGTTCTTATCCCGCAATTTTGAAACCGTTAAAGTTATTACAAAACTTTACATACAAAAAATGTTGTGCAACTTTTAAGTGTTTGCTATTTATAAAAATTGAATTAGAGCTGTTTATGATTCTCTATTTCAATTTTATTTTAAATGAGAGGGAAAGTGCTCTTAGCTCATTTTCTCCAAGAGTATGTTATATCTATCCTTTGATACAAATGTAGTTTTTCTTGTATGTACAGGATAGCTACAATAAAATAAACTGTAAAAACGAAAATTTTGGGGAACCCTGTACATATAGATAACACTATTGTAAAACGTTTTCGTCAAAATGATGAGGGTTTAAAGACTTTTAAAATGAGGTATCGACGACCTATGTTTACATTTGAAAATTTTGAGATTTAAACCAGGGAGCTCCAATTTTGGAACATCCTATACATAAAGTTAAATGAAACTATTTTACATGGATTCCCTGGAAGGGATTTAGGGAAATACATTTTGTTTACTTGTAGTAGGTCAAACCGTTATACATTGTGCACACCTTATCAGATTCAAACTATATAAATTGCTTCCCTTTTTTATGCAATAATGACCGAGCGATTTTTGGCCTCCAACAAGAAAAAACAATACATCATATAAACCTTGCAGAATCATCAATATATTTTAAAATAACCTATAAAACCAAGAGAACAGGATTTAATCACAATAAAAATGTGTCGTAAAAACTCTGAAAGGTCATCAATTCCAATCCAATGTGACAGTAAATGAACATGCAAACAACCTGCGAAGATTTTATGTTCAGTAACGTTATTTGCTCCTTTATGCCTCCGTTAATCAGGGTTGTCACCCTGCTTTGTAGCTCATCCTTTATTACTTTTATCTTTAAAAGCACGTCTACCCGAGGACACTCAAGGCAAACAGAGGGTGACAGGAAATTAAACACTTTTAATATTCTTACTTTATTGGGCACTTTATACTTTCGTGCTTAAAGGTTTTCTAAAATAAAAGTATTGGAAATGGTGTAACAAAATCCGATGGGTTTTCAGTCATCTCTTGAAATCTACTTAATGGAAGTTTTATTTGTGTGTCGTCCAATTCACGAAAACAAACTCGCAAAACTTGCTTCTTATAGACTACTCGCCTCATAGAACGTTCTGCCAATTTAACCAACATTCCGTTCTTGTAATTATTATTACAGTTTTTATTTTTATAATTTTAAAGTTAAAAATATATAAGAAGTTAAGTTTGGTAATCGCGAAGAATCTTAGCAACGTTTTTTGACTAATTTTTACGTTTCTTTCTCAAAAACCGAAAAACTAATTTCGACACACCATCCAACTGTTTGTGGTATACCAACGACGGACGGACGGCATTTTGAAAATCACTATTTTGGTTTAATGAAACTCGAAAGTCAGTCATAAAATGGAGGTCGAATTTGACTGTTACAAAACCTAACCTAACCTAACCTAACCTAACCTAACCTAACCTAACCTAACCTAACCTAACCAAACCTAACCTAACCTAACCTAACCTAACCTAACTAACCTAACTTAACCTAACCTAACCTAACCTAACCTAACCTAACCTAACCTAACCTAACCTTAACTTATAATAACTAAGACCTAACCTAACCAAACCTAACCTTAACTAACCAAACCTAACCTAACCTATCCTTCGTATAAAGGATAATTTTAAATACTAAGAAGAAATAAAAGTGTTGCCAAATTACCCTCACGAGTAGAATCGATAAACGTTGTATAAAAGTGAAAAGGTATCGACATTTCTAGAAATACAATACAAATTCCCTGAAAACAAATGAAAAATATTGTACGCCGTCCATGGAAGTGTCATCCCGACAAAGGTTATATCATTTTATAAAATGTATCTCACACAAATGTAGGACCCGTTACATATTTCAAGTAAACTGCAGAGATCAATCATAATAAAATGGCGTCTCAGTAGGTGACAGTTATTGATATAAAACTGGAACCGACTTTTACAACCTTGTTTGTGTCAAACGGTCGTTACAATTCACGAAGCGATGTTTTATTGCTTTGGAACTATTCTTCTTCCTTTTAAACAACTTAGGTTTTTTTTTTAGAAAAAAAAAGCTTTGAAATGATAGCTATAAAATAGAAATCATAATTTCAGTAATAAATTAGTTAATTTCCAACGTAGAGATTTGAGGTTGATGTCATAATATCCAGATTTAAAATCGGGAAATTTAAATTAGTGTGGTTTATGAGGACCTATGGAGAAGGACTGGTCAGTTCAAGATAGATATACAAAAACAAGAATGAAAATTTAAATACTAAGAGGAAAGATGAAGGTAAAGTCAGAAGACCGGCAATCAACTAATATCAGCAGGGAAGCAGGAGAGTGGGCTGACCTAGGAACACCAAGAGGAGAACGTTGGGAGTAGAGTTGCTGGCTGCTGGATTTATATGGAGAGACGTCGGAATATTGGGATGAGATAAAGTTCGTTGGCGGGACTTTGAGAATACCCTACGTCCCGCACGAGAATAAAGCAAATAAATCAAGAACTACTCAGAAGTTTTATTGCTTTGAAACTATTTTCTTCTTCTTGTTAAGGTTGTTAAAACTTAGAAACAAACATGTTAATGGGCGACATTATGGTACGTACCCAACTTCATCTTATATTGTAATACAAGTAAATCCTTTAAATATACTCGCCCAAAAGTAGGGTTCTTGGGCTTTGTAGAATATAATAAATTGTATTAAGATCGAAAGGTGTTATTCAGTAAGCTAAGTTTCTTTAAAACAGTTGTTACACTGGTTTTCTGAACTTCGTAATTGTGTAAATCACTCCTCTCTTGACGTCGAGGGAGGAACGAGGGCCAGCGCCTTTTTAACGATGTCTGACAAATCTCCACTTGAGGAGCGAGAGCCAGCAGGCAGGCAGAAACTTAACACAATTAATTGTTTTATAATTGAAAAATAAACGAAGTATGAACAAAAAAACAGTTTTAAATAACCACCATTTTTACATTTTCAATAAAGTGTATACAGCGAAGTTATTTAAAATATATAATTTCAAAACCTGACCTCCAAGACAACGGGTTACGTAACTATAGCTACGAAAGCCGTGTCATCTACACGACCTTAGCAAGTGAAAAATCTCCTTACCATATGTTAACAGCTTTGAGGCCTGTTACGAACGAAGCGAGTGGGGACTTTTTAATTTAAACACATCTACGAGGCCCAGTAGGGCCTAACCGGCGTCAAGAGGGTAGTGGACACAATTACGACGTTCGTGTAACAATTGTTTAAAACAAATTTCCCTTATTAGATAACACCTTGATCTAACATCAATTTGTTTGTATTATATTCTTTAACGGGCCAGGTAAGTATCATCAACGTTTTTAATTATTATAATAAAAGTTGAGCTTGACTTATGAGAAAAATTATACAGGATAACAAACAAACAGAACATAATTCTCAGAAAAAATACGCCTAAGTATCAGACGCGTTTCAACGACAAGGTCGTCCTCTTCAGTGATAACAGTTATAGTTTGATTGGTGTAGCTCGTGTATCACTGAAGAGGACGACCTTGTCGTTGAAACGCGTTTGATACCTTGGCGTATTTTTTTGTGAGAATTGTGTTCTGTTTGTTTTTTATCCTTTTTAATTATTATTCGTTAAAATATATAAGATTTTAAATGATTATAATTCTGTAACAAATCTCTCTATGAAAGATGTAAGATGCCACAAACACATCTGTTCTGCATCAATGTAACTGTCATTTCTAGGGATGACATTTCAGTTTGATTGAATATGCTTTCCTTGTACTATTTCACAGAACCTTTTTAGAGTTGAAAGCAACATTTGTAAAAGAGAAGAAGAAGTGGGAGGGTTGTCACCTTATATTCCTTAAAATGAAATATTCGACTTCTACAGAATATTATATATGACCACTTTGTTTATGGGACTATATATATATTTTTTTAAACAAAGAATAAAATTTATTAATATAAATATAACAAATCAGTGAGTGTTGTTTTGTACTCGCTGAAATCTGGTGATAATTTCAGAAAATTAATTAAAAATACAGCCTCCCAAAATGAATGGACATTATTTTTATAGTTACTCTTTGGTTAAATCTATGCGAAAAGTTTCTCACGTCACGTGATGTTTTTGGGAAGAACTCGTCATTTTTGAGATATTTACTACCTCAATAACTGTTTTCTACCTTTTAGTATAAAATATATTACTTTTTTTAAGTAGATTATTTATAGTCTATTCATGAAAAAAAAGTTCATATAAATTTGGATTCCAAAATACTTTGTTTCTGGTCTATTGACCTGTTTTTTTTTTTTTTTTTTTTTTTTTTTCAAAAACTTTATAACTTTAAAAATTATTAAGATATTTGGATTCAAACTTTTTACAGAACTCTTTATGTTACGTTTTTCAAGTGTACCAAAAAAAAAGACATTATTTTGTATATTTTCAAAATGGCGGCCGTTTTAATATTTAACATTTATAGATTTCGAAAATAGTTAATTTTACAAAAGTGAAATAATTTTTTTTTTATATAGTTTATAAAGAGTGATTCGCGAAAAAATAGTTCATATAAATATGTGAACGAAAACAATTTTTTCGCGTGTATCCACAATTTTGTTTTTTGTAAATTGTTAAGATATTGGATTCAAATTTTGTACAGTCGTTTTTTATGTTATGTTTTATTAGTGCACCAAAAATAGAGATATTATTTTGTATATTTTCAAATAACGGCCGTTTTAATATATTTAACGTTTTACCTCAAAAATACTTTACGAAATATTTCCAAAATTATTATCATATAGTTATCCTTTGACCAATAATACATTATTGGTCAAAGGATAACTAACCGAATTATCAATACAAATCTATAAAACAACCAATATTAGGTACCCTAAAAGAAAACATTTTCAAATTCTGATCTTTACATCTTCGGCTTTTTTATTAGAGGTATTATGAATAACTTCATCATTGTAGCCTATTAGAGTAAAGATACAAAATTTGAAAATGTCAAACCAAACTAATAATTGTTTTAATATTGGAAAATAGTTGTAACCTTATGTAACCTTAGTAAGAATTTTTTTTTTTTTTTTTTTTATAACTTACTTAACATTTTACAATAATGATTCGAATTTACCCCTAACCACAATCACTGGAAACTTTAAAATAACAATTATTTGATTAATTGTTCTTTATTTATTTTTTCCGCTAAATGCCCTGATGTACATTTCGATAACATGGTTATCATCATCGGAGGGTCTTGCTTCTAAACTAAATCTAAACTTACATATCTACTAATGTAATTAGTAATTAATCAAATAATTGTGTTTTATTTTAAAGTTTCCAATGATTGTAGTTAGGGGTAAATTCGAATCGTTATTGTGAATTTCACCACAGTGCTCAACAAGATTGTATCTTACTTATCGTTTGAAAAGAGGGGAAAAAATTGTCTCTAGTAATTTATTTGTAAAGTTAACAGTTTTCGAGATATTCAAAGTAAGTTAAATATTTTAAAGAAGAGTTGGTCGAAAGAAAGCTAGAGATCCACCCCAATTCTAAATTTAAACAATTGTAGATCCAGCTAAGTTCTCTCGGAATTGCAAAACCCGCTCTCAAAACATATTCTTACCTTAAATAAATATCGAATTATTTGTAAAAAGTATGACTTTTGCGTACTTCCTTCTATCTATCTATGATTCCTTGTAGAAAGCTACCCAACTATAAACGATTTATGAAATACCATTTTCCAATTTCAGTTGTCAATAATATCCGGCTACATGATTTACAAGCAGGGATAAGACCCAACCTGACTACGCGTTGTCTCTACTGGAGATAAGAACACCCTCACGACACATTTCTTGCTCCCTCGCGTAAGATGAAAACAAAATAAATAGCCAAGAAAGATAAAACTAGGGAGCGTCTAGTTCACGCAATTGTTTTATTTTCTCTGAGGTAAGGTGGATGAGAAACGTATTCTCTTACAGCGCAAATCCCCATTGAGGTCCTTGACAAACTCAAATTTTTTAAAATCTGGTGGATGTAATAACTAAAAATGAAAGTAAAAGGAGATTAGTTAGGCCTCTCGGAATTACCCAGCCAAAACTCACTAAAAATAACCTCTTAAGGGATGGTTTGATTTAAACTTTGTTAGGATTTTTTCCCCTCTATCGAAGAGTGCATTACCGATGAAAATAACTATTCATCTTTTATTGGACTATCAGGAGTATTGTGCGATTAATATTTTGAATTCACGTACAAATTTCAGTTTAATTATTAGCTCATGCGCGACACGATCCCATTTATTTGGGACCGAGTCACCCCGATCTGCCACGAAGATCCACGAACAACTAATGAGTAAATAAACAAATGGAAAGTAAAAAGCTATTTGAAATGTTGCACACTACAGTCCTCTACAACAAATTTCATGTTCCTATATTATTTTTTGTAGCCGCTATCGTGCTTACGTACAGACGACAACGACGACGAACGGAATAATTTTTCGGTTTCCTAAGACCACCGTAAATACCAGTAACTTCGTATACTGGTTAAGTATCAATTAGCTTAAATTAGGCTTAGCTTATTGAGAATAAATTTCCATCGCGTTATTTCTAAATAAATTTTATAATTAAATCAAATCCAATTTTCATTATTTGCTATCCATCTTCCTTGCTCAAATTAGTAAATCAATAAATAATATAAATATAATTAATCAGCTAAAGTAAGTTATTGTTTTAACTTTTCCACATATCAAAATACTCGCCTTCAAACTTCATTTCACTTGTCATTTCCAATTTACCACAAATAATAACTGACGTATAAATCATTCCAGAACGGAGCCAATATTTGCTTGGTTTCACTCTATTGGATGGATTGTGATGAGTCAACTAATTAAATGAACGATAGGCAGATAGTTAATGTATGCCTTATGGGATAACTGATTAATTAATGTACTGTAATCAGATAGTGTAATTATTTATAGAGTGTTGAGGTATAGATTCTTATTATTAACGATTGAAATCATTCGGTTTATCGTATTTAGACGTGATACATTGATGGAAGGAACTGTTTTAATTTGACAATTGCATTCGTTATTAAGTGTGAAGTAATCGTTACAAAATATACGCATAACAATCTTTAAAATGAAGCCGAATGATTAATAAAAAAATATTTTGTTTTTATTTTTCGTTTCCAATTGACGTCCATTCAAAATAGATACTTTATAGATCCACAAGTGGTCCATTTAGGAATAAAGTCCACTTTCTAAGAATTAATATATAATAGTATGAATTATATCTTCTTCAAATAATGAAAGCAGTTATGGATGGGTCCTCCTCCTAACACACAAAAAGCACAGATGATTAGTTACGACCCTCATTGGAGCGGTTGTGTCCACTACAACAAAGAGTTTTATATTGCTTTATAAAATGAATTTACGTTATTATAATAACAGTCTGTATTAAATTCTAATCAAAACTACACCAAACACGACGTGTACAATACTAACCGTTCGAATAATTCAAATGAGTTCTTTCTCTTGTAAAGCATAAGCAGTTTAAAAATGGGTTTCATACATAAATGGGTAACACAAGCAGACGCTATACATTCCGGTAAAACACTGATAATTCATTAGTATTATTACAGGGCTTTTACAATCCTTAAAGTAATAATGAGGGAAGACCAGTCAGTAACTGTCACAATGTCAATGAATATCCTTCTATGATAATTAGAAATGTGGGAGGAATAAATTCAACCAAACACGAACAGATTCGAACCATACTAAGAATTGCAATGGCACGATAACAAAACCAACAAACTCGAGTCTTTTCTAAAATGTAGGCCCAGATAGGTTAGGTTAGGTTAGGTTAGGTTAGGTTAGGTTCCCAACGAGGGTATACAAAATTATCTGCGAAAATTGTCCCAGTTTTTTAGATAAGGAAAACAGAACGTCCCTTCCAGGTGAGGTTTAAAACACATTAACCTTCAAGCAAATTAAATAGTTTCCCAACAACTTATGAACACGGATTTCAATGTAAATTTGGACGTAATGTAGGGTATACAGAGAAAGACAGTTCATGAATTTGAATGAATTTGATATCTATAGAGCTCAGAAGTACGATTACACTTATTTTCTTAATGAACCTTAGTTCAAATCGAACATCCAAACAAGATGAAAAAAATCAGCCACATTGTCTGTCGTGCTTCGCAGATTCTGCTGTAACAGTTTGTGTTTAGCTGAACTTATAGGACCTTCGCACGGTGTTTGTGTTTTACGTGTGTTTATATTGGGTTTATTACCCTGATGATGGCACTGTGTCCGAAACTGCACTCGGTTTGACTGAAGAAATGTAACATACCTTCTTGAAAATTTGATTAGTGGACGTATAATCGAGAGAAAAATCGAATCTATTTTTATTTTCTATTCTAATAAAAACAGAATTAAGCTAACCACTTAAACTAAGATTATACTAAATCCAGTATGTCTATTATTTGTCATAATATTCAGAGTTTTGCAGCTAAACATAAACCTAAATCCAAATGCCAAGTAACGCCCCCCTCCCGTTTTTAACCGGCCAATTACAAAGAGGCTCGTGATTCGTTAAAAGTGGGAGGGGGCACTACTTGGCACTTTGTTTCAGGTTTATCTTTAGTTTAGCTGTAAACCTCTGAGGATGACGACTGTTATCGAAATATACGTAAGAAAATTTTAATAAACATACTAGATTTAGTACAGTCTTAGTTATGTTACTTGTTTTTGTGGTTGTTGTTTCCACTATCAATAGTAGAGAATCCTTGTTTCCCTCACTATCAATATCACCACAGTATTTCTTAGATATTTCACCTTGTAATCTAATTATTAATGACAAGAGGGGCTTCATAATCGCACTGTATAATTTATTATCGCATTTTTTTCATTTTATCACGCCACTATAATCGAATCCAAAATTGTAAAAGTCGCAATATTTTCCAAAATAATATTATTTTATTTCTTCATGATTATATTAAAGTCACGGTCTAACAAACAGAAACTGACTCTTGTTTTAGAAATTGACTTTTCTAAATTGAAATAATATTTTATACACTTTTTCACTTTATTCAACCAACCCGGTGATTGGTTCTGTAGAGGGAAAACACAATCTGCCAATATGTATGTTGTATTAAAAACGCCTCCAGCTCGCGAGAACGCGGACTTTCTTTCCAATATTGTGTAATGTTTCTCTCAAATAAAACAGTTACAGTTGGTGAATATCTACAACACATGTGCAGTAGCTATCAATGCAAAAAACCCGAAGATTTTTATTACTTTGTTATATTAAAAACAATTTTTGTATCAATTTATTTCCAAGAATAATTGGTGTAATAGAAACCTAGATGAAGTAGTAAGTTTGTATCTTTCGCGTATACAGCAAGAACTTTCTTCGTTTAGACATCTAAAATGATGTAAATAAAATACTAGAATGGAATAATAATTCCCACAATTCAATTTAAATTGACGTTATTGTTTACAAAAAGCATAACTTTATTTCTTAACTCTGTACCTTCAGATATACCCAAGTGTCCTCTCCCACATTTTAAACTTAGAACGAATTAATCAAAACGTTGAAGATGCCATCATGGTATTTACTCAGCCCTATCAAACAATGTAATACTAGCAGATACGATGTTACGCCCAAGTATGAGTGTATCACTAATTTCTTAACGTCCACTAAGCGTCCACATGTCTTGTAAATATGTATTTATTAAAACGTCTCCACTCGCTACGCTCGTGTCACAAACTCATGTATACGTTTCTTACATTTTTCTAAGGAGTTTAGATTTCAAAATTACATTTTTTACAATAACTCCTCTATTTGTCATTGTAGAGGTGTCTGGTTGCTACCATTACATGCAGAATTAAAATTGGTATATAAGATAGTGTGCTTATATAAAACCCTATTGAACTTCAGAAAAATCTATTTGAATAAATCAAAATGGCGGATTTTAAACAGTTTTTTGTTCATATGTTGTGCGTTATTAAACATAAAACCCACTAGTATAGATGAAAATTTGCAAATTTCAATTCTGCACGTAATGGTACCAACGATAACAAATAGCGCAGTTATTGCAAAAATCTAATTTCGAACCCTGACTGCCCAAGAAAATAAGATATTCGTAAAGTGAGGAGATTCATCAGGTTCAATTCACAGTCAAGAGCAACAAGTGGAGGCTCCTTTGCATATCTTCGAGGACGTTAGGACCTAGCCGACGTCAGGAAAGTAGTGATATACGTAGTTACGAGTGTCGAGAAATTGACCAAGTGGACTGTCTGCCATATCACAAATAGTAATTACATAAAGTAAAATGACTAATGGAAAACTTGAAGTGTTTTGCTTTAAAATGACAGTTCATTCTGTAGTTATCTTGATAAACTTGTATATTCATTTGACGCTGTAAAGTCTTTGATCAAATACGGTGAAAAAGTGACTTTTGGGCCAACTGTTATTTCAGTAAACCAGGGTGGTGAAAAGTCCCGGAACGGCTTAATATTTTTTTAACCGTTACAGATGTAACTATATAACTTGGTACACTGTTACTGGGCATAAAACACTATTTTACCACAATTTCAATGAGCCGCTACCACTTCGGGGGGTGGGGGGCACAAGGAGTCAGAAGAAAATCTTAAATAAGAGCATGGGTTGAGTTGTACATCAAATTAAAGGTCTAATTTAGTAGAATACAATGCCGCAAATCCGACTTCAAAAGGTTCACCCTAAACAAAATGGCGGCGTTTTAAAGTTTATGAAAGTTCCTATGGCGTTGAGTGTTAAAGATAGCTGGAAAATGTTTACTCGGTACAGGTTTCAAAACAAACGCCTAGAAATCAGTGTTGAAGCTTTAAAGCTATTTTTAGAGTTCTACTTGACCCTTAACCTCTAATGTGGGACGGCCGACAAGGAGTCGGAATTTTTCACCACCCCCGTATAATTAAATAGTTCAACATTGGTAAACAAATTAAAATGTTCGCACATAAATTGAAAACAGATCAGATGCATTAATTGGTAATCTGCAGGAAATGAAATGACATTTAGTTATTGGAATCACTATATCCTTACTGCAACATTATTAAGGAATTACGCAAGTATCAAATAACAAGGTTAATTCTCATTTAATCCCACCCTACCCCAGTGTGGTGTATTTGATTATCATTTCGTCTCCATACAATACGTGTATAGTTTAAACAGAAAATAAATTCTGTAAAAACATTTCTCACACAGCCATCAATAAAAATAAATACTAAAAACAATATCCGCTTTATCTTTCCAAATGGGGGTTTTCCGTTGTAATATTTTGTGAAAATCGTATTTTTTGTTGTTGTTGTTGTTGTTAATATGAAAGACATTTAAAAGATATACAGTTGTAGCAAACGACTGGAATATATTTTTTGGTTTCTAATTGGAGTAGAAAGATCCTACAAAGTGCGTTGGAAAGCTCTTGATTAGAGCTATTTACAAGATGCACTGAAACTACAATCAAAATATACAGAGTGTGCCAAACGATTGGATTTTTTTTTTTTGCTTCTAATTGGAGTAGAAAGATCCTACAAAGTGCGTTGGAAAGCTTTTGATTAGAGCTATCTACAAGATGCACTGAAACTACAATCAAAATATACAGGTGTAGCAAACGACTGCATATGTTTTTTGCTTCTAATTGGCGTAGAAGGATTCTACAACGTGCTATCTTCTTGATTTTAAATTTAAACAGGTTGTGTTTAAATTTAAAAACCTTTTTCTGAGCTTTTTACAATGTAAGCATATTGAGATTTATAAATAAATATCGACTTGTGATATTGTATACATTAAGTATCTCGTTATCATTTGATGAAGACAACTTTGTCGTTGAAACGCGTGTGAATAAATGTACTATTTGTGACAATTTGTGTTTTATTCTCAATTGATATTTCTTCATCTTATTTTTGTCCTCATTGAAGACCGACATTTTGGTGAAAAATAAAAACAAGTTATTTTCACTCTTTGATTTATGTAAGTATCTAAATATTCGACGACATGTTGAAAATTATGTTTTTCGTTTCCCGAGGCTAAACGTGAATATAAAACAACGAGTTTTATCTCTGTTTATATAACGTGTTTTCTGAGTTAAAACAGAGATAAAATTTTCGACGGTTACAAAACTAATATAACTATTCTATAAATAAATAAATAAATATATATATATATACCATGTGTCCAAAAAGTCCCCCCCTCTTATTTTTGTTATTAATGGAAATAGACAGATTTGCTTTGGGGAAAGTTTATATAACCAAAGGAGGAGTTTTTGAAGTATCAAAATTTTCAACCCTTACCCCCAAAATGGGGTAGTTTGGGGTAAGTCAAGAATTTTAAATAGCAACCCCTATTGAGTGATACCTCATTTTAAAGGTCTTTTCAAAATAAGAAAAATGGCTCAAACCAGATGTCTCTAAATTCATCTTACCCAACATAACAACTAATCGAATTGTGAATGTTAACCTACAAACTCCGGTTGTTTTTATTACATTACAAACTGCTCTATGTTGGTAAAATGATGTAAGAGCCTTACCTTGTTTTTTTAGCTCATATTAAGTTTTTGAAATGGCTACCATTTACTTTTTAGCAGAAATAGATTCTGGGCACAAAAGCTTGTTGTACATTTCGTAACATTTCCGGTCTAATTATTAACGTAAAATTCACAATTCGATTAACTATACTTCATATATTGGATAGGAAATGACTGTTTATTTACCATTAAAACTGTATAACAAAGTTTAGAAGTAAATTAACCCACCATAGTTACCGGATTTTCTATTCACTTTTCCTTTTTATTCTGTCATGCAAGGTTTTATTACAACAGCTTTTTTGTACTAAAAATGTTAGATCCTCTTTTATATTCCATTAAAATAGCTTCCGGCAAACTAAAGATGTGATGTTCTTTTGCTCTATATCGCTATTAATATTACAATTTTCCCTTAGTCGTAAAACTGTTTTATGTTATAACAATTTATATAAAGTTCTTAAATTTATAGCTTGTAACTTTTTCACATATTTACACAAAGGCATTGTTTGCGAATTGCTTTTTATATAATTTTAGAAGAAGATTTAACCGACTAAGATCATATTTAGTCAATAATTACACTCACATTGATATAAAGTACAGAGAAAGTTACGTGATGGATCGAAAAATGTATATCAAGTTTTTTACGGTTATCCGTTTTGAGTTCTACAGGATGTGCCGTAAGTAAGCTACCAAAATTTAGGAAATGATTCTATGGTTCGGGATACAGAAAAAATTTCGAAAACGTTTAGTTTTTCCAGATATCCCCATTTTGTTTTTCTACAAAAACGTAACTTTAGAAATAGAAAAGATTTTGACTTCAAATTTGGTATGCGCATTTTGTATGTTTCGTTTTATAAGTGTACAGAAAATAAAGACAGAATAGCAGCCGTTTAAAATATTTAATATTGAAATCTCGAAAACCAAACTTTCTCCAACAAAAAATGTTTCTCTTTTCAATGACAAACAAAACAGCTTTTGTATTTTTTTTTCTGTATAAATGGTGTCCCATAAGTAAAGTGCCAAACTCCGAGAAAAGGTTATATGGGTCAAAATAAAGAGAAAATCACGAATAAAATTTTATAAAAAAAATGTTCTTAGTAAATTTTTGTATTTTTTACCGTTTCCCGCCATTCTAGATTAAAAGTTTAAAATGGCCGCCATTTTGAAATTTTTAATTGGACCAAGTTGAATTTTTTCTACAGTAGGTCTCTTTTATTTAAACATACTTAGCGAGTTTTATAAAGATCGGTTGAAAAAAAATAGAAGAAAACAATTATTTTGTAAAAAATACAAAATGGCGGATATCTGGATATTTGGGAAAAAAATTATTCGTGATTTTCTCTTTATTTTGACCCATATAACCTTTTCCCAGAGTTTGGCACTTTACTTATGGGACACCCTGTATAAAAGTATAACTGAATTATACACAAAAATAATACTGTCCTTCTGTAAGTCACAATGTAACAAAAAGTCTTGGAGTAGTTAAGGGACAAAAATTATTGAAATATTTTTTTTAATATTACGTATGGAGTATAAAATAAAACTAGAAGTTATTCTGATTATGAATATATGTAGTCTATTTACTTGACGAAAAATTAATATCTTCTCGCTTGAACAAATTTAAAGAGTCAGATATCATCCCTCCCCCCTTCTAACAAGAACAGAGCGTTACCTAAAATTCTGAAAAAAAAGTATTTGATTTTGAAATTAAATAACAGAACAGTCCTAAATTATACATTATAGCTTTTTCTATGACGAATACAACTTAATTTAACCACACAATGAGAAACGCTTAATGTATTAGTTTTAAAACTAGTTTTTGTTATATTAACAGAAGGATTGTTTTATCATTAGTTTTTCTTTATTGGTGTCCGTAGTTAAAACCAAGGATATTTATAATTTAACGCACGAATCTGTACAATTTGAACTTAAAATACTTCACAATAACTCTCCCTAAATTCCTTCGGACCCTAAGTTGTGTGGTTTTAACTCACCCTTGAACCACACAATGTTTACCCTCACTTGTTTTCAACCCCAAATCTTACACGATTAGTACAAAAACTAATAATTCCTTAACACACCCATTGAAAATAAATTTATAATAATGAATCAATTTTAGAGGTAGCAAAAAATACACAGACAGACGCTTCAGAATTGTGTAAATCTGTTCCTTAGAAATTCAGCTTTTAATAACAATATTATCCCATACTTCCTGTACCAAGTAATTCTAAATTAATGCTGTACCATTATGAAATTTCCTGTAACTGAAATAATTAAAGTAAACACTATTAACATTACCTCTGTAAACTGCATATTGCAATAGCCTTGTTTATACAGAATCTATTCTGTCAATATTGTAATTAATTAGACGTTTCAGGTAAATAATGATACAGCTTTATTATAGAAATTAATACAACTATATTTAAAAGCGTTACGTTCCTTAACTGCTAGAATTTTAACTAATAAGCATTTAACTCAAAATCTAATACATCTCTCTTTATTACAATTTTTTTAAATATTTTATCTATTTAGACAGTTGCACAGAACTTCCCTCAATGTGTGTTTTTAAAAACACACAATTTTAAATACATACTCAAAAAATCATATATACTTTACAGAGTATTTTTGAAAAAAACAAATAAGATTAATTCAAGAAAAATACTAATTGATAACTCCTCAAACACAATTACAGCAACAAAAACTAAAACACAATAACTATTATTAGCTCATTCTCTTAAATATCCTAAGGTACATTTCTGTAAAATTAAAACTAACCTAATATTATGATCAATCTACATTTTTTCTAAGACACATAATTTGTGTACACGCTCCTACCACTCCAAATTCTGCTGACACGAGTTGGATTAATTCCATTTACAAAAACTGTTACGTAACATAAAAGAAGGCCTCACAGCTTGAAGCCCATGTTATTGACCAGGTTAGAAGGGCAATAATCTTAAAATTATTTTCAATCTTCTGGTATATTTTTCATCCTTTAATTTTATTTAGAGGAATTATCGATTACTATACAATTTTATTGTGGTATTAGCCTAACCGATTTCTCACTATTAATATTAACAGAGTTTTATTTGTTCAAACAATCTTGAATGGAAACTTTTCTGTTTACAGTTGTTTCGATTATCCATCAGACACCATGAGAACAAACACTATAATTTCATTACAATTTGACGAACATTCAAAATATTTTTTTAAACACTTCAAAAGTTTCTTTTTTTTTTTAATAAGTTAATTTGGAAATAAATTATTTGTAGCACTGTCTACTATGCCAAAGACATTGCTATAAACATTTCAAATTAATTTTTTAATATACATTTCAACTTAAAATGTGTGCTCTTAAGTGTGTTTTTTTTAATGTTTTTAATGTTTAGCAAAAAAGTGTTTGTTATGATGATGCCTAATAGATAGGCGAAACAGATCTAAACAGGAAAGTTTACAATCAAGATTATTCAGACAAGTAAAAAACTTCATAAATTTAATTATTATAGTCAACTTCACTACAACGTTCAATGAACATTGTACAATCATTAAATAAGAATAAAACTCACTTTTCATAAAAATCTATTGAACAAACTAATGATGATTAGTAATCGAAACATCGTCTTAGTGCTGAAGGAAATTATGAAGTTAAATTTCAATTTCCTTTAGTAAAACTGAACTTTTGTAACTCAACAGATATTGATGAAACTCAATTTTCGAATGTTAATTGTGTCTTTGAACACAAATGTATCATTAACCTTTACGTAGAGGAAGATAATTAACAAATTAAAAGGGTCGCTTTTTTTATATCACTCGGACTTCATCAACCAATGTCAAAGCCTACTCTTGTTATATTTTGTACAGGAAAACCACTATCTGCTCTTGTATTAAAAGTGCCTAAGGCGGCTCTTGCATCTCTCTAACTTATATTGGGATCAGATTTAGAAATTTCCCCTCCAGATATGACGTCACGAGTAAACCTAGATATATACATGGGTTCATACTTTAACACTAAAGTAAACTTAACAAAATTACTTTGTGCCTCAGTAAAATATAATATTTAATTCCTACTTATAGAGAAAATAATTTGATGCATTGAAAAAAATCTGTAGTTAAAGACGTCCATTTTTTGATGAATCACTTGAGATCGTGGGTTCGAATCCCACCTAGGACACAAGGTTTATTCTGTGCAGTTTGGTTATTTCCAATCTTTAGTAGTCTATGTGAAGGTGGTCCATAAATGTAATTATTACATATGCCATCGGAATAGTACAAATCACATCAAACCAATTTACAAAACGTGTAATTTGGGCACAGTTTAGTAATACCGTGAAGTAGGTTTTTAAATTTATAATCCAAAATTTAGGTCTACCTACAATTAAAATTATTAAAATTTATATTTTTGTGTACATCAGCTTTATGGGTTTCTATTAAATCTAGCTTAATTGGCGCACCTAAAATCCTAAACAATATTCTTTATGGTATCTCTAATTACACTAATTCAAAGTTAATGTTCTAAAACCAAAATATTAACGTTAAAAACCCAACCTAACCTAACCTTTTGTTCTTTTCACACCTTGCTCCTAGTAAAATATATGAGGATCAGTGTGATCTTTCCTTCTTCTTTTTTTATTAAACAATTAATTGTAACAGATGTTTTTCGGTCTTAAACAACAACAACAAAATTGAAGTGCGGTGGGTGAACTCCCTTACTCACAGGCTGAGCCTCACTAAAGGCACTCACTACGAACGGCAAAACATTCAAACATTAATGTACCCTTCAACAAGAGATCACCTTCATCTGTTTCCACGGGAAAAACAAATTTAAACTGTAGACTGAGATAAATCATATTTAATATTTTTATCTCAAAGATTTTCTTATATAAAACAGAGGAAAGTGGTACTCTGGAGGGTTGTGACGGATGTAAGGGAAATGGGAGGAAAACAGAATCGAGTGAAATTATCATTGTCAACACTACCAAGAAAAATCATATACAATGAGTTTGTAAATCAAAATTTATAAATTTATGCACAATGTGGATTTAAAATACATGGTGATTTTTAAGTCTTAAAACGGCTTTTATACTACACTAGCTGATGGCCCCACTTTCATCTGGGGATAGTTGAGATAGTTTTATAAAGAAATAATTTTTTTTAGCACAACCCTAATGGAAATAAATTATGCCCAAATATAGTTCGAAGCTTCCATTCATAGTTAGATTTCGTGATCAGTCAGTGGGTTTTGACTTATATATATATATATAGAGAGAGAGAGAGAGAGAGAGAGAGAGAGAGAGAGAGAGAGAGAGAGAGAGAGAGAGAGAGAGAGAGAGAGAGAGAGAGAGAGAGAGAGAGAGAGAGAGAGAGAGAGAGAGAGAGAGAGAGAGAGAGAGAGAGAGAGAGAGAGAGAGAGAGAGAGAGAGAGAGAGAGAGAGAGAGAGAGAGAGAGAGAGAGAGAGAGAGAGAGAGAGAGAGAGAGAGAGAACTGAGAGGTACTTGAAGGCAAATGCGGATCTACATAGTTTTAAAAATTATACTTTTTGCAGGTTTGAAACTTTTGTCCTCCATCTTGGATCCGCCATTGAATCAAACTTCATTTTTTTAAATAGAAAAGTGGACATGTGATACATGATTTTCGTGTAAAATAACAAGCAAAACAATGGTGAGAAACGTTTATCGATAAATTCCTTCGTTTATGAGCTATAAGCATTGAAAGTTACAATGACGGAAAAAACGCGTTAGCAAAAAACGGGTAAAAGCGCGATCGAAACTATTCTATTAAGCCTATGTTTTACCTGTAGAATACATCCAATAACGAACTTTAAACAATAACCAATAATTAACAACACAACTACAAATATAAATCTCAACTGTTATTCACTTTAAATATATCAAAATTTAAATAAATGTTTTCTATCATACATTACTGATACAATATTGTGAAAGGATACCATTCTACAATAAATGTTCATAGTGCAGATTGGCAGTTCGCTAACCTTATGTTGGAAAGTAGCCCTAGGTTAGATCAGCTGTTTGCATTACGTTACAACAACGTGGCTCATTAACTTCTCATTTCGGCTTTAAATTAAGTTGTAGTGGTTCAAAATTGTTTTCTGGTTACTTATTGGATGTATTCTGCAGTAAAAACAGAAATAGAAAAGTTTCGAAGGCGCGTATTAAATAAATTTTGATTTTATTTTTGAAGTATTACAAATAGTACTACAAGTCTACTACCTTGTAAGATAAATAACATGCAAGTTTTCATCATAACTATCATAGTTACATCCTGTTTCTACGTTCCAAACTATGTTTCACAAAAATAGGTTTCTATACAGATAAACGTGTTAACAACTCCTATATTGCGTAAAGCGGACATTTTCTCAATATAAACAATGCCAGGCTTACAATTTATCATAAATTTAACGTTACCATTGAGCGTAAACCTCATGAATATTGAGTCAGTAAATCTACATAAGAAAAGTGAAAGGGCTTATTGTACTTTTAGGATTGTTGCCAACAAACCTTTTCATTTTCACACTTTCTTAATATTAATAAATGAAATTAAAATATGGAAATTTGATCATAACCTACAAATAATTCAACGACTTCATTATTTCATCACATATACGTAGAATAGAGAAAGTAGAGAAAGTCTATGTCGCGTTTTTTGAGGGAAAAAAATCCATTTTTTAAAGAAAACACCTCTTTGTTATCATCACCTTATTAAAAAAAAGAAGCAAAGAATATAAACATCCCTAACTACCTAAAGACTACATACCCTTACCTAACCTAACCAAACATAACCTAACCTGTCCTAATTAACCTAACCTAACCTTCTCATAACCTACAAAATATTCAACGACTTCATTATTTTCTCACACATACGTAGTGTAGATAAAATAACTCAAAAGACTATCTCACGTTTTATGCGAAAATGTTCATTTTTCTTAAGAAAAAAAAAACACTTTATCATCATCGCCTTATAAAAATGTAAAAAATAACAAAATATTCTTAAACATGGAAAGATTACCTACCCTACCTAACTGAACCTAACCTAACCGAACCTAACCTAACCTCTAAATTATTCAACGGCTTCATTATTTTCTGACATACACTTAGTATACAGAAAGTAAGTCAAAAGTCTATGTCGAGTTTTTCGTAAAAAATATCCATGTTTTTTGGCAAAATCTCTTTGCCATCATCGTCTTACAAAAAAGGAAAAAAGAACATAAAATTTTAAAATATCCCTACCTATAGAAACACTACCCACCCTACTCTAACCTAACCTAACCAACCTATCCCTCGAAAGAGGGTCGGAAAAGAATACAGGGTTGGTCAAGAGAGACCTGTCGGGAAAGATGAAATAGTATAGCCGACCTCAAGAAAGCAGTGATATAGACCTACACAATTACGAGGATCAGAAAACCAGTATAACAACTGTTTTAAACAAACTTACTATACTGAATAAGACGCCTTAATACAAGGACAACGAATACTACATTTATAGTTTGTAGAACTAACGAAAACTGCTGGCAGAAAGATCACCTCAACAAACAGGTGCCATGGTGATAAAAGTACATTTGAGAAAGGTTAACTCGCATTATTACAAAATATATTTTTCTACCGTGCAATAAGAAAAAAATTTCATTCTGCGCAAATTTTAAAAAAAATGATACGAAAAACAACCAATTTCAATCAATCGCTGTCACAGGAGATGATTACGTTGATGTCGTCAAAATACTGTGCAATACTTTTTCCTTATTCAAAACCGTTTTATTTTCCCACAAATTTCAAAACTCCCTATCATCTGAAGTACACGTGTACAATTTTTTGTTTTATTTGAAAAATAAATTGTAAATGTGGCGGATTAAAAGGAAACGGTGTAAACAATAAAAAAGAAGGAAGAAACATGTGTTCACCGCACGCTGGAGGCGTTATGAATACAATGTAAGAAGAAAAGTCTTTCACTTTTGCAATATGACAAGTAAAGCTTGGTTATTGTTTCCTACAGCCCGTACCGTGTCGAGTGAATAAAAAGGAAAATAAAAATATATTTCTTAAAAGTTTTTGTTCCAGTAGGATTAACCTTACGGTTAAGAAATTCACAATTGAACATCATAGGTTTTAATTCAAACAAGAAGGGCGAGATTTCCATACAAATATAAACAAGTTGATGGTACCATCGTGGTACTTACTCCGCCCTATGTAATACAAGCAGATCCTCTACAATGTTTTCTTGGACTTTTTAGGGGATTGTATAAGGTAAATTTGTTTTAAACAGTTGGTACACTGGTTTTATGGACCTCGTAATTGTGTATACTACTTTCTTGATGTTGGCGAAGCCCTAACGGGTCTTGTTGATGTGTATATTAAATTATCCACTCGCTTCGCTCGTATCAGCTTTGTAACTATACGAATATCATGTTTTCTTTGGAGGTCAGAGTTTTATATTACAGTTTTGACCAAAAAAATTGCGCTATTTGTCATCGTAGAGATGTACAATTGAAATACATGCAGAAAAAACGTTTGGTTGGGTTAGGTTAGGTTAGGTTAGGTCAGGTTAGGTTAGGTTAGGTTAGGTTAGGTTAGGTTAGGTTAGAGGCATGTTTAAAAAAACTCTAAACTTTTTTAAATAAAATATGTGAAACGTAACGTTTTCTATGCGTAACGTATATTTATTTAACTATTTGACTTTTAAATACAATTTCAGTGCAGAAACATATATTAAAGATTTGCGTATGCCGAATAATAACCTAATAATTTACCCACCCAATAAGAAATTCTGTTTCGTAGGAGTTTTTGTGAAAGTAAAACCAAAATTTCAATGAACCGTTTTTGATTTCTCTTCATTTCCGACGCAATACCAGAATATAAAAAATTGTATAACAATATAGTGTATATTTTGTTTTCAATTCATAATTATAACAAGTTAAACCATCATGCTAATTACCCAGCTTATCGTAAAAATTTAATATAAAAATCTTCTAAAAGTTTTGTTCTTGGACTTTGTAGGAAATGTTAAATTGTTTAGTTTATCAAAGGGTCTTACCAAATAGGATAAGTTTTTTTAAAACAGTCCTTACAATGGTTTTCTGAACTATATAAATGTTTTTTCTAAACATTTCTTAATGTTGGCATACCCTAATAGCAAAAGGGTTTCCTTCGCTTCGCTCGTGTCAGTGTCTCGGCCCTAAAGGGTCTTGAAAATGTACATGTGATGGAGGTTCCACTCGCTACGCTCGTGTCGGTGACTCGGCCTTGCCGAATCTAGCAACTACACTCACGTCACATCACATTTTCTTTGAAGGTTAGACGAAATTACATTTTTAACAATTACTTCGCTATTTGTCGTCGTAGAGATGTGGGGTTGGTATCATTGCATGCAGAATTAAAATATATAAATTTGTATTTAATTTAATGAATAATATAGGCCTATTTGTTCTACTTACGTCTGCTCATCCAAAATTGTATCAATGCATTAAGTGAATGGTACACTTTCAATCACAGCCGGATACGGTCGATTATGTAAAGTTATTTCCGTTATAAAGTAAACAAGTGTTTTTTAAAGGAAATTAAATGTGTGTAAATGTGTAATAAATGTTTGTCTAATACGTACTAATGTTTTAAATGAGTTTGTAACAATGTTGACGAGGTAGGCTATATATATATGCTATATATAGTACCGAAAATAACGCATGTGACCATGGCTGAATAAATAGTCGAAACGGCCGTAATGCATTGATACAATATTGGATGAGCAGACGTAAGTAGAACAAATATATTATTATTTAAAAGCTCTCCAGTAAGGTGAAGAATATTAAAATTAATTTATTGTATTATAAGTTGAATAACACAGAAGATATAAACAAAACACTTTTTAAATGTAATTCGATTTTTCTAAATTTTAATAGTGTTCTACATGAGCCCACTCATACTAAATGAGTTTCTCATACTAAATTTCTTGTCCCTATCTTAATTTTTGTGCTCGCTGAAGATCTGTGAAACAACGAATGTCTTTTTTTACGATTACAAATCTTCCCCTCTACTTCATACACTGGATTTTCCAGTAAACTATTTAGTTTTCCTACAAAATACATTTTTTGTAGTTACGACAACATAAATCATTTAATAAGTTAGAATACAGTTAATAAATTAAACTTAAATTGTGTTTAGTAGGCTGTCATAAACTTGGCAACGTTGACGAAACAGTGTTGGACAATTTTCGAAAACTCCGTTCATCAAAACATAACCTCAAAAGTTAGTTTATTTCCAAACTAAAAACACAGTAAAGAAACCACTTCAGTTAAGTTAACAAGGAAATGGGAAAAGAGGAAACGAAGGCCAAAGGTAACCAAGCAAAGCAGAAGCCCGAGGTTCCATGATGTCGAGGTTATGTGAAAACACTTGGACTGTAACGGCCATCTCCCATCTCCTGTTTGCACTTTATTGTATAGGCAATTAAACAAATACTTTTTAAAAAAACTTGACACATCCTACTGACCTTCAAATTTCCCTGCCCGACGCGACAATGACGGACGGTCCGACCTGAATATCGGAGAAACACGTTTCGTAACTTATATTCAATATTTAAGTACAACAAGATGTCCCATAAAGCTATTCAAATGTTTAACTTGTCATGGAACAGCTGATTTTTGGATCAATTTGGTTAAATTTATCACGATCCGTCAATTTTGGAGAGAAAGAGAGAGAGAGAGAGAGAGAGAGAGAGAGAGAGAGAGAGAGAGAGAGAGAGAGAGAGAGAGAGAGAGAGAGAGAGAGACCAATACACTTCGTTTAACTACTTAGGGACTAAACTTCCAAAAAATTTGATCAAAATTGTTTGATCCGATTTTGAAAAAAATCAATATTTTATAATTAAAATTTGGAATAATTATCGAAAAAAAAGTCCCTAGTTATGACAAAAATATACCCTCATGCTAAATTTAGTTAAAATCGTTCCACTTCTTGACCTGTGGACAGACAGTCACAAAACCACTTTATAGGACTTAGAGGTCCTCAAAACTACGATCTTCATGAGACTGTAATAACTTATTTTCTGCATCTAGCAATCTGTATACAGCGTAATCAACTCAAGAGTCGAGCAAGAACGAGAGTTAGTCAAGAGAGATTCTATAGTAAAGATGAAAGAAATGGATCTAAACCAATACTACAAACAAAAAAAATTGTTCTATCTATGGTCACTCGGTATTGCCAACCTCATGCTAAGTAAAAATGAACTCGTGCAGTTTGATTTAACCGGTGTTAAAAGGAGTGTATTACTGGTAAAAAAAACTACTCAACACTTACTGGACTTTCAGGAGTAGAGCATGATTAATATTTTGTATTCACATATAAATTTCAGTTATGGTTTAATTAATGTAGTGTGACGCGATCCCCATGTATTTGTTTGTCGGTAAATGGAACCGAGTTAACTAGATACGCCACGAAGGTACACGAGCAACCGATTGTACTGAGTCGACTTGTCCTTACTCATAGTCAATACCTTAAAACGTGCCTTAGGCTATCCTCAATTAGCCATTTTCCCCATAACCATGGCCATGTTCCCGTTACACGTGCACCACTGAAGATGGCGACAATGTCGTTGAAACGCGTTTAATTTAATTAAGGTATTTCTGAGAAATGCTGTACAAGTTTTATTTTAATTTTAAAACATGTCACAAATCACGCTCATTATTTATTTATCTTATATAAATGTTTATCTCATCTGTGTGATTACATTCGCACTATGACTTCCTTCGATGGGTTATTTTTATACAGGGTGATTCAAAAAGAGACTTTCAGGACGTGTTCTACTAGTGAAAATAAAGAATATATTTCATATAAACACAGGTCCTGTAATGCTTTGTTTCCCAGTTATCCGCCATTTTGTTTTTTTTTTAACAAATTACCTAATATCTTTGGATGTAGAAAATATATTGAAATCAAATTTTGTATACATATTTGATGTAAAATCTTTTACCCATGTACGACAAACCAAAACGTCCTTTCATCTATTTTAAACGGTCGCCATTTTGAAAATAGATGAAAGGAAGTTTTGGTTTTTTATACATGGGTAAAAAATGTTATACCAATTATATATAGAAAATTTGAGTTCAATATATTTCCACGTCCAAAGATATTAAGTATTTTGTAAAAAAACAAAATGGCGGATTTCCCCCCCCCCATCGAAATGTTAAAAACGAAGCATTTCCAGACCTATGTTTATAAGAAGAAGAAGAAGAAGAAGAAAATTTTCACTAGTAGAACACATCTTGAAAGTAACTCACTTTCTTCCTGTATAAAATTTAATACACAAGGTGACTAGTCTACTATTAGAATCTGTAAAGGTAAGAGAGGGAAAAACCTTTCCTACTTTTGCATGACATTTTCCAATATGGCGACCAACTTGTTTCACAACATGTTTTTATGGTGGTTGCTAATATAAAACGTAATTTTAAACCCTTGTTGGGGGGTATTTTATGATCAACCACAACAGTTTAGAATCTACGCCCAATGAAAGTTTTGAAATTTATTATACGTGATTTTTTATTGGGTGCTTTTAACGATTTATTTACATTAAATTTGGGATATAAAAAAAAGTCTACCAAAGCTGACAAGCTATTTGAAATATTTAAATGTGTGGAAATTAATTTCATTAAATTATTACATTTAAATAACAGTCTAAAAACAGTTAAATTGATTTTCATTAGGCTTGAAACAGTAGTTTAAATACAATAATGTAAAAGCATTGATCATATGATAGTTATCAGCTGATTAACGATCAGCTGTTATTTTTTAACAATACATAAACATTCGAACTTTGCTGTATATAAAATACTGTTAACTTCAGTAGTGGTGAATACATACCAGATATAATAAATACAATTGTTTATATAGAAGCGAAATGATTTAATAAAATACAATTCCACACATTCAAAAAAACCTGTCTGTTTTAATTCTGCAGGAAACTATATTATAACCTTAAATTATGTTAGCTGTAGATATCTAGGATATTTTTTAATCTTCGAAAACATACGGAAGATTTCCCATTCAAAGTTTTATTTATCTCTCATTGTTTTAAAGATCCAATGATGATTGCACACTCTGTATATTGTCAAGGTTAAGATGACAAGCAAGTGAACACAATTAAAAAACTTCTAATTAAATCCATGTGGAATATTCTTAAAGTTATATTGTATAGGAAACCCTTCGTAATACAAATCCACCTGCAAGTTATTAATTAAGTATAAAATATGACAAACCGGACAGAGGGAAAGCTTTTACTTATTCAACGACAAGGGTTTTAAGCCTTATGTGACCCACAGGATTATCAGAGCTGTACGTTCTCTCTGCGCATATTTAATCTGGCAATGAGCTCACATTGTTTACTATCGCAATTAGGCTACTTCATTGTGAGACACTTTAAACGCATGGAATATTTCTGCCATTGTTTACATTCGAATGCTTAATGTCCTTGAATATGTCATGAAGGTTAAAACATCCGCGGTAGATTCTTTGACAAAAACACGTACATAATAAAAATAAACCTAACCATTAATAATATTCCGGAAGTGTTTTATATCAGCCTCTTACTTTTAATATTATATTTCTTACGTTTTTGGTTTTTTCTAATATTTAAGGATCCTTGTTTCACCAAGAACAAATCCTGTAACATAACTTTTATAATATATTAAGTGGGTATCTAGTCAGATGAATACTACTTCTACACTAATCTAACCTAACCTAACCTAACTTACCCTAACCTGACCTAACCTAACCAATCCTAATCTGACCTAACCTAACCTAATATAATCTATCATAACCTAACCAACTTTATACATAATATATGAATACACACTTTATTGTTCTGGAGTCCAATAAAAATTGACATCCTTCCAGAAGGAACCAAACAGATCTGCATCCTTGTTCCTACGGCGCCAAATGAATTCACATATATGTTAGAATCTAACAAATCTCTACTGGTTCCACATTCTTTCTGTTTCTAGTAAAATACTGCCCTCAATTAATACGCGTCAACAATTATTCAGCTGTTCTGTCAGGTCAGGTTCTGTCAGTTCTATATACGCCAGTAGAAAATTGTTTGAGTGACGGTCCTCTTCTTGAACAGACCCATCTAGTCCCCCCTCCTCCCCCTCCTACGTTTATTCATAGATCTCCCCATAGAGTTGTTTTATCACTACAATATTTTACACACACTAATATTAAACACGTAAAACCCTTTAAACATACTTTATTTTATTTTAAGATCAACTATAAAATTTTAGATACAAAAGGATAAAAAATTTCGACGCAAACTGGACTTAAAAATAGTTTATTGTTTCTACGATCCTATTTTATAACAACTGTTTTCCATTCGAAAGTCGATGGTACAAAAAAATTTAAATATATATTGTTTAACAATCACACCGTTTTTTTTTTTTTTTGTTTTTGAGAATATGTAATTTTTTTCTAATTTATATAACTTTTAGTGATTTTTTCACATATTTTTAACCATTTTCCAATATAAAGTTGGCATTTGTAGTAGAATTTTAATTTTTTGTAAATACGTTGCATTTTAATAGACACTAAAAAGTTGTTAAAAAAATCGAAGTTGATTTTTTTTTTGGCTTATATTTATTTGCCAATTTTAACTCATTTTTTCACCATTTTAAAATTGTAAACGGCAAAACAAACAGGTTTTTGAATGAAGAGAGATGTCTAAATAAGATTGATTTTTACCAAAATTTTGATACCATTAAAAATAAAAATAACTTTTTTAGTCAGAATTTGACAGCGACTCCCATTCAACGAATTTTTTTTTTTTTAATAAAACCTTTTCATTGATGTTAACACTTTTTTTTTTTGCAAAATTTGTTTATACTTTTTTTGAAGTATATAAATTAAGTTACCATAGCAACTAACATAACACATAACAGCTGATTAGGTCTATCAGCTGTAATAATTTAGCATAAAGATAGGTTAAAACCCGTGTGAAATCAATAATAATATGATTTTAACTTAAAAAATTTCAAGCTATTCGTCAATCTGAGTCAATAATTTTTTTAAATAATTTACGTTGTTCTTTTCTTTAATTTGATATGACAGTATTTTATTTAATAAAATATATAATCCTTCGTTGTAAAACAAATTAGTACAATTATTGTCCAAACCTAAATCATATAGTTTCCGCGCCATAACCTCTAGTTTATTTTGTGTTGTATTTAAATATTGGTTGTTTCTAATTATTCTTGAAATTATAAATTGGATTTGAATTGGCAATTATTGTTAATGCTATTTTTGCGTACAAATCCTGCAAGTCATTAAGTAGGCATACAGAGACACAGCCGGACAGAGGCCTTTACTTATTCAACGACAAGGGGTTTTAAGCCTTATGTGACCAACAGGATTATCAGAGCCGTACATTCTCTCTGCGCATATTTTATTCAACACAGAAATGAGCTCACGTTGCATTGTGGTTCATTGTTTACTATCGCAATTAGGCCTACTTCATTGTGAGGAATATTTCAGCCATTGTTTACATTTAAGTGTTTAATGTCCTTGAGTATATCATGAATGTCAAAATATCAGCGATTCTCTGATAATTTATGAACCCTAGTTTCACCGAACAAAACTGAAAATCCTGTAACATAACCTGTACAATATCTTCTAGGGTGTGTAATTATTGAGATTTATTTTTCTTATTTTTTTTTTATTTATAAAGCTGCCATTTTAAAACTTTTGAATGAATTTACTAGTTTACAAAGATTTTGCCTCTTAGAAAATTTTTCAGTAAATTCGGAGAATAAATTTCGTCCAAAGATAAAAATGATAAACTCAGATTTTTGACAGATTGTGTTTGCCTGATGGAATTACTTATGATTTTCGTACATAAATTTTAATAATTTCATTATAATCCGATAATCTACTAAATAGATATAACACATATAATTAAAAATAAATAAATTTAAATTTAAATATTTTAAGAGGACGATAAATTACATTTGTGTGGAATGAGGTTATTTCCCCAACTTCATTCGCAATATTCAATTGTAGGCCTACGTCCTCTAGCTATTTACCAAAGAGGACTTAAAACTAATCAAAATACACTTCTCTTTTTTTAAATTTATTAAATATGACAAATTATAGTTAGGTTATAATGGGAACCAAACCTAACTCAATGATCGGGCTTCCCAACTAATCAAATCGGATTAAAAGTAATTCACACAAAATTTCTGTCAACATTTCACAAAATGCTTAAACTTCACATTTTTCCAACGAAGGAACATAGAAACTTTCAAGACGTATTCTACTTGTAAAAATAAAGAAAACATTTTCATATAAATACACGGCCTAAAATGGTTATTTGTTCATCGAGCCGCCATTTTGTATTTTAAAGAAAAATTCATATCTTCTAAAAGGCAAAATATACAGAGTTGAAATTTTGCATTCCTACTTAGTGCTATAAAACCGCAATTTCAGAAAAAATATCAACCGATTTCCTTTAATCATTTCATAATGGCGAGAATTTAAAATATTAAACATCGTATATCTAGAAAACCATTAAATTTACAAAAAAAAAGTGTACGAGACAAAAGTTTCCCCTTTTAAACACAAACTACGTATTTTCTTACGTACCAATAGCCAATAAAAACAAGAACATAATTCCTTGGTAGTTGTAGATTATGTTAGAACGAAATTTTCTGTGAGTTCTACAATTTTATATTTAGGCCTAATTCTGAATAGATTAATGTTTGTATAAAAATTTAATACAAAGCTTAAAATTATAGGTGTTTTTTTTAAAGCAAAACAGTTTATTTTAAAGCAACAGCCAGAAAATAGTTTTATTTTGCACTTAATAAACATCGAAAAGAAAATGATAACAAATCTCAGTAAATTGGTCGAAACTCCTTCCTTTACAATGTTCAAAGACCCCTCACTGACCTAAAATATTTTTGGTGACTTACAGTATTATCAGGATCGTGTATAAAATTCAACACCATTTTGTTATTTTGTATTAATATTTTGTCGGTTATACTATCGTTTTCATATAACCTTCAAATGAAATAATCTGGGGTTAAGTGAGATGATCGTGGTGGACAATTGATTTTTATATTTGACTTTTTTCCTTATTTTTAATAAGTTCTTTAAAGTTTCTCCATTATACTTCGTGGGACACCCTGTATAATGTTACACCTAAATCTGTTAAGACGTCCTTCAAAAACAATCTCTTACTGTCCGTATTAGAAATACGTTTCCACAAAAACACAACATAACCTCAAAATTTTATATTTTTATTTATATAAAAATTCTAATTAATTTCAAACTTTTACTTTTACAAAGTAAATACAAACTTGACTTACACTTCAAAACTGTAGTGAATTGGCATTCCATTTTATTTCGTACACAATTATTCAGATAAGATGTACACCGCGCGGCCTATGACATATTTAATGAACTAAAAGAAAGCTTTTCTTTACGAATTGCTATGCTCCTGACATCTAGCCGATTAATATAAATTTACGATCTATTATTGTACATTTTAAAGAACATTAAATTTGTTACGTACAAAATGAAATTTTAAAATGTGCTTAAACTAGATTTAATATACACCCATCTATACAGGGTGTTTCAGGAGTGGTTATATGTAATGTTTGTTTCATAACTTGCAATGCTTACCATTCTATATTCAATCGTTTTTAATACATATTTACGATTGTTTCAGATCAGTCTGTGTGTGTTGGTGAGCGTGCTCTCTGCTATTCTCGCGACCTCAACTACCACCACCACCACTACAACAGAAGGAAGTTTATATCGCAAGACGCGTGGCGACCGGTATTATTACAGTCGATACAGCAGCAACTATGGTGGTGGTCCAGGATCATGGGATACCCATCACGGTGTTTCATCTTTCAACTGGGATTCAGAGAGAGGACCTGCACCAGAAGCCCCGTGTACTCGCTGTGGCTCATCAACTGCAAGAGGTGACCCAGGAGGAGGTTCCGGATACAGAGGGAATGGATATGATAATCTGAGTCCAGAGTGGCAGGAGCGGATGAAGCAACAGTGGAATAAAGCAGGATCTGGTTGGGATAAAGGTGGAGGGGGAGGAGGTGGTGGTGGATGGAGTAATGGAGGAAGCGGTGGTGGGTGGAGTGGAGGAGGGGGTGGTAGTGGCTGGAATAGTGGAGGAGGAGGATGGAATAAGGATCCTCCTGGAAGTGGGGGATGGAATAAAGGTCAACCTGGAGGTGGTGGATGGAACAACCGTCCAGGTACATGGCAGGGCACTATTAGACCAATTGAACCAGCCTGGGATGAGCGTCCAGTTGATCCACATTGGAACAAAGGTAGTTCATCTGGATGGAACAAAGGATATGAACCAAACCAAGGTTGGAGCAGTGGTTATGATGGCAAAGGAGGAACTCCTGGATTGTCTGGTAGAGGATATCCGCCTCGTAGATCTTGGGACGACTCAAACAACGTCGGAGGTGGTGGAGGTTGGAGTAGTGGAGGAGGTACCTGGGATCGTGGAGATCCACATGGACATGGGCATGGACATGGTCATAGTTCAGGGGCTCCAAGAGGGGATTCAGGACATGGTGGACATTGGGCTAGCCCTGGATATAATTCAGGTTGGAACAAAGGAGGAGGATATCCTTCAGACAATTGGAGTGGAGGATCATATGGTGGTTGGGGAGGTCCAAATCAAAGACCGTCAAGTTGGGGTGGTGGTTATAGTAAAGGGATGAGCAATTGGAATGGAGGCTACAACAAAGGAGAATCTGGAAGCTGGGGTGGAGGCTACGACAAAGGATACGCATCCGGTTGGGATTACAATAGGCCAATGCCTCCTCGAGGCTGGGATAAACCAAGAGATCCCGGATGGGATTATAATAGTCCACGAGATCCTATTTATTCACAGTGGGATAAACCACGAGACCCAATATCAGCACAATGGGACAAACCAAAAGACCCGTCATGGGGACATGGATCTCGTCCCGCAGGTTGGGAATCTGGATCATCATGGAATCAAGGCCCTCCAGGAGGCTTTGACCATGGAGCACATAACAAACCGACAGGTCCTGGTTGGGATTACAACAGACCGCAAGGACCTCCAGGACAGTCTAACTGGAACTATGATAAAAACAGACCTCCTCCAGGATCTGGCTGGTCCTCTGGACCGAGAGAACCTTCTGGAGGATGGAACTCACAAAGCGGAGGAGGCTCGTATGGAGGAGGTTATTACAAAGAGTAAGTAGTTCAACAATATTTCTACTTAAAATAAATACACAAAGTACAATGGGTTTTAATCAGAATACTAAATTAATAATCTACATAGAGAATGTAATAGGTAACTTCATCTTTGTGCTTTCACAGTGTTGTCATATTTACAGCAACACATAATTATTATTAGCAATAATATTGGAAGCGGGTTTTACCCCCTGTACCTCTTGATTCCTCTACATACCCTTGGTTTGGTACTGAATTTCCCTAGCTAGATCCCAGATCATTACTAAAGTTCCATTTGGGTCGAGGATTGCTAGTCTTATGCATTGTAATGCTTCACATTTCACAAGTATATGTTCTCCAGTTTCCAAGTATTGGTTGAAGTCTGTATTTCAAGTTACCCTATGGTATTCAAATGTTTCTTAAAAACACTGTGTCCTGTCACAAAGGTTATTTTTCATTGGTTTCGTTAGCTTAGGGCAGCAAACCATTGAATTCGTAATAGATCTTCAAATTATTTCATTAAACAACAAATATTATTGAAAATATTTCTAAGCTTATTCCCACCTCATTCACAGGTCATTCCTTTTTAATTCAATATCAATTTTTCGCCTACCTCCCCTCCACTCCACAGAGCCAATAAGGACATATTACGTTTTTTGCTCAAAGTTGGTATTTTCTCAGCTTCACCACATTTCCTACACAGAAGGTTTAGTACATAAAACCCCATTCTGTGTAGATGACTACGAAACATATAGTGACCCGTTAACAATCCAACCACTTCCTGTACGTCTGACCTGTTCAGCTTAAAGGCTACCTTTGAATTGAGTCTTGACTGACCCTTGAACTTTCTCTTAAACTGTACATTGCCTTCAGTTTTTTTTTCCAAACCTTCTGATGTTCCTTCTAGCCCCATTGAGAGACACACTTACATGTCATAGTAAAAGATACTCCACACACAAAATTTCTGGGCCGATAAAGATCTGATTCGACTCCTGATTCAGCACACAAGTCTGTGCCACCTCATCCCCAATAACGCTCATATGTTTCAGAGTCCACAACAGGTTTTGAGAGCTATCTTGTAATAGTTGTCGTTTGCCAAAGCAAAATGTGCAACCTTGTTTGAGCGTTTATATACTGTAGATGGTCTTTTCTCTATATCCCCTATCAGCAATCCTCCTCACACATTCAGCCAGAGCAATTACTTCCGCTAGAAATTCAGTTGTCAGCTTTCCTAGACTCTAACACGTGTACCAAGTCCTCATATAGTTAGGTTCACTCGTTCCTGTTAACACGATATGGTATCTCAACATCAGCTATTTTTGACATCCTGTCCAACATCATTCCAAGTATTTCTTTTCGCAGAATGTCAACAATCCTGATATGTTTACTGGCTTGCTGATATTGCATTCTGTAGTCCGCCACCCTTGCCTCCCCCATTATAAAATACTAGAGTAGGCAGACGTAGCACATCTCCATGACAACAGTTAGAGTTCCTTTCATGTTACCAAAAGTTCTCAAGTACGCTACATATATCTTTTTATCTTTATTAATGTTAAGTCTTTCAATGATCTATTCTGTATAGTGATCCCCTTGTTGGTTTAGTTATTAGTGTGCTAGCTAGGTGTGTGAGAAGTCCTGTATTTAATTCATGTGAGGGGCTCATAAGTGTTGACACGTTATTGTGGAGTAATTTAGGAAATTAAAATTGATAACAAACTGTGGTTGTGAAGGTTAGCAATGGGAGCTCAATGTGCTGACCATGTCCAACTAAAAACCCAACTAACAATCCAAGACCACCCACTGTTGAGACACAAAATTATTATTTTTATTCTATAATACCAATATCACATTGCTAAAGAATTCCCTAAAAAAATAAAGGTTCAAATATGTTAAGTTAGTTTTCTTTACAAATATTTATTTATATTATATACAGTATATGAATTGATATTTATTACAATGGAATTATTAAGTTTGTATATATATTATTTGTTTACTTTAACCAATCTCTGAACAATTTTCAAAGCTAAGAAACAAACAAGAACGTAAAATTTGGAGGAAAATTTACGCATTAATTTCTACACTACCCACTGAAGCTGATCTACCAATACAAGCAGCAAGTGGAGACCATTATTTTCACCCCTTTATTAAAGAAACCTTGTATCTGATAAATTACCAAATTAAACGAAATAACTTATTTCTAGTATCTTTAATTAATTGTTAAAACATAATTCCGTAAGGTTAAGAATCCTTAAAACAACAATGGACGAGGTAGAAGCTATTTCACACTGGACCCCTCACTGATATTTATCTATTCTATTTATCTTGTTCCTAAATTTATGTGCGGCAGAGGCGAGAAATGTGCCAATTGGGGGAGATCCCCTTATCTCAATGTATGGCCTGTCTGTATTTTATCCAAGGAAGCCAATTTATCATCTATATATAGCCACAATGTAAAACAAAACATAGGATTTCATTGGTGTTTCATGTAAAGTCGATCAAAGTAGAAACAAAAACATATATTATATTCTGATCAATATTAATTATATGTTTTATAGAATAGTATGTTCTAAAAATTATATTGTTTTAACTAAATAATGTGTTAAATTGTATCTTATTCTACGAAATCAAACAAATATTTAATAATTTACACTTTCTTAATACCTAATTACTTTAATTACAATTGAAAAAACAAATGTAATTAAAACTAAATGGAAATAATGCTTATTCATGTAGGAAATAATACGCACGAATTTATCTCCTCTTTTGGAGTAAAAATGTGTTGGAATCCATCATTTCCTTTCGTCCAATACCGACAGCAATTTATTTATGTACCCGTCATAAAATTAAACACAAAAATTTAATTTGATAACCTTCAACTTTGATCCCCCCCCCCTTGCACCATAGAAATGTTCTCTTTACAGTAAAAATGTTTTCCGAATTCATTATTTGATGTACGTCCAGTACACGCAAAATAGTATATTTTAAGCAATTCACTAAGCTTTTTTTATTTTAACTTAAAGTTTTGAAGTACTTGTAAGAACAAAACAGAAACATTAAATTTTATAAACAACTTCCTATGAGCCTCCTGGTTCATAACAATATTTTACGTTATTTTTATTGTTGTTAAAACCCAGTTAAACCACACATTAGGCTTATTTAAACTTTTACTTGCACTAATACATATGGTTAGGGAAAAAAATTCTCGAACACAAGATCCCTCAAAAATTACGTTTACTTAATCAAACGCGTTTCAACGACAAAATCGCCATCCTCAGTGATACATGAGCTACAATAATAAAAGTTGACGTTATAGTTTTGTTATTGTAGCTCATGTATCACTGAGGATGACGACTTTGTCTTTGAAACGCGTTTAATTAAGTAAACGTAATTTTTGTGAGATCTTGTGTTCGAGTTTTTTTCTATCTAATATTATCTCACAAGTCAAGCTCAATGTTTATTAATAATATATATGGTAGTTGTTTTCCTTTATGTTTTAATACTATTTATAACTTATTTTATAACTTTGACTTAAAGGAATATATATATTCTTTAAGTAGACTTAAAGAATATATATAAAAATATTTGTTTCTTTACTTTTAAAATTCTTAATGTAAATTATATAAGAGTAGTTGGATTGAGCCGCACATTGCCCCTCCCACTTTCCAGATAGGTGGGGAAACCTGTCTGACCAATGTGAAGAGAAGAGGAGCGTTACATAAGCTTGACACATTTAGTTTAGTATTTATAGGTTTATATCTCTCTGAGGATGGTAGCTGTTACCGAAATGTACATTAAGGGTTTATTAAACTTGCTAATGTTAATTGTGTTAATGTTTTAATTGTGGTTTGAGGATTACTTCTTTCATATCAACTCTTAACTATTTTGAAAAAAAAAAAAACTTGTTAAATTGAAACCAGGGAAAACAACCAGATTCATAGTTTCATTAAAAAAATTTCAGAATTTTACATTTTACAAGAACACTGGAATCATATTAAATATTGTTTGTACAACATACAGATAAGATCTCACAAAAGCTTACTTGAAAGGTTGAGGCAAATCATTAAGTTTAGACCGTTTATCTTTGACAATATAAATTCTCATCAGATAAATTCTGACCACTTCTAAGATACATTAATTTTAGGACTTTAAATACATCTTAAATGAAGAATTTTTAACTGCCTAAACAATGGTAAAGAATGCACATTTCTAGACAACTTCAATGTACATCTTACGAGATGTTTCTGTTCCAACACTATAGGCCTAAAATTTTCAAAATAAAAACCACAACGTTCAATACCGTACTGTTTTTTTGTAAAAACTATCAAATATATTTTTTATTCTAAGCCCCAAGATAATACACAGAAGGCACCCTATTATTGTGAAATATACAAAAAATATCGCAATAGCTGACTCTAACAAAATACATAGTTCGTTAACCTGGCAAGGTAGTTTTTAACCCACCTAGAGAGAATCTAATCCCTAACACTACTAACCCACAATATATGTTGTTACTCATCTAAAGAGGACAAATAATAAAAAATAAAAACTACAAAGACTTGAAAATAACACATATAAATATATAAGTGTACAGAACTGTCAAAAACAAGTCACACTCACTCGCAATGCTTGTAAGCTGTTACAAAATAGAAAATTTCGAAAACCATCAGAACTAAGCCACGAAGTTATTCAACAGTGCAAATTATTATACAAGTGTTTTACTGGATTCTAAGCAAACTTAAAGATCTTCCTTTGAAGAAAATATAGCCTAATTGAAGCAATATCAAATTATTGAGCCCTAAATGAGAGACCCGTATGAAATCACAAATTTGTATCTATCTTTGTAATATTGTTCAAATGAGAAACCATTTCAATTTCATCGAAATGTCCTTCTGAAAAAATACTAACCTAATGTTTATTTGTTCATAGTGACTGCAACCACAAGGGTCCGGACCATCACGGCAGTCATCATCCTCCACATGACCACGGCAGTCATTCTCCAGATCCTCACAGACGTGACGGTGGCAACTATTATCCGATGATAGATCCTAGAATAGGATCCTACCCTACAGGAGAACAGGGAGGATATCGTGGAGGTGATCCTTACCGTGATAGAGGAAGTTATCCTTCAGGATCAGAGTATGACGGTCATCAACGTCCTCAGTTCAACGGTCACAGCGGTGTTGGTGCTGATATAGAGATCCGGCCTGGTTATATATACGAGAGACCTAGTACAACCGTCAATAAAAACTCAACAAGACAGGGTGAAAATGATCAAGAGGCGGCAACGGCTACGATATCACCAACGACAGTAACTTCGTAATGAACAAAACATTTCTAAAACGAACTTAAAGTTTTATATCTTCATCAGGACCAAAACTTTCTCAATGCAATCTTAAAAGTTTCCTCTCTTTTCAGAAGGGTTGCGTGTTATTTCCGACCGAAACCTAAAATGGTGTTATTTTCAGGTAGAAAAGGTTGACCTGTATCATTTCCGACGGTTTTAAGTCCCGATAATATTTGATCAACACGTAGTACAGTTTATTATATCTAACCTAACCTAACCTAACCTGTATCATTTCCGACGGTTTTAAGTCCCCCTAATATTTGATCAACACGTAGTACAGTTTATTATATCTAACCTAACCTAACCTAACCTGTATCATTTCCGACGGTTTTAAGTCCCCCTAATATTTGATCAACACGTAGTACAGTTTATTATATCTAACCTAACCTAACCTAACCTAACCTAACCTAACCTAACCTAACCTATCCTAACCTAACCTAACCTAACCTAACCTTACCTTACCTAACCTAACCTAACCTAACCCAACCTAACCTGTATTATTTCCGACGGTTTTAAGTCCCCCTAATATTTGATCAACACGTAGTACAGTTTATTATATCTAACCTAACCTAACCAAACCTAAACCTAACCTAACCTAACCAAACCTAACCAAACCTAACCTAACCTTACCTTACCTAACCTAACCTAACCTAACCTAACCTAACCCAACCTAACCTGTATTATTTCCGACGGTTTTAAGTCTCCCTAATATTTGATCAACACGTAGTACAGTTTATTATATCTAACCTAACCTAACCTAACCTAAACCTAACCTAACCTAACCAAACCTAAACTTAACCTAACCTAACCTAACCAAACCAAACCTAACCTAACCTAACCGATTTGACACAACACATAACACAATGATTCAAAATCTTAAAGATTCTATATTTATACTATAGATAGCATGGACATAGGTTTAGTCATTGTATTGTTTCGAGTTGTAGTAACAAACTGTTGACAGGGTATCTCTTGTAATAATATATGAGTCTAGATTTTACTATGTTTGGAATGTGCAATGTTGCCAAATGTAAAACTGCATAGAATCATCGGGTATAAACCTTTCTACCTGGAAAGCAACGGAAAAGATATTCCGTCGGAATTAACCCGGCACCTTGTAGAAGTGTCTGACATGTTAGGTTTTAAGGTAAAGGGCTTTATTTAATTCTAATAGGTGCTGCAGGTACCCAACAAGTAAAAATTAAAAAAATGTGCCATCTTAAAATTATAAACGTTGAAGTAGCCTACGTGTAAAACGTACAACTAAGTAAAATTAATTCATAAATTAAGACTTCCACAAAAATTGTTTAAATTTTAATTGGGAACAATATAAAATCTTTATTACTCCTGGTAAATTAACAGTTTCAATTTTATAATTTTTTTTAACCCCTAATATAAAAAATGAGCAGACAATATGTGTTGATTATGTCTGTTGTTTTTATAATTTAAAATCTCTTTAGATTACTCATGACGAGGGTAAACAAATTACACAAAACATTTTAGATACAAATCTTGCACGAATACAGCCATTTCATATTGGGCTGTGTAAGTACCATGATGGATTCTATCCACTTGTTTCTGCATTGATTGTAAAGACGTAAACTAAAGGTTGTGGGTGTATAATCTGTTTAGGTAATGGTAACATTTTGCAATTTTTTTTATAAAAATTTACATCATTGTTGGAATTTTCTTATTTTCTTGGTGAAACTTTGAGGAAACCGAGTACTTATAAATGCAGAGAGATAAAAAAAGTCAGGACGATTACAAAATAATTACAATACTTCGAAATTATTTCGTGAATTCACGATCCAAAAAATTATTTCGTACGGGTGCTATGAAGGAATAATAACAGAACAATAATCATGGGGTCAACTTACTCTTTAGGTGGTTTTAGTCTTTCAATTTTATATAATACAAGTTTTGTTTTAATTTTTAGGACTGAAAATTCAATAATTTCTACGACTTTTCAGATCTACTATCGCGTAATGGTTTCCATAATATTTAAAAGGTAGAAGAAAATAATCCTGTACGAGTGCATTAAAGAATTATTAATGTGACTGTATTTTCCAGTAGAAAAGAAAATAGTTGAACAAGTCATCGTTTGAATATAAACAAAATATGGCATTTTAAAATATTTTATCCGTATATTTCTTATGGGGGGGGGAGGGATTAGATATAGAATGGTAAAAAGTATTACCAACAGTTAAATTTGCTGTAGTTTTTTTTATGAATTTCGCGATAGGTTCGAAATGAAAAATTTTTGAAGTGTGAATCAGGGGAAAACTGAATGAATATTTTATGTTCCATTTACCAATAAATGCAACCGAAACTTTATTTATCTTCTGTTATTTATTAAAAAATAATTGAACTATCCTTTAAAAACATCCTTTATACTACGATAAAATCTGTTACTATAAACTTAAACATTAAAAAGAAATTAAGAATACTCTAAAATGTCAGACTTAATTTACTTTGCATTGAGAAAGTTTTGTTTTCATTAGAAATATTTTAATACACTACCTGTTTGAAATATAGGCTATTAACAGCTATGCGTGTTACTGTATTAAACATATTATTTAATACACTAGTTGTTTGAAAGATATTCACAGACAAGTGTGTTACTGTATCATAAAAATACTTTAATACACTAGCTATTTGAAAGATATTCACAGAAAAATGTGTTACTGTACCAAAAACAAAAATTTAATACACTATCTGTTTGATAGATATTCACAGTCAAGTGTATTGCTGTTACAAAAAAAAATATTTGTAAGCTAAGGTGTATTTGTAAAATATTTATTTAAAATACTGCCATTTGTAATAACTATTTTCTATTTTTATTTTAATAAATTATTCTAGTAAATAAAATGTCTTTTAAAAACTGCCCAATCGTATTATTTACAGTATCAATATATTTAAGTAAAACATATGTTACATAATATATGTAGCCTTTAAAATTACCTAGCAACAATGATCGATAGTCAATGAAATTATGGTTTAATTGGACAATTAACATGTTTGTGTTTAATGAAGCTTGACGATTTGAGAAATAAACGGTTCTAATCAAATAAAACAAGTAAATTGAATTTACAATTAACTCTAACAATATATAAAGTAATCAAATATATATATATATATATATATATATATATATATATGTAAGGCTTAACTTTTCCAGAAGAAGTGAAAAGGAAATAATTAACATCTGCAGAATTCTTACAGCACCCTGCACGAGGCAACCACCGAGCAAGGCTACGTCTTACAATGCTAGTAGAATTACATAAATAAGTAGTTTTATTATATTTTAGTAGTTTTAATGAGTTAAACGACAGTTTTTGTTTGTTTTAATTTAAACATTTTTAGTCTGACAGACTTAATATTTTTTGTAACATTTTTACTTTAACGGTAATAATCATTTTCCCTATAATAATAGTACATACACAGTACAAAAAAAATAGGTTTTTAATTGAAGTTTCTTGTAATGTAAGAGGAAATATTTCACATTTATTTAGTCCAACATAAACTTTGTCCAACACTCTTTACTTTTGACAATTGATTACGAGAAAATATCACATGTGATTCAATGATTCAGGAAAATGATGTATACATTTTTATGCAAAGTGGAAAACATCTTACAACCCCTATGTAAAAGAGATGAAAACATCTAACCTTCAATAGAACGTCAAATGCAATTACTTTTTCATGGAACGATACCGATAATAAATCATTAATTGAAATTATAAATAAACTTAAATAAGGCTGTCTTAGCAATAAAGAAGCGTGGTATTTACAATTCATGTTTGTGCGTTTTGACGTATAAAATAATAAGTACTCGTATTTAATAATTCCCTTCTTAACCCGTGAAATGTCAAATCTTACATTTGTTACAAACTGACCAAATCTCAACTAGAGAATCCGGGTTCTCTGTTATTGGTCTTGATGTCAATTCAAACAGAAAATGTTTTGATGAAAACACAGACATGGCTCACAAGGAAAAGTTTCATGTATTGCTGTCAAAAAGTTGATATAACAGAGTAGTAACCCTTTGTTAGTACAGAACTGTTGTGAATAACCATTCTTTTACAACTATACAATTATGTAAACTTTAAAATTATTGCTTTTATTAATAAAGAGGTATTTTATTAATTTATCTTGGGTTATACAGCGTGTGTATGGAATATATTAAAAAAATTATTAAAACGGCTGAACATAAAATGTTCGTTTTTTAGTATGTTTATAAAACAACATTTATTTCCAGTTTTTAATTTTGAAATAAATTATAGATTTCATTTTAAAATATCAAAATAAATTAAAGTATTACATTTTAGAATATATATTTAGGACATATTCAGGATAAATCTACAACACACAGGTTTTAAACTGTTTAACAGTAAATAGCGTGACAAATTTTGCCGTTCAAAAGATATTATTTGTTCAAAACACAAAATGGCGGCTATATGGACAACTAAACATTTTAAGACTATGAACTTTTTCTTTATTTTCGCCAATAGAATACCTCCCTGTACAAGACCTGTGTATTTTTTAAATTTATCATTATATCTTTAATTTTTGTGAAAAGGAATCATTGTTTTGTAACAATATTTGGGTCTATTATCGAGGGATAAAAACTATATAGTACAATTTTTCCGTTATTTAATTCTGAAGATATTAAAAGAAAATCTTTAAGATTTTTTTACGTAACAATTAAAACAGTTCTTATTCATTTCCATTACTGTAATAACATTTTACAAAATTAATATAAAAGGACAAAATATAATTAAAGAAACTGTTTCTTAATCTCTAATACTGTAGACATTTTATACCAAGTCATGTTTGAACAAAAGTCAAGCAATTACAAGTTTAATCCGTCCTTTGTAAATCAGTCTATAATTTAATTTATAGTCTAAAAGTTCCATTCGAGCCAACTTTTACAACAAGCAACTTGCAAGTCCCAATGCATACTTACATTAGTCAGTTTAGCCAACCAGAAAATTACTTCTCAACTTTAGTTGAAAGGGATTACATTTCTCAAAACTTTATCATTGTTCTCTCAACCCTTCCCATTGTCTTTATTTAAAACACATGTTGTCATCTGCATTTATATTGAAAACTTGAATATTTTATGTCTTCTAGCATATGTGTAATACAAAGGAAGTTTGTTTTTTGATTACTGGGTTTTTTCACTGGCTCGGATTTAAACATATATATTTATCATTAGTTTTGATGTAAGGATAAGCTTGTAAATTTCTTAAACATCCTGTATATATATATATATATATATATATATATATATATATATATATATATATATATATAAAGGGTGTTCCACTAATGCGCAGAGATAATTCAGGGGGTGGTTATTAGGGTCAAAACAAAGAAAACTGTTCCTAAACAGTTATACATTCGACGTAAACACTGTGTGTGTATATATATATATATATATGCAGTGTGTATCTGTAATGCGCGAAGATAATTCAGAGGGTTGGACTTCCTATAAATATATGTCCCGAAACGCTTATTTTTACTACGTTTCAAAATGGTGGTTATTTAAATATTTTAAAATAAAATAACTAATTTAAAGTTATTTGGATTTAAAATATTTAAATGCCCGCCATTATTAAACGGATTATTAAAACAAGTTAATTTCTTTTTTTCAAACTAGGTATTTATTTCAATTCAATCGGTTGAGCCGTTGTAGAGATACAAATTATTTAGTAAAAAAGAACAAAATGAAGGATAACTGGTAAAAGAAGCGATTCCGGACATATGTTTAGGAAGATTTTTCTTTATTTTGACCCATATAACCACCCCTTGAATTATCTCCGCGCATTAGAGGAACACCCTTTATATATATATATATATATATATATATATATATATATATATATATATATACAGGATGTTTAAGAAATTTACAAGCTTATCCTCACATCAAAACCAATGATAAAGTGTAGGTGAACATATTTCCTGATATACTTAGTTTTCTATATAGCCGCCATTTTGTATTTTAAAGTAAATAAATATATATATATTTAACGTAAATGATATGAACTCAAATTTTTCCATGCTACTTATTTTAAAATGGCAACTATTTAATCTTTTTAACGTATCTTAAAATACGTAAGTCTTAAAAAATATTTACGAGAGAAAAATATTTTGCTTTTTTCAACGACAAACAAAATGGTTCTTTATTCTTTCTCTAACTTAAAAAATAATTGAGTTATCGACAAAAAAAACTGAAAACATTGTAAATTAATTGGCTACAACACCCAAGATTAACCAATTATGTTTTTAATTCTACAAATTTTCATCTCCAGATTTTCCTGTAGATTAAAATACAACAGAGTTACCAACACACTAAATAATAATACCTAATAACTAATATCATAAACTTCTGTGTTTTGTAGTAATGCATCTATTTTTAATGAGTGCCCTCGCTTTGAAGAACTCCTCTAGTTTTTCATAGACGTTGTTTTCCATTACTTTTTTTTGTAAGATACATTTCATTTGAAAAAAAAATGATTCATTATTTTTTCCTACTCAAATTTTATTCCAGGCTATTCTTGAGTGTTGTAGACTTCAGTTTTTTTTTTCGATATTTCAATTACTCTTTAAGCTACAGAAAAAAATAAAAATCCTTTTTTTGCCGTTAAAAAAGGAAAATATTATATCTCTTGTTAATAATTTGTAAACCAGCTTCTGAGATATTCGACGTTAATCCGCCATTTTGAAATGAGTAATGGAAATATGTTGATTTTTTTTCTCAAATTGTGTCTTTATAACACTAAGTAGCGTGCAAAATGTCAACACCATATCATTTACCATTAAAAAGATTTTTTTTCTTCTTAAAAACACAAAATGTCAGCTAGATAGAATATTAAGCATTTCAGGAAATATGTTTACATAAATAATTACATTGGATCATTGTGAGGCATCAGCTCCTGAATTACGATATTTATTTTATTTAGTGACATGTGAATGGTAAGGGACGCAATAAAAACCACGGGGCAAGATAGGCAATCTAACTACATAACTCCAATACTGTAATGTTAAATAAAACTGTTGCCAAAGTTTGGACGTAAATATAAAATTAATCAAAATACATAAACAAATCCGATTATACATAATTTTCCTTGTTTAATTCAGCGTTTATTGATGTTAAAAAAATATGTTTTCTATTAATACTATATCATGTAAACTGCTGTTGGTACAAAACAGTACCGTTTTTTATAATTTGTCAAACATTTATCATTTTTATTATATTAACACAATCAAATAGATAAAATTTACAGATTTAAATTCTGCATATAATGGTACCAACTGTTTACGATGAAAAGACGCGAAGTTAGTGTCAAAAAATGTAATTTCGAAACCCTGACTTCACATGAGAATGTGATATTCGTCGAGTTATAAACCCGGCGGGATCGAATCACCGACACGAGCGAAGCGAGTGGAAACTACGAGGACAGTTACGAACGTCGCGACCTTGAGAATTTAGTGTTCAGAAACTTTTTTCATCAAACTTAACCTCCCTTGATCTACCAATACAATTTAACATTTCCTAAAAGACCCAAGAAATCAACTGTTGTGAATATCACTTTTAAATGATCTGCTTGTATTAAATTGATTGGGCTGGGTAAGTAACTTGATGTCACTGCATTAGTATCTTAGATTACCTAACATATTATCTAACTTAAACTGACTTATCCGACACATTAGTTTCTGTAGTTTCTACCAGATGTCTCTGTTTTTAACTCTTTTTGTCTCTCAGTTCACGCACTCTCTTGGTCCTTTAGGAAATGTTAAACTGTAACTATTGGTAGATCAAGGAGTTTTTTAATCTTGTATCACTGCTTTCTTGACGTCCGTCGGCTGGGCCCTAACGAACCACCTAAAAGTTGCAACTCACTGCGCTCGTTTCAGTGTCCTATTACATATCACACTTTCTTAAAAAATCGGAATTAGAAATTACAGTTTCGACAATAACTTCACTATTTGCCATCGTAGAGAGGTAGAGTTTGTATCATTAAATGCAGAATTGAAATCTGCGCAATTTATTGTGTTATAAGTTGAATAACACAAGACATACTGTTAATTACTTTCATTTTAAATTAGATTTTTTCTGATTTTCAACACAGTTCTACACACACACTACAGTCCTCTAACCAAATTATTTTTCTTAATTTTTGTCCCCGCTATCGTGCTTACTGACGACAACGACGCGACGGACAGACATGTCGCAAATTGTTTTTTCTATTTTTGATGATTGCCAAAGTTATCATATAATGACATAATAGAGACAAAATATTTTTCTTTCCTAACGACAAATAATGTTGTTGTTTTTTTTGTTTTTTTTTACTTTTCTGTTGGTCAACCTGGATAGATAACCAAGTTATCGACAAAAATCTAAAAATACAATTTCTTGGCGATTGTCTACAACAATCAAAACTAGTCTAACACAAATACATTTTTGTATTATGTTCATTTGTATCCATGGAAACCAAGAAAATATACAATCTAATAAACAAATCAATTGACAAGTTTAAAATAATGGAAATATGACAAACAACGCACACTGTGACACAAATCACACATTGGGTCTGAGGCACAGCTACTATAACAATTATAAAATAAATAAAATGTACTACTAATTCAGCAAACCATCATTATTATAACATTTAATTTATTTTTTTCTTGGTTTCCATGGATACAAATGAACATAATTCAAAAATGAGTTGGTGTTAGACTAGTTTTGATTGTTGTAGACAGTTGCCAAGCAATTGTATTTTTAGATTTTTGTCGATAACTTTATTATCTCCTAATATACAGAAATTTTTTAAAAAACCTTTTAGTCTTTAATTAGGAAAGAAAAATATTTTGTCTCTTGTAAGTGTTATGTAAAGTTAACGGTTTTTGAGATATCTTTCGTTAAAGATTATAAATGGCTGCCATTTTGAAAATTATTAAAATAAAGTCTTTGTGTTTAGTACACTTATAAAACGTAACATACAAAATACTTATTCTAAATTTGAACTCGATACCTTTACAATGTCAGCAGTTATAATCTGTTTTTCGAGAAAAACAAAATGGCGGATAGACGGGGAAACGAAGAGGAATTCGACTATATACATTATTTAACATTTCTTATTGGTTTTGGTGTGTACAATCAAAAAAAAAACGAATAGCCAGCCCACCTTTTTCATTACACCCTGTATACTTCATTTACCCATAAAGCGGTCTACTTGAAATTAATAACTTTCATAAAAAATAAATTTAATTAAAATGTTAATACGAGTTTTAATTGTTCAATAATATATATACACAGTTGAAGATTAGCAACTCACCTCTTCAGCCTCTTCTGAATTAGAATCACGAGTTTTACCTTCAACCAAATTTCCAGTCAAAGCCATCCAGTGATCAATAAGTTGAAATCCTGCATTATGTACAGCTAGTCCCATCCCAATGGACAAACCTAAAGCACCACCATACAACATGTAGTGGAATCCTCCTGCAATCAAAACAAATCTATCAACTAATTTATAGAAACAAGTAGATCAAGGTACTTTACACAACCAGTCCTCTATATTGGTTTCTTGGAGCTTTTAGGAAATGTTAAAGTGCATTGATAGATCAAGGGGTTTTAAAATCAAGTATGTATTAAAAAAGTCTTCACTTGCTACACTCGTGTCGGTGTTTCGGCCCTGGAAGTAATCAAAGCTAACCATAGGCACTCGCTACGCTCGTACCGACAACAAGGCCTTCGTAACTATACGAATTTTACATTTTCTTGGGAAGTCTTCAATTTTTTTACAATAACTTCGCTATTTGTCATCGTATAGATGTGAGGTTGGTACATGCAGAATTGAAATCTGCAACTGTTTCTCTAAACTGAAAACTGTTTAAAATGGCCGCCATTTTTAATTAGATTTTTCTGAATTTCAATAGGGTTCTATAAGAGCACACCCCCCCCCCCTTAACAATTTTCATGTTCCTATCTTAAATTGTGTAGCCGTTACCACGCTAACGTACGGGCGGCATGTTGAAAACCTCTTTTTCGGTTTCTTGAGGCAGAAGATCAGACGAAAAACAGTCACCAAAATTTTTGACGAAACTTTGTATACTGGTGTAGACTAAATGAATACTGGATGTTCCAAAAGTATTTTTTGAACTGATTGAAACACTCGTAGAAAAATAAACTTGGAAAATGTCTTTGGATAGACAGGACTTGTTTTTAAACTATTTCAACTCCAACACTACCAAAAAAAAATCAGGTCTTATCCAAAGATATTCTCAAAGTTGCATTTCCTATTTCAATCTGTTTAAAAAAATTATGGTAAGGGTCCCCATACTTTTGGAACATCCTATATAAATACTAGTACAGCAGTAAACTTGTATTGATAAATAATCTTATCAGAAGGTCAACTTTCAATAATATTTATTTACTAATAATATACTGATGCGGTGCTTAAAAATTGACGTGTGCTGCATTTTCGGTAGGAGATTTTTTCGTACTTCCCATGTGGTTAAATAAGTTGAAAATTTAATTAAGCATAGTATAATAAACACCAACACAGGACTAAACTTAAAATAAATTTGTGGAACAGATAAAAACTAGCTGAAATCAGAAATTTAATAGCAACAGAAAAATCAGCAAAAATAGCAAAAGGTATGAAAATTTCATCAGATGTTATTAAGCCTGCATTGCTGAGTTCACAACAGATAGTTTCTTAACATTAAATGAAACAGATGTTTAAAGCTATTTGTATGTATGTTGAAGCAAAACCGTATTCTTTAGAATTCTATTAAGGTTCAACTATCGTAACTATTTTATTTATTATTTTTAAGCATTGTATTTATTTTCATAATTTAAACTTTGTTTTGTCTGAAAAATATTTATATTCTTTTAGTTTCATCATTAATTTCATTACACAATAGTGAACATATTGATATAGTAGAAAGTCTATTTTACATGGAAGAACAGGGTACAGAGACCACGATCCAAATAGAAGTGTGCCTGATGGAAGGTTTTAGTTAATTTTTAGCAGTTCTACAAAATATTTATATTATGTTTAGTCCTGTGTTGATGTTTACACTTCCATTACTATGCCTAATTAAATTTTTACCTTTATTTAACAATGAGAAATACGAAAAATCGCCTACAGAAAATGTATCGTCAATTTTCCGAAACTTTAAGCAACATTAACTCCTAAACGTGTAGGTTTATCAAACAATTACAAAGAATAAAAAGTCTTATAATTTTATATAGAATTAGAAACCACTATAAAAATATAGACAGTTTTATACAACATTTTAAAATTTACCGTCATATTGGAATGGCGGGCATTTTCTTAAGTTTTCAAAACGGATTTTTAACTATCGTGAAAAGTAATGAAAGTTTCCCTGTTTAATGTTTTTCTACAGATTAATAGTTTACGCGAATGGTGGCAAAGATAAAAAATCACCCTCTATACAGGGTGTAACGAAAAAGGGGGACTGGCTATTCATTTTCGGATTATATACATCAAAACCAATAAAAAATGTCAAATAACATATAGTTGAATTCCTCTTCATTTTCCGTCAATCCGTCATTTTGGTTTTTTTTTTCAAAAATATTATAACTTCAAAAAAAGTAAATATATTGAGTTCAAACACCAAGACTTTATTTTAATAATTTTCAAAATGGCGGCCATTTATAATCTTTAACAAAAGATCTCATAAACAGTTAACTTTACAAAAGACTTACAAAAGACACAATATTTTTCTTTCCTAACGACAAACAAAATGTGTTTTAAATTTTTCTGTAGGTCAAGGAATAACCAAATTATCGACAAAAAACTAAAAATACAATTTCTCTGCGATTGTCTACAACAATCAAAACTAGTCAAACACAAACACATTTTTGTATTATGTTAATTTTTATCCATGGAAACCAAAAAAAAGTCTATTATTATTTAATAAACAAATCAATTGAAAAGTTTACTTTTAATGTTAGCATTAATAAGAATGGAAATATGACAAATAACGCACACTTTGACACAAATCACAATTGGGTCCGAGGCACAGCTAACTTAAACTGCACATAAAAATTATTGTTGGAGAATGTCATTTAACCATACGATTTAAAAAAAAAAAGAAAAAAAAGAAAAAAAAAGTAAACTTGTCAAAATATGTTAGTGTTGGAATTCGACTCTATTTTTATTGGATTTGATCTATGCAATCCGAAAATGAATAGCCAGTCCACCATTTTTCGTTACACCCGTATAAAATATAAATATATGTAATATTTCCCTAACTGATACATAACACACAAATCATGGGTTTAGGTGGTCATAATCTACCAACACACTTACTTGTACAACTGTACAGATAGCCGGTAGCTGTTGAAGACAAAACTGTATTTGCCTCATCATCTATTTCACGGTATTTAGCTAAAGCTGTACCAAAACCTGCGTACATTAACGTCAAAATGCCACCAGCACGACCAGAACATCCGCCGTATTTTACAATATGATTTATTAATCTGTAAACAATAATATAAAAGTTAGTATATTACATTTTAAAAACAGTATTGCAACCTGGAAAATGTGTACAGACTAAGGCATATTAAGAATTTAGAATTTGTAGTTTATAAAAACGTAAGTTGAATATGTTTGTCAAAGGTATATTTTGTTTATAACTGTTGGTAACATTGTTCTGTAAAATTTGTATAATCACATAACGTGACTTGGAAATTATCAATTTTATACTGCATCAACGTCTCTCCCGGCAGTTGAACCCTACTGTTTAATTGTTACAAAACATTTCTTTCTTTCATGGACGCAAAAACGTGTCCCTTATGTCTGACCACGTAGTTTGATCCTGCTTCCTTTTTAAAAGACTTCCGCAACCCCTCCCATATACACTGGGAAATCTTCTTTCTTTCAACATCCCATCGATTCGCGCTAACAGATCTGTCGAAGCGCATAATATGTCCTCTCCAGGATTCCCATTAATTAAACCGCCCGGGATCAAAAAATTGGAAGTAATTCACTCATCTCGTACAACGGCATTACCAACTTGCAGTCGCTTTTGTCTTATTAATTTTTAATGTCAGCTAAAACTAATTTCATTAATATGTGTATTGCAATATCGAAGTCCCTATGCAACTATAAAGAGCAACTCGTAAACCGACCATTTTTATACAAGTTCCACGACTCAATTCCCCGAAACACGAATACAAATTTGGGTCAAGTATTTGAACCCTTATTCTGTGATGACAATATCGCAATAAAGATGAAGTAAAGTAACCCTATTTTAACGCTCAAATATAAATAAACTCCCTTATGCAGGATGTAATCTAATTTGTTATACAATCGCCCTTGCGTAAGTTACAGCTTATCGTATGCAACGATTCAATTATATACTTGTTTAATTTTATTTCTAAACTTTATACACATTAAATGTCTTGTGACTCCCCTCGTTTCATATAACTATGCCCTCAAAGTTACTAACCTTTACAGTATAAAAACCCTATTATGAAGACGTGGAAAAGAAAAAACACAGTGAGAGGGAAAAAAATCTTCTATGGAAATTTTAAAAAACCTAGAGGGCTATTAGAATATAAAATTGATTTAACTGGGAAGTTGAATTCCCACCCCTTTTATACATGCAATTAAGTGGGAAACCAAAAAAAAAATACCAAAATCATTCTTCTCTAGAAAAGGTGCATTTTGAGTGCATCGCTGCACATTTTTTTAATATCTCCGGCTCTATGGGTCGTAGAAAAATTTAAAAAACAAAAAGATACTCAGAAATGAAGAGACTATCGAAATGGTAAGATATAGTAACATTAAGAGTACTTCCTCGCTAAAAATTTGAATTTCTGGATTTAAGATGGGATAATCTTATTTTTACGCCCACAGTTGGTCATTTTTGGAAAAAAATTTAAAACATTGTAATTTAATGAGAACTGGTCGTAACTTTTTTGTATTGTCAGTATTTTTTACCTACTTTTAGTGAACATATAGAAAAATTTATTTAGCAAGGTAAACTGCTCTTTTTAATTTTAAAAAAAATGATTTTTCCAACCAGATAGATTTCCGTAAAGTTTTTATTTAAATGTATCTTTTAATCAAACAGTTTCTTAACTAATGTTGAAATTTCATTTCATAAATAAACGACGTTGTTGTCTAGATCCTGCTCCTCATTACTGGAATTTTTTTTAAGAGCACTTTACCTTGATGTGCAAATTCTTTCATATATTCACTAGAAAGTAGGTAAAAAACTGATAATTTAAAAAAAAAAGTTTACTCTACTACCCTTCTCATTAAATTTAACGCTTTCATTTTTTTAAAAAATGGCCAACTGTGGCCGTAAAAATGTAACCTTGTTTGCAAATTTGACCGATTTCTAGTGTAAAGATACATGGTCAAATTATCGTGAAGATCTGATGATTTTTACCCCATTTGTTGCATTATTAGTGAAAAAAATCTTAAATCCAGTAATTCGAATTTTTTTGAGGTTACCCTACCTTTTCGATAGTCCCTTAATTTCTGACAATTTTAGATCCGGAGATATTTAAAAAAATAGTGTAGCGATGCCCTCAAAATGCATAAAAAATGCACTTTTCTAACGAAACTCCAAGAAAAGTATTCAGATTATTAAAAACAGATTTCTGAATTTCCCCTTTGTACGTCAAAATCACCCAAATATACAACACAAACATCACACACAAAATTGACATAAAAATAGGAAGAATGTTATTTCAAAGACAAGATATTACAGTACTTAAAACTTAAAAGTTTAATATTAAACAAATATAAAACACATGTTAATATGTTATTTTTAATAATTAAAACTATAACAAAATTTCATATATGTATATTAAATCTCTATAAAGCTCCTAAACAATGAGTCACAAACTAACTTTTATACACAACTAAAAACTTATACAAAACTCAAACCTAAGCTTAAAAATTTGCCAAAAAAACAATCAATTTTATAGTAATAATTAAATTTTTAAAAACAAACGCAAATTCCCTGGTATAAACTTTTAGTATTCTTCTTGTGCAAATAATAATAAATTTTTAGTAAAAACTAAAAGTCCTCAAACTTAAACATAATCTCAAAATAAGCTAACATTTATAACAGCTGAACAACTGAAAACATCTGTTAGAATTCTTGAAAGAGTAAAAGTAGTGTCTTTAGAAGGCATAGATTAAAATAATCTTCCAACACCAACGAATTATTTTTACAAATAATTTGAACAAAAGACTACCATTTTCAAGCATTCTTTTTTATTCCTCTTGGCATAGATTAGTAAATTTAATCTTTAGACCATTTAACCGTTTCTATATACACAATGTTACTTCTCGAATTGAAAAGAGAAAAAAATTCCATAGAAACATATGTCTTTGTTCATCACCTATCCACCACCATTTTGTTTTTTATTTAAAAAAAAGTTATAACTTTAGAAATAGATAAGATTGTTATTGTGTACACGAATTCGTAAGGAATTGTTTACATGTGTATCAAAAACAAAAACTTCATTTCAAATATTTTCAAACTGGCGTTCGTTTAAAAAATTCTAAAGTGACATATATCCTATAAAACAGTTTACAAAAAATGTAAAGAAGCAAAATATTTTCGTATTTTATTGACAAACAAAATTATTTTTAAATTTATAAAAGATTAACTATTTATATGCAAAAAAGTAAAAATTGTTTTCTTAATCTACAACACCCTAGAATAGATTAAAAACCAAAGCATTTTCGAATTTCAGCAATTATTATCTCCAAATCCTTCTATTTTAGGCTTTATGAATTTAAAAAAGGCATTTAAAAAACAAAATGGTGGATAGTCGGAAAACTGAACCATAACAGCTGACAACATATATCTGACTTTCAAAATACGTAATGACTAAATTAAAATAATTTACTACAGCGTCCAGACACTAGGTACTGACACAGCTATTTAAACATGATAGGTAATTCCAAAAAAAACAATATGACTTACGTCGTCGGACTTTTACATCCTGTCTTGGGTAAATTGGCCCACACCAAGCAGCCTTGAAGACCTCCCAAAACTGTTCCCAGAATGAAACCCGTAGCTACCTGACTCCGCCCATAAACATTTCTGGGTCGTACCTTATGCTTTATGTAAATAAACTGAGATTTAGATTCTTCCATCTCTTTCTAAAACAAGACAATTTTAAGTTATAAGTTTGGTTTAACATTGATGTTTGCATCTTAAGATAGTGTAGCCTAGTTTACAGTGTTTTTAACTTTCATTCATTCATTATACAAGAATATTGTTTTAAGTAATAACTGTATGCATATAGCAAGTAATTTCAAGGTCAGGCGCTCTCTACAGCTTCCCCACAACGTCCACAGTGCGTTTTAAGATTCACATGTGTTAAGTATTTGTTTACACTATTGTCGATTGTACTCTGTGATTAGGTTTGTCATCCTGTTGAAATATTAGAGACAGTTATGAACGAGAGAAATGGTTTAAACTAAAAGATGAAGAGAGGTATCTCAGTTGGCACAACGTGCACTTATATAACACAGTTCATTCTAATGATGTGTGAGTTCGAATTAAAATATTCGGTGAATCCGAGTATCAAAATCCTCGGAGCATTCCGAGTATTAAAATCCTCGGTTTCGTATTCGGACAACGATATTCGTTAGTGTTGTGTCAATTCCAAACAAAATGCTCGGTGTTTCTACTTTGGTTATATTAGTTTCTAAACTGATTTTTCACTACACATTAATTAAACATTACGATTTTGAGTTAAAATGATTTAGATTGGGTAACAAGTTCAATTTAAAATAATAATATTCATTTATTTCCACATTAACAAAAAAGTAAATCAAATTATTATTTAATTGTTATTATTTATATTTAAATAATTATTAATAGGTTACCATCTTTATAAAAAATAGAGTAAATTAACTTATTTTAAATAACAACTAAATTATTAATGTTGGTAATAATTGTACAAACGTTAAATTACTGAATTTGTGTCGAGGCAGGATAACATTTAATTACGTATTACAAGCGTCAATCACATATTGTTTAAAAATAAATAAATACTTGGTGGATCAGTCTAACAGATAGAACTCAAAATTGTAGTTTTATCTAAAACTATCTGATTGGTAAAGCTGAGTTCGAATACGATGCGCAAAATCATTCTGCGCAGATACTCGATTTCGAAATAATAACACGAGTATTGAAATCATTTGAAACCGAGTAATGCGAGTATCCATTTCACCCGAGTATCAACATCGCTAGTTCTTTCTAATGAACTGTCACAGGTTACTCAGATTCGTGCCCACTTGATCTCAATGTGTTACCTCCTACTCAGTCTTCATTAATCTAACAGACATAAAATAAAGATGTTATGCAAAAACAATAATGAACTATGAACTATTATAACGATTCGGATGGACAAATCTCATCACTGAAGACTTGATGAACAATATTGATCAGCAAATTCGTGAAAACACTATTTATGAACTGTATGAGGCTTCCCTGCAAGTTTCACAATCTGTAATGATCGACTCCGTAGAAGAAGATTTGTGCCAGCTTTGTTTCCAACAACAGATCTGTCATTTTTGTAGTGTTATAACCGAAATGGTGATGAATTTTTGAATCACAACATGACGGAGGAATAAAACTTGGTTCTCTCATTACACAGCTCAGAGAAAGTGGCAATCATTCCAAATCTTCAGCAAAACCAAAATAATTCAATGAGACTCTGTTTATTAAAAAAATAAAGTCCTTATAGAAGGACTGTCTTAATTTTATTTTTTTTATCTCAACTTTATCATTCTTCTGACTATAAAATTGCATATGTTTAAAAACATTATAAAATACGTTTTTGTAATAGTAAATGTTTTCTGATTGTATTATATACATACATATAAACATATACTACACTATATAATAAATTTAGACTCATCAGTACAGTTGAACCAACCTATATATAATTATTTAATGAACCCAAATTACGGGCTATTAAAGTAATCATATTTCATAACACCGCCTTCAGATTTCCATTTTATTTAAAAGCAGAAGGAATTTTCTGAGGAACACAAATGGCAAATAATGAATTGAAAAATCCGTTGTGGCTAGGTTAAATGGGCAGGCTGCAGAATCTCAACAAGTGCTGAAGATTATGTGAAAAATAGGCTAAAGAAATATTGTTTGTATAATCACTTGAAATTATGTTGAATAAAGTTTTCTACGATCTGTAACATAACAATTTTTTTTTTTTTTTTTTTTAAGACCATCTTACTTTAAAATAATACTTGACACACCCTAACAAAACAAAACAAAACAGTTTTAATTTTATCATCATTAGAGACATTTTAATTCCGTATATTCAAATAAAACCCATCCAGACTGATAAATCTAAAAGTAAAACATATGATTAGTCACAACTAATAATTAATTAGGTAAAAACGTGAGTTGTCGTTTCTTCTGTTCATTTCAGAAAAGCACGATTAGAAATTTCGACCAAATCAATGAGCATAATCATAGTGCTCCAATACAATTTCCAACAACAATCTTTTTTTATTTTTTAGCAGTACCTTTAGAGGTTAATTTGTGAACTGACTTTGAAAACTTATGTTGTGTATGATTAAACATACTCAGTCTGATTAACAAAAAGCCAAAGGAAATTAATTATAGCAGCCTTTCTCATGATCCAGTACTAAATAATGTTGGATAGCCAACATCTAAAATCCTGAGTTTAATAAAAAAAACCAACAGAAAATGAACTGTCAAATGAAACCATCTATTGTAATTTAGGTTAGGCCTAGGCATTTAAAAGTTATGAATAGCATTTTAGGCTTTTATCTATCATTATGAACAGTTAATTTTGAACACACCTAAAAAAACTGTTAATAAAAATCCTCAATTTAAATTTAATCAAGCCAATTTAAATATTTACCAAGTTTACTAAATACAAAACCAATCTAATTTGTAGGTTGATTGTAAGTTAACCTACAAAAAGAAAAAGCTTCGAACCATTAAAAAGAATAATTTACCTGCACTAAAATAGGATTTTCATTAATATGTAATCAACAATAAGAATTGTAATTTCGCAATAAAACAATAAAGTTATATCAAAATAATTCACATTATATTTGAACCTACAAACTGAAATTTCGTAAATGTAAACAGCAAACCATCTTTGATAACAGCGTAGTTCAAAGTTCTTCCATCAGAGAGCTTTACAGCGGTAAGACTGTATATAGAATGATTTCAGAATAATAACACTTTAATTTTATTAATAAGCAATGAGTCTATAGATTATTAGGCATGAAGTATAAATATTTGAAATGTATATTACTAATATAGTATTTTATATATAACTCAGCAGATCATAAATATATTCTTTAAAGAACTCCTCGCGTCTACTCATCCTACAAACATGGGGATGGTCTCATTGGAAAGCTTAGGGTCTGAGGACCAATATTATATTATAGAGAACGTGACCGTGTGATCTAACCCACGGTCACAAGGACACTGTTTTGATATTTTAAAATGGTTTTCCCCAACAACCATATCAATGCCTATTTCTAGAGTTCTACCGTCCCGTTTTTAAATGAAAGATTATTTTGCCATTATTTGTAAAAGATTATGAAATGTCAATTTTATTACATTTCAAAAATATTTTACAAATCACACCACAGTCACTATTAATACATTTTTTGATATATTAGACTTAATCAGCTGTTTTAAGTACGCATTATTATATTGGTTGCTATGGTAACTTAATTTGTAGGCAAATTAACAAAATCAAGTTCAAATTGTTTCACATTGGCCTACGTAGCCTAAACTATTTTTGTACTGAATTATAAAAATAATGGATCTAATTAGCTGTTTTAAGTATGCGATACTATTTGGTTCCTATGGTAACTAAATTTTATGTAAAATCACAAATTCAAGTTTAAAACATTTTCCAAATTGTTTTATATTGGTATATGCTAAACCTAACCTATCTTTGTGCGCTGCAAAACACACTCAACCTACAGAGATGGGAATGGTCTCATTGGAAAGCTTAGGGTCTGAGGATCAATAGTATATTTTAGAATGTCACCGATCGATCTAAAAGAGGCACTTTAGAGGGATTTTTGTTATTTTTTTTGTGACAATCTTATTAATGCCTATTTCTGGAGTTCTACCAAGCCGATTATTATACAGTTTGTTTCAAATGAAAGAACATGTGTATACCTCTCTAATTTATTACCATATTAGTTTTTATTACTGTATATAGTTATGAATTTTTAAACGTTATTTTCTTCTATTTCATGTTTATTACATTTTCATTTTGTTATTACAGTCACTGAAAATAAACCATCATACTCGAAAAGCAATTATTGTAATTTTAAAGGAGCAATAAATTTAATATTCCATTTATTCTACAACGTATAAAAATATTTAATTTTTTTTTTTAAGTACGAAATTAAAAAATGAGGCAACTATTTGAAGAGGTCTACTTACGTTGTAGGACAACTTTATACCGTAACGCTTCCGAAATAGGTGACCCCCAAAGGCTTTTGACCTAGTCCTAAACAATATTGCCATAACAACCACCATAACAAATATACACATAACAGCTGACTTATTGAATAAAAACAAATTATTACTTTTAACATGTTTATTTTATCAAAATTTTCGTCGATACAATGTTTTTAAGTTTCAAGATTTTTAAACAACGAATTTAGTAAGAGAAGAATGTTTATACACAGAAGAAATTAACCTAAAATCTAATTATCACAAGAATTTAAATTTTAACTTTCGAAATCAGTCTGTAAACATTAGAATGAAAAGGTTTGATGGAACAAATTTTTTTAACTATTTCCTATTTTTGAACTGTTAAAAATTAATTAAACGTACATTTAAAATGGTAGAAAAGCAAAGAACTCGTCTTGAAAATGCCTTATCAAACGTTCTTGAGGACTTGGACAAATCGCATTTAAGAAATTTACAAGCTGAAATGCACAAATGCGCTGCTAAATGTTGCGAAAACACAGCTGTTTCTATAGAACAAAATTACCGCTGCGTTGAAAAATGTTCGATTAAATCTGAGCAGGCTGAAGAGTATGTCGTAACTCAATTTATAAGCTTTTTAGCTCAATTACAGAAATGTGCGGACAAATGCAATGACGACGTGAAAAGTAAGATGGGACCCAAGATATCAGAAGGGAAATATTCAAAGTTGAAAACAGAAATTGATAATTGTTTGATTGTTTGTGTGGAAAAACATATTGATATATTACCTAGTTTTGTGAAACATGTGAAGGAAGAACTTGCTAAATAAAGATAAACATTATGCCAGTATAATTGTGTAACATTTTATAAGATTGTAGTAAATTTTCGATTTTTAAATTAGCTTTGTACGTTAACAAATTTAATAAACAACAAGTAACAATAAAAAACTTATTTTATTAGGCCTATTAAATAATAAAGTAGAAGTGGTCAAATTTATGAGCATTATGGTACAAGCAGACCCTTTAAAGCCCTATATAACTGGCATGAAGAACTTCCCAGAATGCCATGCTATTCTGCTCCTTTTTTAATATGGTAATATTATCCAAAACCTAACTTGTTATATTCATCTAATGAATTAAAAGTTTGGATGTAAAAATGTTAGAGTTTGTGTGTCAGGAATGAAAAACATTGCTGTAAAAAAGGAAAATGTCAAAGAAGTACCTATATTATATAAAAGACATCAAGATTTTTTTAAAGATTTTTCAAGATATACAAAAGTTTTGGAATTCTTTTGTGAATAAAAATTATATTGTTTTCGAAAAATTACATTTTTTTAAATCAATTTTTATTTAAAAAGTGAAAAATAACTAAAAAGTTTACCAAAGTCAAAATTTTACGTAAAAATTGTTATTTTTTTCAGAAGGGGGCATAATGCAAATATGTAATGATCAAAATTTGGAAGTAAAAATTTTGGAGTAGTATGTCAGGAATCAAAGAAATGTTGCAATAACCAAAACTAAAACGCCAAAAAAAAATGCTTATATAAAACATATATATATATATATATATATATATATAAAGTTGAATTCTTTTAAGCATCGTAACGCTAACATATTAATGTCTTCTTCAAATAAACATACATTTGTAATCAGAATAACTTCTAGATTTATTTGATACCCCCACGCATAATACTTCCAAAAATAAAATCTTTCAACTCGATAGTTTTTGCCTCTTAACTACCCCCAAAGTCATTTTTTTATATAGCTATAGTTTTCCTACATGTGGTACAATACAAAGAATATAAATGTAAAGTTTTAAATATACAGGATTTATCGTCTTGTCTGCGTAGACAATTGCGACTTATAGACAGACAGACACGCGTGTAAAATTTCTTTTAACTTTCTGTTGGTATACTATGAACTGTCAGGGGTTGCGGGTGTAGCGGACCCGAAGACTAGCTGGATCTACACCTTTCTTAGATTAGATCCCTCCGGTCTCACTTAATCAACTATTGTTCTCTTCCGACCCTGACACTATTAGAGTATTCAAGAGCTAAGGGGTCTTTATTTTATTTTTTTATAAGGCGATGATGACTGAATGGTTTTTCCCCTAAACAAATGCGGAATAAAGCTTTCATATGAAATGAAGTTATCTTGTGGCGTTCAAGGTGACCAATTGAATGGTCCACCACGTCCAATCCAGTTCAAGAAATTAGCATTCAAGTGATTTCTAGCTACTAAAAAAGATATATAGTTGAACCATCGCTCTTCAAATCTTTTACATTGTAGTTTTGTAAAGGTGTGTACTCGAAAAGAAGCGGCAAATTATTTTTCCAAAAAATGTACGTATCACCTCCTTTAACGTACTCCCAAAATTTTATCATCAATAACACCACACCAAACATTTGAAATCTATGTTAGAAACTAGTTTAAATGGTATCATATGGATTTCTAAAACTGAAGACCAGATTCTTGTAAAAGTGGTTTCATCAGAAAATAAAATGGAAATTGCCTTATCAGCACTGCCTACAATCTAACAGGCACAATTAATTGTTTTACAAAGCACTGCGATACAAAATTTACCTTGTACAAGTGCCTGAATATGTTGAATCACCCGAATTCTTCATTAACACGTGGATTTACTTGGTGTTCAACAAAAAATGAACTTGTTCAACAAAAAATGACAATTATCGTTCATAAATAATGATACACTGAAGGAAAAGTTTTCGTATTGGAAAATCTTTAGGCCTTTCTAAAACTATTGCTTCGAGCAGCTTCAGAATTACTTTTGCAATATCCATTAAAAAAAATAAATAATTATATCGGCATGTTCCTCCTTAGAAAATTTAAACGGCATTTTTACACTATCATATATGATCACAATAAATTTTCTTTATTAATTTGTATACTTTATTATAACACATTGAAACACAATTAGAATTGTTGATCAGCTGTTAGTATTGCCAACCTATAAAGTATAAATAAATATTGAGCTTGACTTGTTAGACAATATTAGATTTTTTTTAAACTCTGACACAAGATCTCACAAAAATTACGTTTATTTCATCAAACGCGTTTCAACGACAAAGGCACCATCCTCAGTGATACATGAGCTACAATAACAAAACTATAACTACAGTTATAACCTATAAAATGAAAATTTCTTAAAAATAATATTTTTATATTAAATTTCAATACATTTTAAGAAGGTATTGTTTTGTTTTACTTGTGTAAATTGATTAGACACTGCAAATGAAATTCGTATTTCTTTGAAATTAGTTTTAGTAATTAAAGTAGTTTTTTGCGATTTTACAAAGAATGGCTTTTCAGAAAATGACACTATCGTTCATAAAAATACTGATACATACACAAACTAACAAAGTATAAAGTTGTGTAAAAAAGTAATGATAAAGATGTTCAAAACGAGAAAAATTTATATTTTTTCGGCGAAATAATAACTTTCTAGATATCCGCCATTTTGTTTTTTACAAAATAATTTAGATAAGAACGGTTTGGACAATTTATCAAAAAACATATTATGTTACCCACTTTCAACTTATTTTACATAAATTAAATTGTCCATTCGCCTTTTTTAAATTAAAAAAAAAAGTATTTTGTTTTTCACAAATTAACATAATTCAATATTATTTTGGTTTAGGCTAAATTTGGATGTTGTAGATAATTATCAAAAATTATGTTTTGAGTTTTTTTCCCTAACTCAGGTTATCCATTGTCCTAGTAAAAAATAAATAAATAATGTAATTTGGCGTTAAAAGTGGAATTTTTTGTCATTTGTACATTTTTCTTAAAACAAACGATTTTCATGAAATTTAACATTAAACATTTTTAATGACAGCAGTTTAGAATTTACATGATAAAGTTTTAGTTTTTGGTATACTGATAAAAACAACATACAAGATGTGTATTATAGCTTACCAAATTTCGACTCAAAATCTTTAAAATATCAAAACTTATAATTTTTTTTTTTCAAAAAAACCCAAAGTGGGCGAAAGATGGAAAACGAAGCGTTTCCTGGACATATGTTTACTGGAACATTATTCTTTATTTTGACCCCCCATGTAACCAATACAAAGTTTGGCACGACATTTTCTGAACACTTTGTAAATCGAATAGTCAAGCTTGAATAAATGAGATCGTTTTAAATAACAAATATTACATTTTTTGTTTATTTAGTAAATGTTTTACTATTAAAACTTTTTAAATAACGATTTACAAAAGATTAACATATATATTTATAAATAAAACAACTAATTAACAAAACGGTATAACTGTTCATTAACAAAAATGTGTCCATCTTTTTAAAACGCACTTTGTGTACTTTTGTAAACGTAAACACAGAAGCACCTGAGGTCTATATTCTTTTATTGGAGTTGTCCCGTTGAAAGCAAACGCAACAAACAAAGAGTGGGGGGGCCCCTCTTTTCCTCTCCACCCCCAGACACATTCCTATAACCATTTTAGAGCATGTTGTTCATATGAACTTTTTTTCTTTATTTTCACCAGTATTAGACATTTTGAATGTTTCTCCTATTCTTCTTGGGACAACCGGAATAAAATAACCCAACCTAATCTGTGGTGATTCTTGCAACCATTAATCTAATCTAGATTTTTGTATACCAAAAACTCGCTACCTCTAGAGTTCCGACTTCTGCTGGCACTTACTCCTCAAGTGGAGATTTGACAGGTGATATTAAAAAGGTGCTGGCCCTCACTCCGTACCCCTGATTTATACCACTTAGGGCTATTTTGAGATATTCATTCCTCTAAGATGGTTTGCATGGTTTATCGCCACTTTTCACCTACAATTCCTGCACCAGCATATTTGAGGAAGTTGGTAGGCTATACCGTTTTTTAAGAATATTTTTGTCCATATGAAATCAATTTAAAAGTCCTGTAAGAAGTCTAAAACTGATTTTCTTCTGCAAACAATTTCTAATAGAAGTTTTTGAGTTGAATCTATTTCTATTATTCAAACAAAAATATGACGACCCTCATGGGCTCACTTTAGTGAGTACGAGCTAAACGATCCCGAGGAAACCTAACTGGATCTACACCTATTTCATTAGGGGCCTAAGTCTTTTGTAAGGTCAATCTCTTTCATCTTTACTAACAGGTTTCACTTGACCAACTCTTGTTCTTTTCCGATCCTGACCCTCGAGTAATCTAGGGGTTTGAGTCTTTATTTTACTTTTCTTCTTTTTTTATTTTAAGGCGATGGATAACCAAAAGGTTTTTCCCTTTAAACAACAAGGGCGGTCCGAAACTGTGTATTTTGAATTACTTTTATTATCCCGCCATGTTCAGTTCTTGTTAAATAATAAAGTGCAGTGTGTAACAATTTAAAATGAGAATAAATAACTTCATGCTCTACTTTACAAAAAGTCGTAATTGTGTCAAACAAAAATTTCCAAATTAAAAAATTCTGACAAGAAATATCGTCAGCTAAAATCTAATGTTGGTGAAATTTAATAAAACACAATAACCGAAGTCAGTTCCGTCACCCGTGTAGTGTACTGTAATTTGTTATTTGTAAGTCACTCCAATGTTAGATGTTACCCGTAACTGTTATATCAGAAGATCACATAATAGCTCGCACGCCAATGATCCGTGATTAAATTTAAAAACCGTGACAAAAATATAGGGTTATCGCTGTCACCTTTTACTGCGGTAACGAATTTATGCTAGTAATAGCGTTATTCACCCAATAACGTTATATCACGCACAACTCTAATTTGTTCACAGATTTCTTGTGCGCTTGTGCGTGGCGGTTGTTCAATTCTGACTTACTAACCATAATTATTGTGAAACTAGGCCAGTTTTTACATAAGTTATTTAAAGCGATATATATATGGATCAAACTGAGTCTGAGTGCACTGGAGCAATTGTATTTTCAAATAATAGAGTAAGTTATTTTGTTTTATCTAGTTTTTTTTACTTCTTGAAAATAAAACTGTTACATAACAAGCACCTTAACCTAAAAGTCACACAACACAGAACGGAATTACTGTTTATGGCTTCAAGTAAATAAAATATGTATGTACGCTAAATTTATAAGGTTAAGTTTTATATATAGCCACATTACTTAACCTACACATAAATTTGTAAAAAATAAAAAGAAGAAATTGTGCGTTATTTCCCAAGCGATCACCCTTCCAAGTACTAACCGCGCTCGATGTTGCTTGACTTTGGTGACATATAAATAGATTGAATTCTGTAGTTTCGCATTGAAAACTTATTTTATTATTAACAAATAAGGTATGTAGAACATGTTTTTAAAAAATGCAAAAAAGCTGTGACTTTCTTTGTAAACAATAATTACAGATTAATCTTCTCATTGAAATTAAAGAATACTAGGCAGGTAAAAAACAAACTCTGAAACAGCCAGGTTGGGTTCCTCATTAAATATAGCAAACAAGTTACCTAACTTATTTGACAGATTACCCCCTTCATATAAGTTGAAAGAACATTGTGATTGTAAAATGACTAAGTATCACAAAAACTTTTCTGAGTATTTCTGAAAAGCGACATTTTCTACAGAATGTTGTTTTTTTTTAATCTACAATGTCTAAAAATAATAATTTTCGCCATATGCCAGTCATTATCATCTAGGTTGTTTTCGTTTAAAACGATGTAAATTGAAACTAAACCCACAATATAATTATTTGTTTTTAATTTTCTTTAAAAAAAAGAAATGATCTATCGTGTTGCAAATTAATTAGAATCAAGATATACCAAAATAATTACAAATTGGTTTATCTTTTAGTGGATCAGCTGATTGTAAAATTACTGTAACAAATTGAATTAGAAAAATCTAATACAAATAAAATTAGAACCATGATTTATTAATTTAAATTTTTAAACCCATGTTGATTTTAAACTGAATAATTTCATGAGTGATTATTTAACATAACTTGACCTAACCTAACCTATCCGTCAAATTTTTGATAAACAAAAATGTAGATTAGATTAGTGCTAGCAAGAATCATCACTATTAGGTTAGGTTATTATACATAATACTAAAATTTTAGGACTAAAATAGAAAAAACAAACAATAATGTATATCTAATAAACAAAAGGAAAAGAAAAAAATTTTAAACGTGTTATGTGTTTCATTGTGTTTGTGTAAGTGTACTTGACAATGGGATTGCGGTCCCGAAACGCGTCGTAACATTCGAACGACCAAAAAAGTCACAAGACGGAACATTAAAAGGTAATATTTAATGTTATTATTAACATATTATCCTATATAATATTATTCAAAGTGACTTGGAATCCAAGAACCATGCAACTAAAAAAAAAAAGAAAAAAATCACTGTGTATCCTCAATACGATGTTTATTATTGTTCCAATTTATTTAGTCGAAAATATTATATTCAAATAACAGGTCATACATCAAACAGAGGCAATTTATCTTCTCATTTTAGAAAGTTGATCTTAAGACAAAATTGTCTTGAACAGTAGGGCTACGTAGTTGTAATTTATCAACATGATAATTTACTGTTGTTAGAGATTTAATACATATAACCAATGTAACATGTAGGTTTATTTGAAAAACCTGATTTGTTTGAACTTAACTTACATTAACAGATAATACAGAACAAGATGGTATTAACATCCATTATAACTCAGTATTACGTAAGATTTCTATGAACTGCTGTTCTTGATGACCTGCTACATCTTTAATATATGGTAAAAAGTTTTGTTAATTATTTTAGAATAATGAAACTGTTTCCAATTATGTCTTTTAAATGCATTTATTTTAGACATCGTAGATTTCAAAAAAATATATTTTAACAAATTCTATAGAAAATATGTCTCTTCAGAATTATTTTTTGAAAAGTTCGTTTCTTAGAACTTTCAGAGAAGAGAGAGTGTAGCTTATGGAAAGTTATTTGTTTTCATTTTTCACTATAAAAAACTCAATTCTATATACAAAAATATTGGTTTAGTTTTACAATAGTTTTAAATCTAAACATTTATCGGGAAAGAGAAATTACTTAATTAATCATTAGATATTTCACCTTCTTTTATCTTTTCCACCTAGAGACATGACTCACAGAGCATAGCTGTCAGTATCTCACTTCAGAATATGTTTAATATTATACTCGAAACAGAATTTTAAACTTATTCTATATTCTAAGAATACTAAAAGAAAGAAGGTTAGTACCAATAAAAATAAATATCTCTTCAAAGTGTATAATATAAAGTTTATCTAAGTGACACAATAAATATGATGATACTACGCTCCAATTAACATAATATGTTCTAATTGAACTTCATCACTGGATGAAGCGAAAGCGAAAGTTCCCTTAAAGTGAAAGCGAAAGTTTATCTATAATTATTGTAATAACATGATATATTGAGATATTGTGTGTTGGAAACAAACCAATTTAACTTTAAACAATTCTGATCAAACTTAAATAAAAGGATTTTGAAATTTTATTTACTATGATTTTTAAGGAAAATTTGTTCCTTCCATCTAACTTTGGCCTATACATCAATAATGTGGTATTTTATCAAAAACATGTTATATTACGTATTGATCAATGGGACTTACTATGAGACACTGGGTCTGAGAGTGTGTTTAGGATAGAAATATATCACGGGTAAACAGTTATGCAGGTTAGATGAGGAAACCGCAGGCTCTTGCCAGCAAAGAGGCGCAGGGTGTTTCGTTTCTAAACTCTTTGTGAACTCTCGTTGAACGAACTAATGAGTGGACTACTAAAATTCATATAGAAGACTAATCTACTGAACTTGAATTAAGATAATATTATTGTTATTATTATTGGACAGTGGTCAATAATATAATGTATCTCATAGTTTATTCATTTTACCGTACTAATTTCCTTGCAGTATCCGCGTCATTTACAAGCCAGTGGTGTTTACCTATGTTATAAATCTGGTGTGATAGACCGAAATCTCCAAACTCATTCATTCTAATCATTTTATTTTATAGGTAAGTTTATTATTTATGTTAATTTTGTATTAATTTATTTTATTGGTTTAATTTTTTATATCTACAAAAATTTTAAGTTGTAAGCCTATTTTTAAGTAACTTAAAAACTAATTTTTTAGTGAATTTATTTTCATTTTATTAATTATTGATTGGTGTAGGCTAATTAGTTGTATTTTGTTACAGTACGTAAAACATATATTATTGTGAAAAGTGTGATATAGACTAAATTGGTTCCTTTATATGATATCGCCTGTGTTTAAGAATATATCATACACTTACTAATCATTTTGTTTAGCGACATTTGATGGTAATACTTCTAGCAATAAATTGTATATTATTATTTTATATAAAAGAACTCTATGAGTTTAAGATGTTTGTGCACATTTATCTCTTTCTATGTAGCAGATGGAATGAGAGGGCTAATAAATAATGCATAAAGTTTAAAATAAGTATTTTAAAGAAATGTTACATACAAATTGTCAGTTTTGTTTTCATTTTTTCCAGAGAAATTAATTAAAAGAGAAAAAAGGCTGCCTCAGCTCCGAGAGGATACTCCAACTGATTACTTTCATCCATACGACAGTGATAAAAGTGAAGATGGTGTTGTAGAGATGGATGAAGATGATTCCGAGATCAAAGGAGAACTTGTAATCCAGTGGAAGATAGATGGGAAGGAGAATTTGATCGGGATGAGATATAGGAGAAAATGTATGTGGAAATTTAGAAGGAAATACAGTGGGAGGCTTAGGTGAAAATTCAGCCGGAGATACAGGTGAAAATGAAAGAGACGATAGAGCAACAAACAGCCAAACTGTTAGTTGTGTAGTTTTTTTTAAGTAAGTTTCTTTTTATATTAAGAAAGATAAGAAAGACATTTGGATAGTCCCATGTCCACCAAATAATCTAGAGTTCACACTTAATCCAAAAATCTTGTTACAAAGTTATATGGGGTAAAACTACCTGAAAGAAATTTAAAAGACCATGTAGAAATTTAGAGAAAATATTTGAATACAGTACATCTTTTATCTATATGATTATACTTACTATCAAGCATACAGAAACATTTGTTGAGGAAAATACAAAAGAGAAACTTATACTAATCCAACAGATAATGTTGAAATTAAAGTTCGTTTGGTTTATTAAGTCAGCGGTTCTCAAACTTTTATTTTTGGGCCCATCTTTACATAGTCAAGTCGTACATCTCTTATCAATGGTATTTCACACATCTTATATTTAATTCGCTAAGGAATTTCTGCACCATTCTCATATTTCCTAACATAGGGCTGATTTTAATGATTAAGATATCAAATTAAACAGTGTTACCTGCAGATTTGCAGAAAATTATTAAATTTTCAGGAAAACACATATTTTGTAATAAATTTATCATTTAAATAACATGCCTGTTATGACCAAATAACACGTTTTACAACAAAACAAATTTGAAACAGCAGTTATAAACTCTCAAATACTTTTTTGTTTGTAACAGGTGTTTTAAATTATTTTTAGATTAACTTGTACAGTGGTTACGTTATTTGTGTGGATTCACGTTGTGTTGTGATTGATTGCTTACATCTCACAAAATTGAACAGTTTAAATTCTCAAATATGTTTTATTTTGTTGTTTTGTTTGAGAATGTATAACAGCTGTTTTAAATTATTTTTTAAGTTTACTTACAAAGTGCTTACTTCATCTCTGGGGTTTCATGTTGTGTTGTGATTGATTTCTTACATCTCATAAAACTAAACCATTTATATGGCTTAATTTTAATGTGTGACAATCTTATATTTAACTTGCTAAGGAATTCCTGTACCAGTTACATATTATTCAACCACTAAATATTAAAAACTGTTAAAATTCTTAACTGGAAGCGACTAGTTTAAGCTTAAAACCTTATCTCGTTACAATCAACTAGCTTCAGTATGGAAGAGCAAGGCTGTATGTTCTGAAACCATATCATGTTCTTCACATGTAATTTAAAAATCATAATTAGCTTTTATGAAGTTTGCTATTTTTTAAACTTATAAAACGTCATTTAGCTCTGGACTTATGTGTTTAGATGCCAATGCTTCTTGGTGAATTATACAATGTGTCCGCTTTGCTTTGGAACTATTGCTTTAACTAACCCTTGAAGTCTAGTATATAGCCTACCAGACATTGTCCGAGCTCCAACAGATTTGTTCCATGATATGCCATTTTCTTAAAAAGAAAACTATCAATAATATTAAAAATGCATTTTCAATCCGTATTGGTAGGGAAAAGTTCACAGAAAATGATTTCTTCCTTCATCTCATTACCATCACAAAACTTATATAAGTGATAAAGTGGTCATAACTATGAATTTCCTGGAATAAGACTATGTGAAAAACTATTTATAAACTTCCCTATTCGAATGACTTCTAGAACGTGATAGAGAATTGTTCAAATCAGGAGGCTCTCTCAATATACAACTATGCATGAGATACTTATGGTGTGTAGGGATAAATATTCATTTCGACAGTACATAACTTCGAAACTTGCAAAATATACCCAAAAAGCGTTTGTTTAATAGTTGTTAAATATTCTCTATGGCAAATATTGAGATGTACGTGTGTGTAAACATGAATCACTATACGATAATAGTTACTCGACAGAGTAGTTCAATTGATAATTGGAACAAGTAGACCACTAATATCTAGTTTACTATTGTTGAACTTCGTAAGAGATTGCTTCTAGTTTACGCTTCTAGAAACAATTTGAAAAATAAACTACTTTATGGCGTAATTTTGTCACTCTCACTATAATTCCATCTAAAATCTTAGTTTCAAATTATACTCTTGTGTCTCGCACATTCTAAAAAAAAAAAAAAAGAGTGCTGATAATCTTGTCAACTGATACTGATGGTATCGAAGGACCAGCTGAAAAACCCATGATGATAATAAAATAGATCAATGTCTAATTTTTTTTGTTTCTGCTTTACCGTATATGAACACAATAACCAATAGAAAAACAAAAAAGTTTAGTAGAAGAAAGTTCCTCTATCAGTTTTCTACAGGGCTTGCCAAAAACCAAATTATATAAATGTGTACTTTTCCAGCTAAACAACTAAAACATGCTAATCCTGATGACAAACACTTACTGGAAGCTGCCTGGTTGCAACATCCAAAGGAAAGCGGAAAACAAAGTTTTTTTTCAAAAATTATGTAACAATTTTTCTATGCCTTGAATAGTCTGTGATTAATTATTCCAGTTTTGATAAAAAGTTTTGAACTTGTGAAAATAATTTGTACTATATAATTATAAATTTTAAAATAGAAAAAATTGTGTGTATTATATTTTTATTTATCAAAATGTAAGCTTATTCATGTTTTATAATTTGTTTCTTTGTTTAGTGTGTTGATTTTTTAAATTAGATAAATATGTACAAACTTTAAAAGAATCTTTAATTCTTTATTTCTCTTATGGGTCTCGCATGGTTAATTTTTATCCAAAATTTTTATTTAGGAAACACTTTTTTAGACTAGAGACTCCAAATGGATTTATTCAGTACATGCAATTTTCTTCAATTATACCATTTTGGAATTTAAATGTTAAGATTCTTGTATTTTTTCCTCTTTACAATACCTTGTCTCTAAATATTAGAGCGGGAAAGTAAATTAAGATTTCTTCAGATCTGAAAATTAAATTTTACTTATTCAGTTCATTCTCAATTTCATATCATAAGAAAAAATAATTTTATTGTCTACATGCTAAATCACTACCACATTTGTAAATCAAACCTCCACTTGCCACACTAGTGCCACTCCACCCCCTTGTAGGGGCTCATTTATAGTATGTACACTTGGCTATCACGAGGAATCCTAACTTGACTATACCTTTTTTCATGTAGTCCTGGGTTAGATCCCTCTTTCATCTTTCCTATCAGGTCCCTCATAACTAACTCTTGTTCTTTTCCGACCCTGATGCTATGATGCTAGAGTATTTGAGGGCTAGGTGTCTTTATTTTATGTTCTTTTCTTCCTTTTTTTACTTACCAAGTATATGGTATAGAGACATAATAGGAAAGATGAAATAGAGGGGTCTAAATCCTAGACTAATTGAAAAAATATTTAGATCCAGCTAGTTTGTAATTGTGAAAAATTACGACTTCTGTTTTTTTGACTGATCTTCACGTTTCATGGTCACGGGGTAAATGATTTTTGACATGTCATTGTATATACATAAACATGATAGTGGCCACAAAAATTAAGGTAGGGACATGAAATGTGGTACAGGGGACTATATAGTTTGCTCATATATAACCATATTGAAATTTAGACAAACCGAATTAAAAATGTTAAAACTGTGGCTATTTAAAATTATTTTTCTTCATATACTATGTGCTATTATAGGATAATACATTAGGTAAAAATTTACATATTTCAATTCTGTATGTAATGAGAACCCTCATTACAATTCAGTCACTCTCAATGTCAAAGTTATTTTCAAAAATGTAATTTCGAACCCTGACCTACCAAGAAAGTATAGTCACGAAATTAAAGGCAGAGTCATAAACATGAATGTAGCAAGTGGATTCTTTTTTACATATGTACAACTTCGAGGCTCTCAAAGGCCAAGACAATGATCTACCCATACAGTTTAAAATTTCCTTCGAGGCCCTAGAAACCAAATTTTGGGCATTATTTTTAGAGGAATTGTTTGTATTACATTGCATGATGGGCTGGGTAAATACATTATGACCTCCATTAACATGTTTTCTTGTAGTCCTGGGTTATATCCCTTTCTTTTATCTTTCCTATCAAGTCTTTCTTAACTAACTCTTGTGCTTTTCCAACCCTGGTTCTATTAGAGGTCTGGGGGGAGGGTTATTTTATCTTCTTTTTTAAAGACAATTATGACAGAAAGGTTTTTGCCTTTAAAACAACAAGTGAAAAAATACAAGCATTATGGTTATTTGTAAATTAAAATTTACACACACACATTTTATATAAAAGAAACACTTTTATATGCTCAGAGATCTACATCAATTTTTCCCTTTTCTCTCTATAAAACGTAAATAAAAAATGGATTTCTTTAGATGTCAATTAATTTTCCTAACTCATTAAATATTGTGGGGAAGACATAAATCGACTACCTACATTGGTCTACTGAATTAATACATTGTTTAGACCCTTCATAAACATGTAAGGTTTCCTAGTAGATCTTGTTACACTCACAGAACTGGACTAGACCTAACTTATTGATTGTTTTATGGTAGACTTAAGTCAATGTCACCTTTTGTTTTAGTTTAGGCTTGACATGCATCATGAATATTAACAAACTTCCTGTAACCAACTGTGTCAAGTGCAAAGTGATCATAGTGTGTTCGTCTATTCATTAAATATAACAATTCAGTGTTGATTTTATATTCAAATGTTAGTTAACTGATAATTTTATATAAAGTGTTATTTAGGCCTATTTGATTTTTTTTTCATTTTATCAAGTCAAAATCAATTTACAAAAACAACTAATTAAGAAATTATTAAACAACTATATGATTATTTTAATTTGTGTCTATTATTATTTGTTTTATTTACTTTATGTTCATTTAATTGCATTAATGGAGAATAATTAATTATTCAGAATACAAAATGAAATTATAATTTTTTTAATCTGTTTGAGTATTTTTTTTTTTAATTTTATAGTGATGCTAATAATTAAGAATATTACATTTTTAAGCAAAAACATAAAATATTACCATTTTATATAAATTAAGTGACAAAATAAAAAACTCAAATGATGCATGAATCATTTGTGAATTCACTACCAGTTAAGAATAATTTCGCTTGGATATTTAAATATACACTAGAAGTAGTTACATCACCTAATGGGAAAGTAAATTTCACTAAAGATGTGAAATCTACGCCTAAACATAACCTAACTTTGGCTGCAGGAGACAAAGATTCTGTTTTGTCACATGTTTGCTTCACTGTAAGCATTGGTGGTCCTTCGGATACACTGGCACAGGTATTAAATAAAGATCAAGATTTATGTTCTGCTGTATTATAAATTTATATACTGACATCAAAATAATTTGTTTAAAAGATTTTGCCTTAATTATTTAATTTTTGTTCGTTGACCCCTTATTAACAAATTGATTTTAAAAGTATATACTGTGTGCTATTAAAGTTCCTTCTCCCTTTTTTTCACATTTTATATCAGATTTTTTTTAGCCAATACCATCCATTACAATTGTAAAATCACTAACTTTTTAAGTGTTTAAGGATTTTAGGAGATCACTCTAGGTCCAAAATGTAGGAGTACACTTCAAAACTCTTAATGCAAAGATGGTCATACGACATATCAGTTAACCGTCTTTTTTTCTAACAGCAGTGGTTAAATCAAAACTGAAAATCGTTTTATCGTTTTCGAAATATCAGTAGATTTAAATTTAGGAGTCAACTTGAAAGTTTTAATAAGAAGGCAGTCATGCAACATATCGTTTAACACTGTATCTATTTTCTAAATACAGTTGTTCAATCAAAATTTAATAAGATTTTACTGTTTTCGAGATATCAGTATATTTAGGTTAAGTTAGATTAGGATATCTAGAAAGTAGTAAAACCTTCACTTTTGCTCCAACACTGTTTCTAGCAAATAAATACAGTGTTAATGATGTGTCACATGACTGCCTTCTCATTACAACTTTTAAGTTAACTCCTAAATCTTTAACCTACCGATATCTTGAAACGGTAAATCTTTTTTCAGTTTTGATTGAATCAGTTTTAGAAAAAATAGAATATTAAACGTTGTCACATGACCTCCTTCTCGTTATAACTTTCAAATTGACTCCTAAATCATAAACCTACTAATATCGTTGTCACATGACCCACTTCTCATTATAACTTTCAAATTGACTCCTAAATCATAAACCTACTAATATCTCGAAAACAGTAAAAATGTTTTCAGTTTTGAGTCAACTACTGTTTTTAGAGAAAAAAGACTATGTTAAACGAAGTATCACATAACCATTTTCGCATCAAGATTTTTGGAGTTGACTCCTACCTCTTGAACGTAGAGTGATCCCCTAAAATTCTGTAACATTTAAAAAGTTAGTGTTTTTACATTTATAATGGGTGATATTGGTTAAAAAATTATCTAATATAAAACATGCCAAAAAATGGGGGGGAAAGGACTTTGAAACATCCTTATATATCCCTGAGATTTGTATTTAAAACAGATGAACTCATTTTCTGAGCAATCTCTTACAAAAGTGAATGCCTTACAATGGTGTTCACAAGTGTGAATGCCTTTTATGATACAAGGATGAGATTGAGTTAGTATTGTTAAGAATATGTAGTTGTTCTGTAAAACTTGGTTTCTAGGGTCTTGAAGGATATGTTAAACTGCATTGATAGATCAAGAGTTCTTTCAGGACTACATGAAAAAATGTGTAGATTCAGCTTGGGTCCCTCAGGATTGCGAATCCTCACTAAGTCGTGAGAGCTTAATCATAAATAGACTCATTATAGCTTAAAATAAACAGTTTGTTAAAAAAAATATTTTTTTGTTGCAGTTAAGCTATGTTGGCCAAGATGTCCGAAAGATTCCACCAGTACTCTCCAAGCTGTACGGTAACAGAGTTCATGCATTGGACATGAGTTACAACTGTTTAACTTCTCTCCATGAACTGTCTAACTTTCCTAATTTAATAGAATTAGTGTTGGACAATAATCAGCTGAGTGACTCTATAGTAATTCCTTACATCAATTCTCTTCATACACTCTCAATCAACAAGAATAATGTGAGTAGAATAACTATTACATCACACAAGATTTTTTAATTTTAAATAGATGAAAGAATTAAATATTAATGTTAATGTAAAATAGTTTTCACCATAACCTGTTCCTATTGTGACGAATTATCCAGTATGATAAATTAAAACTGTTTTATATAAACAAAATTCATATCTTGGTTAATTTTTTTCTATGAAGCGTCACTTTGTTTACATTCCCCCCTTGCTCACTGTATCTAGCTTTATAGATTCCAGTCCATTTACCTTCTAACATCCCAATATAGCTGATTCAAGTTTCTGTTCTGTATGCCCAGTTTTCTTTCATTCCTCCTGAGATGAGCTGCCAATTAGTCATGTCTTATGTTCAATCGAAAGCTTGCCACTGAATCCCTTCTTTTTTCTATTTTCCTCTCATGTGTTGGCTATATTCTTCCATACTTGTTCTTATTACACTCTATTGCCTGCTTCTCATTATAGCCGTGAGCTGATCTTAAACTAGTTTTAATAATAAGGATATTGATGGAGGTTTAAAGTTAAACTAATGATAACATATAGAAGCAAGGTACTAGTTACTAGCACAAATCACAAATGGAATGATTAGGAAAAATAAATGAATTACCTTATCGGTACGTCAACTAATCCTTCCGTTTATTTACTGATTACTGCAGTTTCGGGCTTCGTGAGTCCATCTTCAGATCGTATAAAGTATTTAGTTTACTAAATAAAGTATTTAGATGACGAAATAGGATTAAATATCCCGTCGCGATCGATTCGCCAGGGAATACACATTGACCGATATATAATTATTTTTATTTTGTGATCTTGTGAATATTAAATGTGCGTAATAGTGTCATATCATGTTTTGTGTTATTGTGTATGTACTGTGTATATTCTATTGACAAGCTCCATATGGAACCGGTTTAATATAAACTAAATACTTTATACGATCTGAAGATGGACTCACGAAGCCCGAAACTGCAGTAATCAGTAAATCAACGGAAGGATTAGTTGACGTACCGATAAGGTAATTCATTTACTTATTCATAAATTTACTAATCCGTTGGCTACAATGTTAAATATGAAATTAGAAAAAAGTCAAAAGAATACCCTTAGACTTATCAGCGGAGCAATTAGAGCAACACCAATAGAGTAGCACTCGAATCGTACACCCGTAAACACCCAAAGCAGTAAGCAGCCTTAACATGACTTCAAGATTACAAACCTCCTGGACAATGAAACAATTACCAAATCAAAAATTAAAAAACCCAGAAAGATCCTCCCAATTGTATTAAAGAATACCTTACTGAAAAGAACCTACCAATTACAATAGAATCATATTGTGCTTCCACTAACCCTTTCAAACAAAAATAGAATTAAACATCATTCTCAAGCTAACTGAATCTTTTTGTAAAAGCGATCTACTACCAACCACACTAAAACAAATAGCATTAGTTATATTAGAAAACTGTTTTAATGAATGGAGAAATGTATTACGCTCCACACAGATGGAGCAGGAACAAACACATCTCTCTTTTCATATTATATTTCTGTCGGACGCAATAAAATGAACTTCAATGCTGAGACCAGAGCAATCTCTATAGCCCTACAGTTGTAATTCAATCACAAATACAAACAACAAGTTGTTATCCTAACTGACTTAAGACCCACTATTCAAACAATCTCATAAACAACTTCACCGAGAATTAAAGAAATAAAATTTTTAAATACACTTTACAATTAAGACCTTACTTGGGAGTGGAGAAAGAAATTACCTTTCATTGGATACCATCCCACATTGAATAACTGGAAATGACGTCACTGAACATCCAGCTAAACAGGTTACTACTCTGCACCAAGATGAAACCCTGTAACATTATTTAAAATAAATGTTCCTCTTATTTTCAGTTACTACTATAATAATATTAAAAACAACCAAACCTATGCTAGATGCCTATGGAGTGACATTAAAAAACCATGTGTATATATCTACTTAACACTTTGAAGCTTAAGCCCAAGTATAGCTCGGGGCAACGTGTATACGTGTTTGACCGAACTCTATGTATAGCTCGTAGCTCTCGGTTTAATTCTTTATTAATATGTAGTATGTGTATTCTCAGGTTTCGTCTGCTTGCAATGATTCAGTAAGTCTATGGTTCAATTCCAGCTGTTCCTTATTCCGTATATAGAATATTACAACTGATATATGAAATATTGGAACAGATGTTTGTGCTTATGTGGGCTTACTAGATTATGCGTGATAGTATATTATTTGTTTTTACAGTTATTTTGATTGATCTATAGTTATTTGTATGTTGTAGATTATTAGAGTTAAAATTACATTTAATGTGTGTTTACTTGTGCTGTTCTCTCTAAAATGGATCCTCAAAATTATTTTTCCATTTGCTCATGATGTCCATTTCATATTCATTTATTCTATACTGTATGAAAAGACTCCAAAATTTGTGAAAAAAATATCATTTGGATAAATTTATTGAATCAATTGGAAAGTCTTTAGAGAAAATGGGAGGAGTTTCAGTTCAAGAAAACACCGCAATTACAATCAAAATCAACAGATTCACCTACTATAAATTGTGTAAGACTTTATCTTTCGGACACATTACTCGATGAGTTATCTTTATAACTCAACTAATTTCCTTTCAAGCTATCTTCCCTGTTTACATAAGAAGTCATTGTTTTTAATTAATTACCCAGTATAATGTATAGGGTAAGTTTAGAAATTATAAAAATTTCAACATCGATCTCCACATTTCATTAAAATGTTTCCTCAGGAAACCAAAACAGTGATTTTCAACATAACGTCATTGTTATTTGTAAGTAAACACTTTGATAGTGGCTATAAAAAATAACATAGGGTCATAAAATTTGGTATAGGTGATTATAGTGTGCTTATAAGAACCCAATTAAAATTCTAATTGAAAATGTTCTCATTTTAAACTTTTTTTCCATATCTCATGTGTTTTTCAACTTAAAACGCACTAAATTAAATATAAATTTCCTGATTTCAATTCTGTATGTAATGGTATCAACTCGGTCTCTCTATGATGACAAATAGCCAGGTTATTGTCCATCCCAAAAAAATTTGATATTTGTATAATTATTCAGCCCAGTCACTAACGTGAGAATAATGTTAAGGTTTAATATAAAATTATACTATTAAGGTATAATAGATGGTAGGAATACTCTAAGTCTCTTCAATTCCTAGCACAAAACAATCATTGCTACAGACTGTAAAATATTGAGAAACTACATGACTTGCAACCTACTAACACGTCATGGAATAAATACCAACCGAATGGAATAAATAAATAAACCGAGACCTATATAAACTTCCAGCAGTGTAGACACGAGGTTAGAATTGTTGTAACGACAGCATGGAGTTAGGCAGGGATGCTACCAGTATGGAACGTAGCCAAGGGGCTCTAGATCAAGATAGTCGTTGGAAGAAGTCCAGAGGTGTGTTGTTGCAGAAATAGGACCGTAGGAGTTCGTGATATTAGAATGGTGAGCAGGCCTCAAATGTACATTAAATGCATAGTAAATTCACTGTTAGATGGATTAGTCATTATTAAATTGGAAATGTTCTGTATTAAGATCTTAGAGTGATCTATTTAAATATCTTTTTTTATTTTTGACTAGTAAATATATATATATATAGTATAATATTCCATAAGGATGTATATCTGTGTTCTATAGATAGATATACATAAAAGTTAATACAACAAGCGAATGGAGGCTTCTTCACGTGCGTACAGCTTCGATTCCCACTAGGATAGACACTGACACTAACGAAGCGAGTGTGGACTTTTTAATACTATACATATCTACGAGAATCGGCCTAGCAGACGAAGACACCTGCCCCCTGTGCCAAGCAGGAAGAATGGATAGTGAACACCTCTACCAATGTGCCCAACTTCTGTCAATACCGCAGAACACAGTCAGTCTATACTGGGAGGCTCGGCGTCGAATGGCAGAACGGCCACGGATGGGTGTTGGATAAAGTAAAGTAAAGTAAGAACCTTTAGAGCCTACCCATCATCAAAAAAGCAGTAATATAAAATATTATGAGTTTCAGAAAAGTTTTTTAACAACTAACTGTTTTAAACAAACTTCCTCTCTATTGGATGGAACTCCTTGATAAACCAATACAGTTTAACATTTTCTACAAGACCCGACAAATAAACTTTAGTGCATTATATTTAGAAGATTTACTTATATGATTGGGCTGGATAAATAACATTATGGTAACCATCAACTTATTTTATTTTACAGATAACAAACCTAGAGTTATTGCTTACAAAAGTAGAGCACAACTTGCCCAACCTGAGGTATTTGAGTCTACTTGGAAACTTGGCTTGTCCTAATCAGTTGTCAGATTGTGATAAGGATGAAGAAGATTATCAAAGATACAGGTGATGAGATAATGGATTCTATATTTTAAGGTTTGACAAGTTTTGGTTGGGTGAGGAAGTTACATCCCAAGTTTTGTAGACTTATCAATAAGACAATTTTAGGCTCATTTTTTTTTTGTGGTTAATTTTTTTTTTTTTTTACATTTTCAAATTTTGTTGTAGTCAGCACATAATTTTAAAAACTCTCCTCAGAATACATTTTTTACCACTGCTTTCTTCACAATATTTAAATTCAATACTCCCAATATATTGTTGTGAAATTTTGAATCACCCTGTACATATTCATTATTTGTATCTAATGTCTTGTATTTTGTAGGTACTATGTTCTCTATCATTTGCCCCATCTCCAATTCTTGGATTCCCGACCTGTTTCTAATGATGAGAGAAGAGAAGCAGCTCAAAGAGGAAAATACATGAAAGTAGTTAGGCCAACTCATGTTATGGTTAGTATTATATATATATATATATATATAGAGAGAGAGAGAGAGAGAGAGAGAGAGAGAGAGAGAGAGAGAGAGAGAGAGAGAGAGAGAGAGAGAGAGAGAGAGAGAGAGAGATGTTATTTATATTATTCACAATGTTTCAGCATACAGTAAAATGTCAGGGGATAATAATATAATTTCAGCATACAGTAAACATTGCTTATCAATCACGTGTCAGGGGATATAAAAATAGACAAATTATTATAAAATAGGTTTTTATATAACCAACTGGTACCATTGTCACAAACAGGTTTAATTAATTACTTCTTGTAAGTTCAATAATTAGAACAATTCTAAACTTTGTTTTCCTATTAACAGTAGATAAAGCTCCATAATAAAACAAAGTTTGATCTACTGAGTGCAATAGTATTATTTTAACACATTGAATGTGCTATGCCGCCGATCATACCTACCCCGGAATACTACTACAGTTGGACTGGTAACAGAGTGAAGTGTATTGCCCCACCAGCGCCATACACGCCACCAGCGCTTGGCAAGAAATATGGCGCCGGCGACCTAGCCGCACTCAATGTGTTAAAAATAAACATCTAAGTTATTTCATGTTACTCATCCAGTAAACGAAGTATTGGGCAAGTTTGGTAATCTCACAAAATTTTAACCTACAGTTTTTTATTAATGTTGTCCGTCCATTGTCATCATACATAAGTGCTATAATGACCACAAAAATTAAGATAGGATCATGAAATTTTATCAATTTGACTATTGTAGGCTCTAACCTAATTGAAAATGTCACAATAGTGGCCATTTTAAACAGTTTATTATTCACATCTCATGTGTTATTTAACTTCAAATCTGCATGTAATGGTAACAATGCTACTTCTCTCTGATGTCAAATATTGAAGGTATTATCTAAAATGTAATTTAAAACCATGACCTCTCAAGAAAACGTGATATTCGTATAATTATGAGATCCAATAACTACAAGTCACCGATACGAGCATAGCGAGTATAAGATTCCTCATATATGTATAACTTTGACGTCCACTAGGGCTAAGACACTGACATGAACGAAGCGAGTTGAGACGTTTTAATATATACACATCTTTAAGGCCCATCAGAACCTATCTGATGTTAAAAAAGTAGTAATATACACAATTACGAGATTCAGAAAACCTGTATAACGTATAACATCTGTTTTTAACAAATCTACTGGATTAGACCTTGTTCATTACATGTATTAAATTCATCTTTAATTAGAACTGCAATCGAAAATATTTTGTATCGTCTAGTAATAAAAAAACACAAATTTTAAGATTACAAGTACATTAAAGTAATTGTTTATTGTGGCCAATAGATGCTGATTGTGGTAACCCTCACCATCTTGTAAAAAGTAATAACAATTATTATCTTTTTAGAGACGAACTTTTGATACATCAGAAGTTCATATTTAAGTGTGACATAAGAAATTCCAATATATCGAAAGTTTAGAACAAATAAATTTCAGCACTGTTTTTATTCTGTGCGATATTTTTTTAAATTGTTGACAGTAGATGAACATTTGCTTCAAATAATATTACGAACTTTTGAATTTGTGTGTAGGAATAAAGTGAAATACACAATTTTGTTACTGCTTGTGTTATTTTACAATATAGATCAGCTGATGGAGCTGGGTAGCTTGATGTTATATAGTTCGCATCGTTGTTTGTTTATAAGGTTAGTTCGTTGTTTAAATTCTATTTTTGTATATGTGTGTGTGTTTGTGCTATTATAGTGAGTTTTAAGATTCTACATTTTTGTAAACATGAGGAAGCAACATTTCGAAGATTATTAATAACAAGTTAAGTTGTTTGTTTACTACGAAGTGTATTAGGTGTTTTTGATAATGGAAAATACCGAGTTTTTATTTTCTCTTACTTTAAAACTAATGCAGTGGCGTAGATAAGTGGGGGGGGTCCAGGGAGTCTAGACCCTCCCCGAAATGTATAAAAAACTAAGAACATTAAAAATGCGAAAACATACATTTGGAAATATGAGCGAAGCAATAGCATGATGAAGCCTACTCAATTAAAATTAAAGAGCTGAATTATACAAGTTATAAAAATAATTTTTAAACCAGGTGCACACTTCAGTAGTTTGTTTTGCTTTGGATGTGCTGGAGCTGTCTCTTTCATAGTTTCATAGGCGTTTGCTAGCCTTCGCCAAGGCTTGGCTGTAGTCTGCGAGTGTGTTTAGTTAATAGTTAGACCTAGCTTATATAACAAGTTTCACACAAATTAAAATGAAATTATACAGTTAATAGAACAATTATTATTGATTTTTTCCTTCTAATTTTGAAAAATGGAAATAAATTTAAGTTTCTCTTATGTTTTTTTAAGTTATTTTATAATTATGGATTATTCATATTATTAATATGGTTTAATGGAACATTTGCTTTCATTTGTGTATATAAAAACTAATACACGATGGTTCGAGAATATAAATCAACTCTAGTTATCAAGTGTAAAACTAGAACATAAAAGAGAAAAAAAGTTTTGAGCCTAGAGCCAATGCAGAAACTAAAACTAAATCTATAATCTAAGACAAGAACTCAAGCCTAAAACTAGGCATCAGTAGTCAAAGCTAAGATTAAATACAAACGTGATCGGATAAAACCACATTACACAAACGACATTACACGAAGGGGCAAACAACGGTTGTAAGCAAGAAAGTTGTCCTAACTGTTTATAGGTAAACCACCTTTTGCCCTCTCTTTCAAGAGTTTATTCTTTGATTGTGTCATGACTCCTATTTGTTGAATAAGCGGAAAAAATTTCGGCCTCATTTAAAGTAGAAGAATTTTTATCTCTGATTTTTAATTTAGTTTTTATTGGAAGCCATAATGCCATAAACTTCTAAACTCGTTTGGCTGATAGGTTTGTCGGATAAATTGATAAATGAGGCTTCTATTTCAATTTGTATAGATTTTTCAAGTAAATTAATGTACGAAGCAGACTACTATATGAGACTAGATAAGATGTGTTGGGAAGTAGGCTGTTCACACTGTTCATAGGCCTTATTAGTGTTGATTTTAATTAACCTTATTTTCCAGTTTAACAGAAATGATGAAGATTCATCTGAAGAGAATAAAAACTACACTCCACTTCCTGTATTAGAAAAGCGTACGAATGAACATCAAGGTATGTTAAATATATGGTTAATTGAAAATTGTGATAATTGAAAATGTAAAAAATATCTTATCTCAGTTACATTTCGCCAAATTTTCTTTTCTTCATATAAAAGGGCTGAATAAAATATATTTCAAGTTTACATGATTCTAAATACTTAAGAAACAAAAACAGTAGTTATACAGAGTGATTTTAAAATTTAACGGTAATATTTCGGGAACTGATACTATAGAAAAAAAGTGTATATGAACTTAGGTTCAGCAACACTTTGTTTTCTCTGTCGGCCACTTTGTGGTTCACAAAACCTTTAAAAATAAAACTTTGAAAGTAGATAAGATATTAAATGAACATTTGGTATAAGCAAATTTAAATATTTTATTTTTTCTCATAAGTTTTTTTAATTAGCGAATAATTTTTAAGAGAATTTAATTTTTTTCCCAATAAATTTGTAAAATGATTAGATATTTAAATACCTATGAAAACATCAATTTTCATTTTTGAAACTGTTAAGGGAAACATTTTTATTTTTGTACCTTTATGGTAAATGGATTATAATATTATTAACAATTATCATAATTCTTTAAGCATTATGTCGGTCATTTTGAAAATGTACTAATCTTGGTTTTCTGTTATACTGATCAAAGGTTACATAAATAACGTGTATACAAATATATTTATTTATTTAAATGAAAAATGGCTGACAAATGGAAAACAAAGCCTTTCTGGACCAACGTTTATATAAATGTTTCTTATTTTTAGCTCTAGAATCACCTCGCGAAACACCTTGCCATGCAATTTTGAATCAAACTGTTTATACAACCACTAGCTTTCTGACACAATTCAGAAAGATCTCATCATTATGTGTGTGTATTAAGTAGAAGTAATATATCAGTTAACAAATAACCTTTCATGACAAAGTCTATTCGACTCCTTTCAAACTACATTTTTAGATAGGGCAGATTTCTGTGTATTAATAATATTATCCTAATTGTGAACCTACAGTAAGGATCATTGCACCTAAACCATGAGGTCCCAAGAATCAGGCACTAGTTTACAACAAACAAAGTCTAAATGGTTCCCATCATATATAGTTAATGTTCTCATTGACACCAGAAGATTCCATTTGTAGAGAATGTGAAAGGATGAAACCACATTCTCCCCACATCTGTAGCAGCGCAGATCTTCCAGCAACCCTCAGAAGATGAAAGTGGTTTAATGCCCCGTGAGAAGACCAACCTCCAACTTAATTTCAGGTATGTTAAGATTCTGCAGTTCTTTGCTGAGATGTCTATCCAGGCTGTCAAAGAAATCGTGTGTTTGTATTGTGTCTTCGCCATCTTACAACGTATTCAACTCGAACATCTCTCCTTATCTTTTCTTTCTCATAACTTCTTTACATGCCAATAACTGTCTCGAGGGCCTACTTGTGAATTTCTACCAGTACCTGTTCTTACCAATTTTTCAGGTGACTCACTCCGCTTTATCACTACATGTCCTGGGATCCAAACGAGTTTCCAAGACAAAAGCTGATCAAGTAGCGACTGACACTTCTACACCAGCTACCTGGCTATCTGACGATATAGCAACATTTATACCCATATTGCCTGAATCCAAAATTGTTCTTGTGCTTCTTCAAATTAGAAAATTGTAGCATAGTATTTCAGATAAATTTGTCTGAAGATATAGTTCTCTGTATCTACTCCAGTTCCCATGTTTGTTTTTGACTCATCTGTGAGCCAGAGTGTCCGATCCATACCATGTTAACTCAATCTTGCTGCCAGTCTTCCCGAGAGGGAGAAAATGGTCTCTGTTAGGCTGTAGAAGTTATATCTTAGAGTCATCTTATCTGAATAGCTTATAGTATCGGATCAAGCTTCAATAGTTCACTGAAATGCAAGCAATGAACATTACCAGTATCATTGCAGCCACTGTCACCTCTCCTTTAATTAAAAAAAAAACCTGGTTAAGTTTGTGGATAAATATACTCTTGTTTTATGATTATCCTGACAAAAACTATAGAAAACTTTATAACTTAAAGTACAGTAGTATTGTCCATATAGCATTTAATGACATAGACACTAATAAAGTTCATAAAACCTGTGTAACAACTGTGGGGGGAGGGGGGTTAGATCTTTCAATACAATTTTCTACTAGGCCTAAGAAACTAACTTTTGATGATTACATTGTATGATAGGGTTGGATAAATATCATGATAGCTCATCAACTCATTTATACTATAAATATTACTTATCAGTTTACATTTTAATACTATATGTAGTGGAATTATAACCTAATTAAATTTCATATGTTTTAGGAATGTACGGGAAATGCAGATTTCGTTACATTGGGAAACATTCCGAAGGGAATAGGTTCATTCAGAACAATGATCTGTAGAGTTCAAAATCTGAACTGAGAGTTATGAAATTAACATATGATTTAATTGTACTAAATGTGGTAAATAATACCTAATTTAATTAGATAACTTTTCATTTAGAATGATTTATAACTCTATCTTCATTACTGAATAGGTGACTTGTGCCATGTTTATGTACCCTCGGTACATTTCAAAGGGTTTTATGCAATATAAGTCCCCTTTGATGTTCCTATCTTAATTTTTGTTGCAGCTATCATACTTACATACACTTTGTACATGTACGTACATTGTAAAACAAAAAATTCACAGTAATGTTTAAAGTCTTACATCAAATTAAAACTGAATTTTTTTAAGTTGCTCTTTGAAAGAAATTTTTTTATTGCTTCTAGTTATAAGACTGTTTACATATTGGGGGACCACAAGTAGTAATTATTTGTATATATTAAAATTAAGGTACTTACGTATTAACGCCACCGCAGCAACTTTGCGCATATATATATGCACCAATATTTGCTTACTTTGCGATATAATTATATATCATGACAGGTTTGGCCAGGTGTTTATGTGTATAAACACCTGGCCAAACCATATATATATATATATATATATATATATGTGTGCAAAGTTTCTGCGGTGGCGTTAATACGTAAGTACCAAAATTAATTATAAAATTATGTGTGAACATATTCAGTAGAATATAATCAAAGATCTACTGTTAGGGCTTTAAAGAGGTAACTATGTTGAAAGGTGTGGGATAATTTGAATATTTTGTAAATCTTTTAATAAATTTTAATATAGAGTATATCAAATGTATTAATATAAGTAATTATTCTATTTTGCTTTTATAAATTAATTGTATATTAAAGAAACTATGTATTTTAAAAGCTTTGTTGTTATTTTTTTAATTCCCCTTTATTTTTATTATTATAAATTTTATTATTTGTCAAACATCTTTTCTTTTTTTCTTTTTTTAAGTTTAACATTTAGTTTTCAAAGTCTAGTCTACAATTATTACCCTTTATTTAAAAAAATTAATAAAATCTAGTTTCATTACAGATGACAAATATGTTTTAACTTAAAATCAAAGTTTAACAAATATATTTTTTAATAATTTGTTAGTATTAGGTTGTTTAGTTTAACCCATTGTTATTTCATTCATATCCCCATTTCATAATATTTCAAGTTTTAAAAGCATTTCATAAACTTTTGGACAATATTTATAATTTTAGGAAGTTTTAGTCTCAAGAAAGTGGATTCTAAGTATATTTGACACATGATTAATTTCATTTGAGGATAAGTTCAACTCTTGGGCAAAGCAAAACAAGAGATGGATTGTGTATAGTTTTTAATAAAAACCATGGGTGAATAATACTGTTCAATGTTATAGTTCAAATCAGATGAAAAAACCAGAAGCAAACCATCCCTAATACCTAGGCCTAAGCAGTTATCTCCTGTTTCCACATTTTTTCCAACTCAAAAGTTCATGTTGTAACTTCCATTTTTTTAATGCTGTTATTTGCTTGTAAAGTATTTATTTTTTAACCCTTCCGATTGTACATGTATTATATGCAGTAACTAAATCCCTTGCACTATAATCACTTTTATTTGTATGCATGCTAGGCTATAAATTTAGGTTAAAGTTTAATAGGGCACATAACCTGTTATGTTTAGATTTTGTATGGATTGGGGACACAGGCTTATCTTGGAAAGTGGTCCTTGGTACCTAGTAGTAGATAAATAGAAGAACACAATTTAGTCTTCATTATATACTCTCTACTGATTGAAAAATTGAACAATGTTTACAAAATATTTCAGAACTTGAGTGTTTTATTGTGTTTTTTCTATTTGATTACTACTAAATAATACCAAGGATCAATTTTCAAGGTAAGTTGTATCCCCTTTCCTTACAAAATCTAAACATAATAGGCTCTAACCTAAAACCAAACAAAAATAATTTCTCTGTCCTCTTGTATGTTCTGTCCTACTGTCCTATCATATTTTTACGAAAACAATTTACTCTTATTTTTACACTCTCTACTGATTAAGAAAGTGAACAGTGTTTACAAAATATTTGAAAACTTTAGTGTTGAATTGTGTGTTTTTTTTTCTATTTGTCTACTACTTAGGATCATTTTTCAAGGTAAGCCTGTATCCCCTACCCATACAAAATCTAATTAGACTATAAATTTAGTAAGTTTCAACTTAACTAATTTGAAAAACAACTACCAACCTAACTCCTCTAATAAAACAACCTAACTAATAAAACTCCTTGAAGTTGTAGAAGCGGTTTACATGAAGTATATTTTTAACTCTTGAATGCAACTGTGTCTTGGGCAGTACACATATTTCATTAGAACTATTGCTATATATTTTTATTACTATGAAATTCGGTTCATTACAAGTTCTGGAAAGTCTGGTCACTGGTAGAACCAGATTATTTTTATTTCTTATGATCTTGTTCTTCGGGGTTCGACCACGAAAATATTGTCTGCACATTGAGTACAGCCGATGTTTCGGGCACATTACAGATGTCCATTCTCAAGGCTTAACAAATGTCAAGTGAACCCCGAAGAACAAGATCATAATGATGTTTGTGACCGTGGAAGTCTATCGTTCAAAATCATATTTTTATTTCTGTTATGTGAATGCGAATCTATAAACGAGATGTAATATTGCAGTCTATCAATAAATATAACTAACTGATCCAAGAGTAAAGAATTTGAAATTTGTTTAAACTTCAACATATGTTAAATTGCTCTAAAAAGTTTGTTTTATTTTTGAAATTTGTTTAAACATCAACACATTAATTTGCTTTTAAACTAAACAAAGTTTGTTTTATTTATTTCTAAACTGCCATTTTATGGTCATGATTGCCTATATTAGTCGATTCAATTTAGGTTTATTGCAATCAATAATATTATTTTTTATCATTTTAGCACACTAAAATTGTATTGACAATCTTGATATGTAAAAGGCGTTTGATAACACAAATTGTTTTGGGCTTATTAACAGGTCTTATTCTTTATAAATGTCTCAAGGACCTGTTACAATTTTGTAACCTGTAAATGTTACAAAGGACCTGAGAATATTGGGAAAATGCTGTTTGGTGAGGGGGGAGTGTCAAAATTTGATCCCACTTGTCTCCCTAGGACTGCCCCTTACTAAAACATATCCTTCTTAGATAGTTTGAAGAATGTTCATATGTAAACAACAACATTTTGTACTATTGTGTACATAATATAGCATGTCATGTGATTGCTAGAAAGTAAAATAATTATGTTTTGTAATGACTATACCCTGGACTCCAGTCCATCAGTTTTCTGGCATCCCAATACAGCTGTGTGATGTTTCTTAAATATCTAAGCTTGACATTCAGCTTTTGGCAGTGTAGCCAAAGGTGTTCTTTGACCATTCTGGAGTTTGGCTTGTGGTAATTCTTTGTGTAAATATTGATTTTTTTTTTTTAGATGGGCAGCAAGACAGTCATATCCCATATTAGATTGAAAGAAGCAACTGCGTATTTCCTTGATTGGTTTCTGTTTGGTTCCCAGTCTGCACAGCTATCCACACAAGTAAAGAAGAAAATCAACAGCAGGATGAGGTTACTTAAACGGCTACCAGAAGTCACTTGGGGAAGCACTTAAGATACACTTAACATTCATGAAACCAGTCATAACATGCAGAAGTGAACTGTTAATCACAATCACTGCCAACAAAGCAACTATAAAGATGTCAAAACCATGGAGTAGTAAAAACTACACCAATTGCTGGCATATAGCTTTACACACATAACCTACCTATAGAAGAAGAAATAGAAATACAAATAGCAAGCATACTCCTGGGCCTGCAAGGATTGCCTCAAATATCATGGGCGAAAAGTTCAGCCAAAACCAATATAGGCTACTAGTATCCCATAAGATCCTTTTTCACTAATATCAAAATATCTTGAAGAAAACCAAATATCTCTCACTCCTTATCACCCAATCCAAATGACTTTCCACACATCACCACAAAACTTTCACTGTTGGAGAAGTAAACAAAATGACTTAATTTCAACAGCCTTGAACACAATAGAAAGAAAGGTACCCTTTAAGTATATATTTTAGTGGCTGAGAATATACACGGATGGTAAAATGAAAAGGGGGTAAAATAATTATTTAGACCTACATGTTTATAAAATAAAACAAAATGAAAATTCTATGATGAAATTATTAATTAAAAACAAAACAAAAATTGTGACTTCACTCCATTATAATTATTATTAAAGTATTGTATAGACATTTCCCCTTCATGGTGGATACCCATAACAAGCCCTATGACTTTAACTTCCTAGTGCCATGACATCCTTAAAAACCGAGGAAATATTTTAAGTAAACCAACAGAATCTGCTGATGAACCAAAAACTTGTATATGGCTTCTGTTTCATGTTTTTGAGCAGATGAAAAGTGTGTTCAATATATTTCAATTCACAAAGAGTACCGGTAGTTATACAATCATATAAATTGTAAGAAATAACAATCAACAGGATGTAAAAGAAAACCAATAGGCCTATATTATGAAATTCTATAACCTTTATAGGTGTTTATTTATTTAAACTTTTACCAATGTAACAAAAACCAAGACTTTATGTTGTACATTTTCAAAATAGCAGACTTTTAAAATATTTAACATTGAATACCTCAAAAACCATTAACATTACAAAATATTTACAAGAAACAAACGATTTTCCTCTTAACGAAAAACAGAATCCCTTTTTATTTGTTCTTTAAGATAAAATAGTTTTTATTGAAAAAACTGAAAACATAATTTCTTGGTATTGTCTACAACAACCAACATTAGCCTAAACCAAAATATTATGGATTCATGATAATTGTTAATAATACTATTATAATCCATTGCCCTTAAAGCTACCAAAAATGAAAATGTTTCAAAATGGTGAATGGTATTTTAATAATAATTTAAATATTTTATAATCAACTAAAGGAAAACTTTAAACTATGCTACTCTACTTAACTTGTCAGTTTTCACTTATGCAGACACTCATTAAGTTTAATTTTTTTAAACATAATTTTTCAGATAAACTTATAAAACTCCTCGACATTGTAGAAAGGATTATCAAGAAGTATGTTTTTAATTGTCTAATGCAGTTGTGTCTAGGCAGTAGGGTACATGTGTGTTAGAGATTTTGTTATATATATGATCTTCAACACATGTTTAGTTATATTAAAACGCTCTTAAATTAAAACAAAGTTTGATTTCTTTCATTCTAACATTACTGCCATTATATCCATGATTATATTATAATATATTATAATATAACATTATTATAATATCCATGATTGATATCAGTCATCTCTATTTAGGTTAATTACTTTCAATAATAATTAACAGTTTTTTTTTATCATGATTTTAGCAAACTGAAATTGACTTGATTTTGTGTAAAAGGCATTTGATACCAAAAATTGCCTTTGGCTTATAAGAAGGAAATAACAGGCCATACTCATAAAAATGATGTAATATTTTTTCCTAAGACTAGAGAATGATTTGGAAAAGGATATATATATTTATATATATATATATATATATATATCATTTATGGCAAAAAACTCTCTAGACCTACTATACTAAAGGTATTGAATAGCAATAACCTCTTATAATCAATCTAGGCTCTTTACAAAAAAATAAATTGTTAAAAATTAAAATATAAAGTAAAAATCTTTTCAAATTCACTACATAAAGCAAGAATATAATCAACTAATCTAAAAGCAAAAAGTACCTAAAACCTGTTCCAGTTTTACAAATGAGTTGAACTAAACAGGCTTAAAAAACATTTAAATGACATTATGAATTAAAATTTTTTTAAGTGAACTTTCACGCTACCTATTAATCAAATAAAGAACTATTTAAAATAACATAATATATTCCAGTCTTTTGAAGATTTTCCACCTCTCTTACGAAATTTAAAAAAAAATAATACTGTAAAAAATTAATGTACTATAGTTTATTTACATTTTTTGTTGCAAAATTAATTGTAAGCTATCTTCTATTAATTTACAATAATTAAAAGAAGTCATTGTTTAAATTTTTAAATATATTGCATAAATTATTAGTTATACCTGTATTACTCATAAGTTGCAATACAAATAATCTGAGAGTTTTAATTACAAAGGAAATTCATTGAACAACACTATATAACCAGCATATATATATATATATATATATATATATATATATATATACCTTACCTTACCAGTATATATATATATATATATATATACATAATTGAACCTTACAGTAGTCATATAAGTTTAATTTGCTCGGTTTAGACTTGTTTGAAGATGATCGTTTTTGCAGTTCCTTTTTTTAAATTTAACATTATTAAAATAATTTCTTTTCTTGATTTGAACGATTGAGAAAAAATTTAAACAAAACAATATTGTAGTTTGAGATAATCTGGCTTGGAGTTCGTGGCCAATTCATGTGTTTAATCTGTTCAAAGATTACGATACCGATATCATGAAGAACTTTCAATCTATGGTTCGTTACTTCCTTTAGGTCGTTGTTCAAGAAACGTGTCAGAAAGGTAAAATTTTTACTATTTTAATGGTCAAAGAAATTTTAATTTGATCTTAAACTGTTCTAGTTTCTTTAATTATAGTTTAATTAATATTTCACACAAGTTTTTAAGTGAAAAGAATTACAATAAATGAAGATGGAATTGGATAAACATGCCGTTACAAATCTGCAGTCAAAATTTAGGTTACAGTGGTGTGCTATTACTGTAGTCTAACTTTCATTTACAATTTTGTAGAAACTTTTTAATTAACGTTGTTGTCTTAGGCCTATAATTTGACATGATAATATTACAGTACAAATGAAAATACAACAGTTTAGTGGTATACCCAAATGCTTGTAATTTCAATAAAACAATGTTTTTGACAAATGGAATTTATTTATTTACAATTTATATTGATCAATAATCTATTACTTTATTGTTAAAGTCACTGTCAAATAATATATATTTGCTTCATTCAAAAGACCTAATTTGTGATTCAAATAAAGGTAAACATATTAGCCTATTGTATTTAGAATCACAGAAACATGATATTTTTATAACTTTATTAGAGAATATTCAAAATTATGAAAATAGGCTAGTTGCAGAAAAGTTATTTTCTTATTTTAAACTTTGTTGTCAATTTGTAAACATATGCACTGTTGCTATTATAAAATTCATTCATTGTAGGCCTAAATCAGTGTTTTATAAATTAGCATCTATTAAATGGTAGAACCCATCTATTGTGGTGGCGTCTTTATCATATGCACACAAGAATGTTCAATTTTGAAAATAAAAGAGTTATGGCCTTATAGGCCTATTTTAAAACTAAAATAACCTAACCTGTCCTAGATACTAGGACAGTTCATTGTGTAGCTTAATTACATTTTTATTATTGGTCTTTTTGGCGATTATTTTAAAATCATGTTCTAATACCGTAAAAATAAAATATGTTTTCACCGAAAAATCACGATTTCAAAGCATGTAGGGATCACCAAAGTCAAGCAACATTGAGCACGGTTAGTACATGGATGAGTGACCGCTTGGGAATGCACGCCCAATTTCTTTTTTTTCCAAATTTATGCTTAGGTCAGATAAGGTTGCTATATATATTACATATTTTAACGTATAATTTACTTGGTTACCTTAATCTGAAATAGTTTTAATTTTTTTTACCTGTGAAAAAGTTAGCTCCATGGTGATAACTTATTTTATTATTAATAAATAAGGTATGTAAAGCATGATTTTAAAAAAATGGTAATTGTTTACAAAGAAAGTCATAATAATTACATAATTAAGCCTGAAAAGTTATTTAAAGCTATTTTTCCTTTCATATTTTATCCATTTATAACATTGCTTTCATATTGGAAATAAATATTGAAAAATCAGGGAATAACGAAACTAATTACGTGATGTTTATTATAAATTGATGTCATCTAAAACTTATTTTAATTTGGAGCTAGTAAACCTAGATATACAAAAGCAAGTAAGTTAATCAAAATCACTTGTCTATTTGCGATCAGATAATTATTGGTGTGGGATAACTTGTAGCTACATTACTTCAGAATTATGAATATTTGCGTTCATCAGGGCAAATATCTGTAAAATATTGTGTGTTCTTTAAGTAAGACATCATTAATATCAATTCTGGTTTTAAAGTTGTTTGATAATGATGGATTGTTAGTATGGTTTAATCAGACATTTGTATTTAGTTTTAAGGTTGAGTTAGTTTCTAAGATTATAGATTTTGTTTTAATTTCCGGCATGACCCTAGGTTATTTGGTGTTTTTTCCTTTTATGTTTTAATTTCACGCTTGATAACGAGGATGATTTATACTCTCAGAACATAGTATATTAGTTTTTTATAAACACAAATGTTGGCAAATGTCTAGTTAAACCATATTATAAAATTACATTTGTTAGAGAAATTTGTGATCAAATTTATATAATCAGTGCTGTTAGTCCAGTTTAACTGGTTATTGAATTTCAATATTTTCCTAATTTTTTTTTTTTTAAATAACAGACTTGTGATTAAGCGGGACCTTTCTATGTCACACATTATATTGTCTTTTAATTAGATAAGGGAAACAAATTTGTAGTTTAGCTGAAAGAAAAGTTGAATTAAATCATGTTTTATTCTATTTCAAAATAAATCGAGAACTTAGGCTTGGAAAATAAATTTAAGTTGGATCTAATATATCCTATTATACGGAACAATTAGATTTTCACTTTGTAGTACAGGTTAATATATTCTATATATAAGTAAAAAACTTTTAATTCAAATTCGTGATAAAACCATATTAATAGACTTTTATTTTAGGTTTAATTTTTTAAAATGGCCCCGAGGAAAGGAAAACAGCAGCAGGAACAAGTTCAAGTTTCACTTGGTCCTCAAGTCCGAGAAGGAGAAGTAGTCTTTGGTGTCGCACATATTTTTGCCAGTTTTAACGACACTTTTGTACATGTCACAGATTTGTCCGGAAAGTAAGTATTGTTTTATTAAATCAACTTTTAAATCTTTTTTTTCTAATGTAGCCTGTATATTTTACTAAATACAATTACTGGTTGAAGATGTAACATCAATTCCATAGGCTATATAATATTAATTGATAAATTGGGTAAATGTTTACTTTAAGGTGGCGTCTTAAATTATATTTAATTAAGTTATATATTAAATTAAATTTACTTATATTGTTTACTTTATATAAAAATGAACAACAAAATACAAGTTCTATCTTGGGTTTGGTTTCATGTCGGCTTTTCCCAATGATTAAGGGAAAACAAGAAACACAATATTGATATATAACTTTGTTGATTGAACAAAATCTCCAAATAATCAATATAAAATAGAAAAAATATTATAATTCAAGAATGGATGGAATGAAGTGTAATTGTATGAATGGTGAATATTAGTTCATTAAATGTTTCTAAACACTTCAAATATTGTACAGTTTAATTATAGCATATTAAGTTAATGTACAAATATGTTTATTAGATTGTACACATGATTTGTCATGGATATCTACTATTAGATTGATCTCACCAAATTAGTTGAGCATCATTTTTTCTTCTTTTTAATTTCTTCCTAGTTCTGTTACGATCAGAATTATATTACACTATTTCAAAAGTCTTGAGTTATAATTTTTCACTTATGTTTGTAAGATTGAACTGATTTATAACGATACAAAGGCTTCAATCATGGAATGCATCTTTTCCTTCTGGAGTTTTATTGTAAACTGACATCACTCCCCTTTGAAAATTTTTGCTGCTTTCTACATTCCATTTCCTATTGTTGTATGTGTGTATGTGGTGAGAAATGACACGATTTTTTTCCCCCTTTTATTAAATAGTTTTCCTTTGTTAACGGTAATTAATGTTTAGTTCCAAATAACAGATTTCGTGAGAACAGCTATATTATATTAAGAGCAATTAAAGAATATAATAACTTCTCTGTCAACTTAAAATTGTTATAAATATCAATTGCATATCTAAAATAGTGCAAAAAACATAGAGGTTTGGGATTTAACTTAATGAAATTTGTTGTCCAATCCGTAGGCGAGTTTCTTCGTTGGCGCTTCTTTCGAAGGAAATCTAATGATTTCACGTTAGCTTTTGATTTAAAGAAGAAAATTATTTGTACATACTTGGTCTCTTCTTAACAACCTACTAGATATAATATATTCTGCTTGGTATAATGGCATTATTTATTTATTTCCCTGAGTCTTTATTTTGCCCTAATATTGTATGTTATACGGGTAGATGGCCTAGAATCTAAATTAGTGGGTATTTGAAAGTTACAATATTTGTTGTATAGCCATGTGGTGTCTCTTTAACCCTTTGAGTGCCACAAGAAAATTTTCATAACTGGAAAATTCGGTAACACATCTAAAATGCACAGACTCACCCAAAAATGCCACAGGTATAAATGGTTTTTTGGAGAACTTTGTTATAATTGACACAGATTAAATTGTATACAAGATATCTTAACAAATTTAGTGTCAAAATGTTCAGTGTTACCTAGGCTACAATTATATTTGTAAATAAGTTGGATTCTATATGTAAAAAAAAATTATTTATTAAAAACCAAACTTTAGATAATTTAGAAAAAAAAATTTTACATATTTTTTTTTTTTTACCTCACAAACCAAAAATATTTTATACATGGGAAGTGTGCTATTTTCTATCTATATACTGTTTTCTATAAGTGACCAAATTTTTAAATTATTTGGTTGAAAACCAAACTCAAACAAAAAACTTTTATCTCAGAACTAACCTATCCTAGGCCTATTTTGTTTACCTGATGTACTAGGTTAATCTAAGTTTAAATCAATATCACTATCACTAAACTGATTGTCACTATCACTTTCTGGTTGATATAACGGGTCTAGATCACTGTCATCCCCAAATAAATGTAACAAATCATCTTCAGAGGCTAAAGAGTCATCGTCTGAATAACCTAAAAGTAATCTATCTACTTCGCTACCTCTTAGATTTTCTTCCGCCATTTCAAAGCAATATATTATCCAAAATACTACTTTAAACTTGTAATAACTAAAATAATAACCTTCAACAAACAAATAATAAAATAACACGAACAACGAACTTCAAAAAAAACTGATGACTGTAGCGAGAAAATAATATCAACACACAATAATATCAGTACACTTCTAACCTGCAAGTGAAAATGACAACAGCTGATTTTGTGCATCAGTAATTGTTGTCATCTGTTTAGTTAGCTAAAACAAAATTTTTTCCACCACTGAATATCACTGGATATACCACAAAGTATTTTAAAACACCGAAATACTATATAGCAGATTACAAATAAATTAATTAAACTACGAAATACGCAGTGGCGATGGATCGTCACCGTGGCATTTCTCGCACGGAAAAATGGTGACGATAGATCGTCACCGTGGCACTTCTCGCACGAAAAAATGGTGACGATAGATCGTCACCGTGGCACCCAAAGGGTTAATAATTTTCCTGTAGAGTATGAATAATTTGGAACAATTCTGATATATTTACTACAGGTCTAAAATATAGGGAAATCATTTAAATTTATAAATTTCTGATCAAAGTCAAGATATTTCTGGTCTGGCTGACATGTTAGTTTAGTGTAGCTCAGAGTGACTGCTAGGTTTCACGGTAGCTCATTCATTTGAAGACTGCTTCTAGGTGAGATGACTAATATTCTAAATGATTCTTTTTTATTTATCTTCCTTTTTTTTAAGGCGATAGTGACCAAGAGGTTTTTTGCCTTTAAAACACCAAAGAGTATGTTTTTAATTTTAACCGTATAACCTACAGAATAGAACAAAATAAGTTTTGTTTCTATAAATCTTATAATGTAGCACAATTCATATTTTATGTACAGTACTAATATTTTTAATTTGAAAAGTATTTTTATAAATTTGTCGTTGTAGTGCAAAACGTGGATAACATACATAACATCAGTAAAAACTATTATAAAATCAAATAAACTCCTTAATATGTTGAATGTTTTCTTCAGTGTACGAATTAATAATTGATTTGCACCTGAAATCGATTAAATCAGTTTTTTTTTTTTAAGAAATCTGACGTAAGTTGACATGACCTTTTTGCTGATTACAACTAGCCTAACTATTTCACTTCAGTATTTGAGTTAATAGTCTATTGTTTTCCAGTGGCTTTGCTATTCATTTAACTCATTTTCCTCTTGCTTTCCAACAAAGAGTGCTCTCAAATTGTTGGATTCTTGTAAATCCTTTTGAAAGTTTTGTAGAGCACAGAAGATATTCATTGTTCATTCTTGAGACTTATCGTTGACACAATGTTCATTTTAATTGTATTTCTTTTAGATGGTTAATTATCTGTTTCCAATGTTATTTATGATTCAATGTACCATGAATTATAAAAATCTATTATTGAATTAGGTTTATAAATATTTTAAATTTTGCAGGGAAACGATAGCCAGAGTCACTGGCGGTATGAAAGTCAAGGCAGATCGTGATGAAGCTTCTCCTTACGCTGCTATGTTGGCTGCTCAGGTTAGTAACCCCTTTATGTATATAGTAAATAAATTGTGTAAAGATAGTGCCAATTAGCATGGAGCGTGAACAGTGGAGTGTACAAGTCTCCTACTCCGGCACCCACTAGTCTGGAGAACATTTCCCCTATCGTGGCGGTGTAATTATTTTCTTTAGAACTGACCGTTTTAGAAGGGAATATGAAATTTTCGAATTCCTTCTGCTATGTATATATGAATTTCGTACTTTTTGTTTAATCTCAGTATTGAGACAAAGTAAATTTTTACCATAAATTGATATTTACATTCTTTTGGTTTTGTAATATGACTCTTTTTACTAAAAATTATGCTGGCAAGCACCATGTCTAATTGATACATAATTTAATTATCTTATTTAATTATGATTACTTAAGAAAGTGAATTTTATCAGAAACCGACTGTCACTATGTTTCATTTGTTAATCATCCCTTATTTATTTGTTTATTTGAATAGAAAACTACTGTAACAGTGTTTTGTGAATAAGAAAATACCAACAAATTGTTTGATTTCAAGGAACATTTCTCTCCAATCAGTGTTATAGATATATACATGAATGCACCTTTACTGTGATTAAATTTATTTAAAGCAAAATATGAACACAATTTAATGAATACGTCATTTTTAGTTGTTTAAATATGACAAGTAATTTCCTATTGTATATCGACATATTGTAAATGTTTAACAAAATCCCATCGCCAGTGTCTCGATTAATTTCATTAAAGACTTTGTTTTATTATTATTTTTTTATGTTCTATATTTTGGTGTTTAGAGATGAGTTTAATTTTCATGTATTTTATCTATATTTAAATGTATTGTATCTGGGATGACCCTGAAAAATAGATTCTATTATGGTTTTTAATACAATTTTAAATTGCCTACTTCTTATAAAATGTAAATATGTTCAGTTTTCAAATCATAATATATTACTTAGGACACTTGTACGAATTTTGAAGGAATTTTTACTGAATAAGGACCAAATAACAATACTTATTTCTGACTATACTTAACCCTTCACAGTATAAAATAAATTATGTTAATTTCAAAGAGAATCTCTGGAGTACAGCATTCATTTTCAAAGGTAATGGCAAAGTTCATCCCAGCTACTCCAGATTTAAAATTTTTGTGCGAGATAAATATATTTTGGTTTCAAATTTAATACACTGTACTCCCGATTATCAGCAAAATTGAGTAGCGCAGACATCACGGGTAACAAAAGTCGCGGATAATCTGTAAGAATGTAAAAAATAAAGCGAAACTACTGTAATAAAAAAAAAAAAAAAGTTTTGATATAAAAAGACTTTAATATACTGTACATAAAACACATAGTACACAGTACAAACCTATAAATTAAAAACATTTTAATGTTTATTTTACATGAAATAAAAAAGTGTAATAAACATGAATTTTTTGTAGTAAAACAAAAAAAAAAAAAAAAACAATATAGGAAGCACATTACGCTACACTAGTACAGTACTGCAATTTTAATTACCGGATGGTTTTTTTTTTTTTAAATTTTGTGTCTTACTGAGCAAACGCATTGATTCTTGACTGAACTTTTCTTTGCATCAGTTTTTCAGCTAAGTCTTTGTCTTGTTTCTCTAAATACTGGAACAGTGAGCAGTCCATTGATGTGTTACAAGGCCACTTCGTGTGTCAATCGCTCATGCACGTTCGTTCCTTCTTCCTCTTCACTTACACTTTGCTCTTCGTTCACCCTTTTTGCTTTTTCTGCTATTTCTTGGTTCTTTAGTCGCTCAATCCCAGCTCATTAGCGTCACAGTCCAACCACTCTAGACAGTAAGCTTATCTCTATTGCACAATTTCGTTATCGTAGTTTTACTGATTGTTACTCGTACTAAACAGGTAAAGAGAACTGTAAAAAAGGTTTACCAATTTTTTCCGCAAGACTTGCGGATCTACCGCTCACGGATAATCGGGAGTACACTGTAATTTTATTTTAAGGAAAATTCATCAAAATCATTATAACAAATTTGTTTTAACATCAGAAAGTTTTATTTATGTTATGTAACTGACAACTCAAACCGGAATATTCTAATATTACCAAAAATTTAAATAACAAGGATGTTTTTTTTTTTTTTTTTTATTATTTAATCGGCTTGGTTGCTGGGTGTAGTGGTTATACTTCAGTTGGAATGTTAAGATGCCTCAGGTATTCATCAACAGCATTAATTTGTAAATTTTGAGTCTTTATACATACAGTTACGGGGATTTTTAGCCCAGCAATGCTTTGTGGTAAGGTTTTAATAGTACTAAAGGAAATGGCTGCTTGACTGAGGTATTTTTTTAATGTGTAAATAACTACTATCCAGACTAATTATTTTATGCAAATACATCTTAATTATAAATTAATCAAATTTAATATTATTTTTATACAGGATGTTGCAGAGAAGTGTAAAACCCTCGGTATCACAGCCCTACACATCAAACTTAGAGCGACAGGAGGTAACAAAACTAAAACTCCAGGACCTGGAGCTCAGTCTGCTCTCAGAGCCCTTGCACGTTCTAACATGAAAATTGGTCGAATTGAAGATGTCACCCCAATACCTTCCGATTCCACTCGTAGGAAGGGTGGTCGACGAGGACGTAGGCTTTAAACTGGGGCAAAATGTTCATATGTATTTTATAATCTTAACAATTTGATCGTTGAATATATTGTCTTAGTAAATTGTTTGTTTTGTATTTATTTTAATAACCATCTATTCTTAGAAATAATAACTATTCAAGATTTATTCTTGTCTAAATGGTTTAATGTGTTCGTAATCTAATACTTTAGTGTGAGAAGTAAGCAATTTTGATCTCAAAATAGTACTGATGTCTGAAGACATTTGTTCCTGCAAGAGTATATAATATGTGGTCTATATGTTCAAAACCTTCTTTTTATTAAAGCAAAAATTGTGTTATACTGTGCTTTTCTAGATTGCTATACATGCTATTATCTAATAAGAGAACTGTTTGAAAGTTAGTACTTATTAACACTGTGATATCCTTGCTTCTAGCGGCTTGGCAGAGCTAGGCACCATCAAGGATTCACGTGTTTTTTGCTTGTAACAGGTGTTTGAATGAACTGTATTAGAGGTCCTTTGGGAGTGCTTGTGAAAACTTTATATTCCTTACTTTTTAAAAAGTTATTAACCAGTTCTGAAGTTCCACTGTGCAGATATCCCTGTTTTGAGTAATAATCTTTTTTGTGTATTAATAAAATTTTTAGTAATTAAAACAAGCAAAAAATTGCACTCCTCTGTCAGGAAGTTGCGCTCATACATACTCTTGTATAGATGGCAAGTCCAAATGTTAATGTATATAGAGAGTAAGTACAGTACCCCACATGTTTTTATATAACAAAATTTAAACAGTAAACTACCTTTAAAGAAGTAAAGACCAACAATTTCTTTTAGTTTTGTTAAGTAATACCTTTAAAACTTCAAACTCTACCAAGCTTCTTAAATTGTTTTTCCTTCAAAGTGCTATATCACAATATTCTAATTTATGGTATTAATATTCTTCACAAGTTGAAAATGTAAAGCCAATTATACTAATTTTGCAAGAAATTCACAATCGTAAGTAAACTCAAATTTGAAAACCATTATTTAATTGGAAGGATTGTGAGTATCAATTTAAATTGCTATCATAAAACCAAATAATATGGAGATTTGGTTTGAAAAGCTCGATGAAAATACAATTCATTTATTAAGATCGTTTTTCTAAAGAGTTCCAAAAGAGTAATTTTCAAATCCATTAAAGGAAGTAAATATTACTGAATTATTTAACTATCTTTTCAACTGTAAACACCAAGTCTTCTACCACAAACTTGTGGTAGGGGACTTTGTGTTTACAATTGTAAAATTCACCATAGTGTTCATTGTTCAACTATTTTTTTCAGCCATTTGACCTAATAGGCTGTTGATAGCATATCTGCATCATTACATAATGTGAAGAAAGTTGTCTAAAAGTATTGAAAATGATGTTTCTTTTTTATGAGAAATTATCCATAAGATGAAGCAAATGGAGTTCTATGATGTTGAGACAGAAAATATAGAGGTACAAGGAAGATTTGGCCTATTAACAATGAGGACAAAACAATTTTTGAAGTCTAAAATGATAGCACTTTTTATGAGAAAATAATTCAAAATTGAGGTGAGTTGATTTTCCCTTTTTTAAAGCTTAAATAGCTCTTGATCACTCCTGTCTTATACAAGAAATAAATACCCCATACCCATCATCAATTTCAATGGTTCAAGGAAATTTATGTGCCGCAACTGTCCTGTGTATTACAATAGTCTATTTCGATATTTGGAAAATTGAATCAAACGGCGGTCAACGTTCGTTTTTTTCAAATTTGTTGATAGCATCAGAATTTTATTGAGATCGTTTTGATAACTATTTTCAATTTTTACCGACAACTTCCAAAACGATATATTTGCTAGTTGACAGTAATAACATACTATATTTATAAGTTTTTGGGGATTGAACAAAGTTGATGAATTTGAAAAATATTATAGTGTACTAACTTCTGAAATTTTAAGTTTTATATATTTATTTTGTTTTAATCATCATTTTAACATCAATATATTTATATTAATCATTAAATTAATAAAACTACTAAATGTAAATACAGTACATTGATTAATATGAGAAAAAATATGTATGAAATATAATGCGTTGTAAAAACTATATGAAGTTGAAATAGTGTATTATTATATAGTATTTCCGATATTATAAACAGCATATATCTGATATAAGTATCATGTGGAACTTTGTATCTGTGATTTGAGATGAGATTTACGAATGAATGAAGGTAGAGAGGAAACTTGGTTGTTTTGGGTTTGGGTTTCTTCGAAAATTTAGAGTAAACAAAATGGCGACACTTATATCTACTCGTGTTTGCGAATCACCTGGTTGTAATACTACAGCCAAATTGCAGTGTCCAACGTGTGTAAAATTAGGCATACAAGGTTCATATTTCTGTTCTCAAGTAAGTGTTGATAATAATAATACATATACCTTTTTCCAAATATATTTAATAACCTAACTACAAACGTATTTTTTTCTAGATAGCTGCTAATAGTAAGAATAAAGTAGTATATAAATTAACTTTTGTTTCATTTAAATCAAGTCTAGTTGCATAAAAGATAAGTTAAACAAGGATTAGGCAGGTTTTAGTCTTTCTGTGGTTGTTAGGCCAAATTTGTTTGCTTATAAAATTATGCAGTGCTTACTGCTCAAATACTCTCTTTGAATAGCAGTATCATGACCTAACCTGTTCATGCTTTTTGCTTCAAAACAATATCTAAACAAGCCCTCCTTGAATAGTTTCCTGAATAAAGGTTATTCCTAGAATAGATACAACTCTACATATACATTAAGCCTAAACAGTAAAATGGTATAAGACTTTGTAAAACAGTTGCTGTCTTTCGGTAATTATTTAGAAACTTTATAGACAGATTATTAACAAATTTGTTTAATTCTTTTACTACATACCTTATTTTGAAATTATAGTACACATATGTTAACACAGAAATAAACTTCTTCACTGAAAAATTGAAAAGTATCTTTTAAAAGCAATATTTCCATTTAATAATTATTGTGTCTGGTCTTCGTTCAAAACTTTAACATCCCGGTAGGCCTAAATGACACAAACAATATTCAATAGAAAAATATGTGTTTAATAAAAAACAATTCATAAGACGTAGTACGCAATCATGTCATATGATACGTGATCTTGATAAGTAGGTGATATTTTTCCATCATTGGTTAAAATATAGTAATAGCCTATAGATAACACAGTATTCTAACTTTTAAAAATTAGGCCTGTATTCTTTTTCATTTTTATATTGAAATTTCGCAGTTAAATGATTACTTTCTTTTAAAGTTAACGTTTTTAAGTTATTTTGAACTTACAATGTGTATGTGAATTTAGTACTTTTCAATTATTAATATTTTAGTGAAAAGGTGAATTCCGTGTTAAAATATTATTTTGGAATTTTAAAAAAAAGTATGTAGTAAAATAATTAAACAAATTTTATAAAATAATGTTAATAATAATATTATAGGCTAATAATAAGTCTTTATAAAATAATTACGCCCTACTAGGCTCCTCTATCTTTCTAATGTTGTCCTTTTTCAATAAAATTTATGATAATTTTATAGATTACCTGGTACAGCTAATTTTGGAACTGGTTAGGTTAGGTTAGTTTTCAAATTGTGATTTTTTAGTGAAAAAGTGAATTCCGTATTGAAGAAATAAATTTTATTTTTAAACATTAGCTGTACTAGCTAATCTTTATAATTACCAAAATTATTTTTGTTACTATAGATGTACTAAAACTTGAAAATAACACTCCTTAAGAGTGCATTGGAAGTTATAAGTCTCTCACTTTACTCTGCAATTTAGGGATCATTTGTGAGAGGAGGATTTTTAGGTGGGGATAGATGATCTTTAGGCATAGTAGAGTAAAAAAAAAAATTAGGCTAATATAAATTTTTACCTCACGAAACCTGTCCTGTAGATATGCAAATATTTATTTATGTGATTGAATTTTTCCCAAAGTTGTAAGATGTTGCATTTTGACGGCAGTGTGTGTTTTGTAGCTGGCATTGTTATGAATCAGCATAACACTCCAGGTTAGCATGCTAAGTTGTTTGTTTTTTGTTTTTTTTCCTAGATTGTGCAATGCAATTTCTTAAACATTGGTTGACACTTGCATTGATTGTAGGGCCTAAAAGCAAAAAGTCTACAAAAAAACTACAAAATTCAGAGTAGAATCACATGCTTGAATTTCATCATTTATGGCGATAAAGTGTACCTCCACTCCATGGACTATCACTTTGATTCAGGGATTGCGTAAGATATCCATGTCTCGGTCTCAAGTGATTTTACAGTTCAAGAAGTTGTGACCCAGCTCAATGTCTTGTGTTTCATTTTAAGTTTTTCTGTAAACATCTTTAACATCCAGTTCACATATACAATTTCTAATACTACAGTTTCTCAGACACAATTTTGTGAACATGAAATTTGTGGAAAATGCAGGGAAAGCGATATAAATATGAATTGTGTGTGCTCTATAATCTTGTTTTCAGCTCAATGCACCAAATATTTATTTACTAAAGACAGTTTTCTACCCCATTCATCATTATGTACATTTTCATGATATTCACTAAAATGTTGACCTTTCTCTATTCATTAAATGTGCAAATTTGAAGGTGAATTTCAATTAGTTTAATGTTCCTCACATTCATGAAATGACCATTTCTCATACAGCGAGCATCTTGATTTTCTTTTAACATAAATACACATCATGATCTATATGCACTGCTATATCGGAAAGTGGGATATGTGCTTTGCTAACTGATCTACTTACTTGGAATGCATTCACAACATCAATTCATACTTTGTCAAGAATAAGTTATAACTTCATATTTTATATTTAGGCTATCTACATTATCCTGGTGTCCTGAAAATAGTTAACTGGTGTCCAGGCCTTAACTGTCTAGAGAAAGAAATTGTAAAATTTGTATACAACGAATTAGTATATTGTAATATTTGATGAAGTCTATTGATTATTAACATGGTCAGTTCAATATTTCATTAATCAAAGTAATTAATTTATATTGTGATATGTTTTTTTATAGTGCAGTACACTCAGTAATAACAGGATAAAATTATTTATTTATTAATTTAACATTTTGTTTTAGGATTGTTTCAAAGAAAACTGGAGAACGCATAAAGTCCTTCATAAAATTGCACGTAAGTTCTGCTGTTGTTCTTATCTAATTTGACTTATTTTGTTTATAGGTAAATATTTTTAAAATGGCCTAAATTATATTTATTCATTTATGTTACATACACAAAATTGTTGATTCTCTGCTAGTTTAAGAAAATGTCATGTTTGTCTATCCATAAGAGATTTTCAAATATTAAATTATTAAATAATAATCGTGTGTTTTGGTTAGAACAAACAGGTAATGAGATTTAATCATACCTATTAATCTTCACCAAATTATGCTCAGTATAACACCTTTGGATTCCAACTAAAGGTGTTACTGTGACATATGACCTTAACACCAAACAAAATAGGTAAATATCGGTTATACATTGTCCTTCAATTTTTCTATAAATAATTATGAAACAAAGTATTTAACTTTTATTCAAAGGATCAGATCATATTATGTGTTGCATAAACATTTCAAGTCCCATAATACATTTCTTCACTATTAAATAACATAGAAAACAAGGGAATACAGCACAGCTGTTAGGTTAAAGTCTAAACGAAAGCCAATGTTAATATGTATGACTATGTTAGTGTATGTGTTATGACTACCTTATTTTAAAACAATCAGAAAGTCAGAAAATGTATTTTAGTTTATTAGAAAATAAGAATATTAAAGTATTGAAATTTACTTCACAATTTAGTAGCGTCTAAGTTGCTTAAGTTACTCATAGATTCAGTGGCTTTTAATAACCGTATTTATTAGTATTAATGTTGGTATTCGTAACCTACGTTGGATTTCGAACTTTTATAAATCTCATTTTCTATTAAACTAATACATTTTGGGACTCGAAATGTTTATTGCTATACATAATATGATCTGATCCTTTGGTTATAAAGTAAATACTTTGTTTTCTTAATTTTTATAGAAAAATCGTAGGACAAGGTACAACCTATATTTACCACAAAATATTTGGTTTAAGAAATTTTAACTTTGTCAACAATCAGGTGTGAAACCAACTAACACTTTTGAATAAATAAACAGAAAATGTATAAAGCCACCAAATATTTGTTCCTTAATTTGGGTCCCAAGAGTTACAGTATGACTTCATTTCTTTCACTCTGGGAGCAGAAATCAGGCTAAATATTTCACTAGGAATAATTCGAAAATGAAACTTTTTGACATATATATTATATTTTATAAAGGTTTTTTGGTTTGTTCCTAGAATCAGTTCTTGAAGCATTGTCTTGTAATTTTGAATCACTCTGTATGTATGATATTATTGTTCTTGGCTTTTATTGTTAAATAATATCAAAAAGTTATGAAATAAATATTTAAGCCAAATGCACGTTTTTGATCTACAACAATGGATAAAATGAGTCTATCTGCAGCCTATGTCAATTTAAAATATATATAAGTTATTTATGTAGATTACAATATGAGAATACGGTTGTAGGCTAAAATTATCTATTATGATTTCTCAAAATACATCTATTATGTACCTATAATTTACAAATATGTATTTCAGAAGGAGAAGGAATCGATGGAACAGAGAAAGATGAATATGATCCTTGGCCACACCACAGATTCACAGGTGTACTGCGACCATATCCTCAGAAACCACGCCGTGTGGTACCTCCTAATATTGGACGTCCTGACTACGCGGTCTCAGGCATACCAGTATCAGAGCAACAAGTCAAACAAGTAGCACTAATCAAAACATTGTCTGATGAAGAAAAAGAAGGAATGCGAGTAGCTTGTAAAGTGAGTTCATTTTGTTTATTTTTTTCGTATGACGTGAAATATTATTTTGGAAGAAAAACATATTTTCATTTCAATATTTTTACAGTGACAACCATTTTGGTTAGGCTACATAAAACTAGTTTTAAAAAGGTCTGCTTCTGTCCATTCATACAGTTGACACCCCCCCCCCCTTATCTGGACTCCTGTTATCCAAATCCTCCCATATCCGGATGGGAGGAGGGATTGGAATTTAACCAAAAACTAGCAGAAATTCTTCATTTGTAGCAAGTGTATTGTTATGAGATGGGATTTGGGAGCTCTATATTCAAGGTGGAAAAATGAGTCCAGATGTCCAAGTGCAGCTTAGTTAGTCAATAAATTTGCAAATATTATTAAAGACAGCAAGTACGATCTGGAATTTATGCATAACTTAGATGAAACTGCCCTTTTTTTAAATTGCTACTATCTAAAACGTTGACATGCAAACTTGAAAAGTCACCCACCCGGTATAAACCGAGTAAGGAGCTTTTGGTTTTTGCTAATACCACCGAAACTCACAAAATTCTGATACTCATAAAAACCTTGGTGCTTTGATAATGCAAGCATTCCTTTAATATACAAAAATCAGAGGAAAGCATGATTGGACACATTTTCAAAGATGTAAGCAAATAAAACAGAAAAGTGCTATTGGAGATAGACAATGCACAATCACATCCTTCCACTGAACTGTTGGAATTAGATAATGGTTTATTCACCATTGTATTCTACCGCCAAACGTAACATCCATTCTTCAATCTATGGATCAAAGTGTTATCACATCTACAGAAATGTTATAGAAAGAATCTTCTTCGACTTCTTTCTACTGAAAACAATGGTATTAATATATTTTTTAGCTTTTTATTAAAAAATGATTTGAAAGAGACTTGCTTAATGATCGTAGATCCTTGGGATTCAATTGGGACTGGCAACATAAAACTTGCTTGGAATAAGTTTTTGTAAGAGGAAGATAATTATGAAGAAAATCAAAATGATAGCTCGGTTGTAACATAGTACAGTAGAAGCTCTTTTAACCGGCATTCTAACAACTGGCAATTTCTACTAACTGGCATCAGCCAAGCCACTCACGGTCGGTTTTTTCCGGTTATGTTCGGGCGGCTGACAGGCCTCGACTGACAATTCCCGCCAGTGCAGTGACTACGTGCGTCGTTTTCTTAGTCATCCAGTGTTTGTCTGCTTCATAAGTAACACTTTACTTTCTTCATAATGTCAACATTGTTGTAAACATTTATACATACAACAATAATAAAATTAGTTATTATAAAATATGTAATACACACAAAAAAAATCACTAGCGGTATTAATTTCACACAAACAGTTATGAATATCACTTGAATTGTTGCCAAGTTTATTCATTATTATATGTGTAATACTACACTAAAAACACTACTGATACACTAAAATCATAAAATAAATTGTATTTACCAAAATAATATAGACAAAAACACTAAACAACAATTCACTGCCGGTATTGATTTTCACTAACGTTGAATTTTCTTATAACCATCGATAAAATTGTGCAAAATGAATAGAGCGTCTTTTACTCAGATTACTATATAAAATACATGTAGTTTGGATAAAAGTTACCCTTGGTATATCGATTTTAGCAAACCTTGTTTAATTAGATCGCGATCGCGACTTTAGCACTTGGCCGCGGCAAATAGATCGTGATCGCGACTCTTAGCACTTGGAGGGTAAAAACTAGATACGCTTGATTTTCCGGCAAAATCGGATATCCGGCATGGACCGGGTCCCGACCGTGCCGGTTAAAAGAGCTTCTACTGTAGAGGATACAGGGAATCACATTGCCAATGAATCTAGGTCTGATCATACTTTAACCACATAATTTTTCTTGTGCCTATTTTCTGGAAAGGATGGTATAGATTGAAGGGGGCAAAGTTTTTTCTCCACCATAAGCCATTTCAAAATAAGAAACTGAATAGAAAATAGAATAAAACTCGAACACAAGATCTCATAAAAATTACATTTACTTTACAAAAAAAAAAATGTTTCAATGACAAAGTCGCCATCCTCAGTGACACATGAGCTACAATAACTAAACTATAACAACTATATTGTTATATTAGTTATTGTAGCTCATGTATTACTGAGGATTAATATTACTCGTATATCACCATATTGGGATATTAATTTGTAGAGCAATTGCTATAGAACTAAAACAACATTCCACTGGAAGTATGCTTATTTATAAAACCTCATGCCATTTTATTCCAAATTTATAACAAAACATATTTATTGGGAAATTTGTTCCAAGGTGTTTGTGATTTTGCATTAACTGAGATATAAAATAATATGTTGTTATTTTTATATTATTGATATAAATGTTATGTTCTTGATTTTAACTCCAAGTTGTGTGTTTGAAAAAGTCACATATATGGAGGTTAGGCTTTACTAGAAATTATTTGGATAGCTTCCATAACTTAATGAAACTCCCATGAGTACAGATGAAATTTGTAAAAAAAAAAAAAAAAAAAAAAAAAAAAAATTATGGGAAACAATTGTAGAACTGAAATTTCTTTGATTATTTTTTGTTTTTGTTTTGTTTTACTAATGAATAAGGAAGGCCTGTCCATTTTCTTGCTAACATTTTATAACCACTTAAATTTGGAGGTTTTCTATGTTTCAATAGGTAGTAGATTTTTCTCTTGTTTATGGAGAAACAGGATGCACACCTAAAAAATTAGTAGCCTATGTTTCGAAAAATAAATGTGTTTTGTTGATTTTATGTTATTTATTTATTTTAATGTGTTGACGACCTCATTTTAGTGATTTGGTAATCATCTGAAGATGGGATAGAAGTCCTGTAAAGCGTCATATTTAAAAGAACAAAAGAGTGTATGTGACTGTTTAAAAACGTTAATATTTTAATATGTCTTTAATAGTGTTTTATTGAAATTATGCTGAGATTTTTATATTTGTAAACCATTTATTTAAACGTTTGTATTTATTTAATTCTGATCCAAAATGTCCATTTATTTTTAGAGTTTGAACATACAACTTTTATGTGTTAAATACTACTATGTTACGATACTGAATTTTTGGTGTTATGTTTATGATGTTGCAGTTAGGCAGAGAGGTTCTAGACGAAGCGGCAAAAGCTGTAGAAGTTGGAGTAACCACAGATGAAATTGACAGAATAGTTCACGAAGCTTGTATAGAACGAGAATGTTACCCTTCTCCTTTAAATTATTACGAGTTCCCACGTTCTTGTTGTACATCCGTTAATGAAGTTATTTGCCACGGTATACCTGATCTCAGGCCTCTTCAGAATGGAGATATTTGCAACGGTTAGTACGTTATAACAAGTTAATAATGTAATCCAAGGTGCACATCCACAATTATGTACTTGCTATTTAATGGCGAGATTTTTTGAGTAAATTGTTTCAGAAAAAAAAACTAAAAGGCCTATATAGGAGTAAGATGTATAATTTTGGTAATTACAAAGTCTCACAGGTTTAGTCATTTTTAATTTTATCATCTTTGGTGCTTAAAAAGTTGCCATCCAGCTGATATACCAACTTGATAAAACATGAATTTTGTTTAATGTTATTTATGAATCTTCTTCTTTTCTGAACTTAACCATAGTGTAAAAATATGTTCATTGCCAATCTGTAGAAATAAACTGTCACGAAACGAAGTAACACTTGAAAAACTATTTAAAATAGGAGCTTCAATTGTTTAGTTTTGAAATTAGTATATAACGTTGTAAGGTTAAAGTAACATTTTGTAGTGATAAATACTCTTATTATGAATTGTGAATAACACAACTAGAAGTCATTGGATGCAGATTTTATAACAGTACAATTGAGTATGTTATTGTAAGGCCTACAAGTGAACATAAATTAAAATCATTGTTGTGTTGTTTTTTTTGACAATCCTAAATTCTATTCCATCAATTTTCTTGAAGATCTAAGGTCCACTTTGAGTTTTTGGCAGTGGAGAAGGTGTTCTTTGTCCATTCTGGAGTTTGACTTGTGCAAAAAGGTACACTGTTCTCTTTTGTAATTTTTTTTAAGGTGAGCAGCAATTCCGTCTTGTCCCATATTAAGATGGAAAGAAACAATTCTGTGTTTTCTTGGTTGCTTTCTATTTGGTATATATTTCTCTCGAAATTTTCTTTTTTTTTATGCATTCTTCTTGATTTGTTGTTTAGCCTCTTTTCTAATTGTTCTTTTGAGGATTCTTTTTTGCAATTATTACATTCTTTATGGCTTGAGATAGTTTGGTACATTTTTTAACTAGTTCTTCTGCTGCTTCATTTCCAGGAGTTGCAGTATGTGAAGGGGTCCATATTATGTCTTTTTTAAGTTTCTGAAGAATTTTATTTATTTTTACTGTCTTTTAGAAATTTGTTTGTGATTGCGAAGTATTATGAAATAGCTTGGATTGCTGCTTTGAGGTTTGTTTCAATTACTGTTTTTTAGTGATTGTAAGTTTGGCTTAATACTATCTGAAGAGAATGAGAGATGGCTTTAATTTCAGTGTCATAGTTTTGTTCTGTTTTGGCCCACAACAAGAAGAGTGGGTCTTCACTCCTGTGTGCTTTTTTCGTCTTGCAATCCATTTGAGTATATTCTCACCCACTGGTCTATAGGGTATCTTTCCTCTATTGTGTTAATGATTTTTAAGGTCTGTTTATAAATTAAAATAAAGTTTCACAAAAAAAAATTGTAACAGTAGACTGTTATAACATGAAAAGTATGGATTTATATGTAAAAACATTAAATCTTTGAATGTACAAAACTGTTACAGTTTGGAAATTTCAAATTTGGATCATAACAAGCCACAATAATTTTAAAAAGAAATCAAAATATGGGATATGACGATTTCAATTAAATTTTGTTTGTAGTTAGGATCACCAATTAAATCTACAAGTTTTCCTCTGTATAAAGCAAGGCTTCTTTGCAAATGAATTGAGTTATACAGTAGAACCTTACTAATTCGAACCTATTTAAGTCGAATTCTATGATGAATCGATTTTCTTCCCCCATTCTCCTTGAAGTTGCCTATCTTCTTCCATGTTATCTTATCTCTATAAATCGAAGCATTGATAAAAAATACCTCGATAATTCGATAATTTTTTCCGTCTAATGGACCTGTGGCCAAATCGAAGTTTTGGGTAGAAAATCTCTACAAATCGAGATAGTCTTGATACATCAAATGTGAAACTAGATAACTCAGTTATTCGAAGCGGTTTATGTTATAACATTTAACCCACACCATATCCTGGCTATTGTCTAGTCCAGTAATCCAGTCCTAGTTTGGAGATTTAACTAAAAGTCCATGTTTATTTACTGTACTTTTTAGTGGAATCATTAGTGTTTCCCGTGTCTTTTAATTAATGTTTCTTTATGAAATAAGGCAAAACATGTGTTCAAAACACTATCATACGAAGACAAACTGAAAGTTATAGAAACTGTTAACACCATTGATAAAAAGTAATGTGACATTGGAAGCAGTTTGGCATACCATTCAACATTCTTGAAAAACATTTCATATAAGTAGAAAATAAACTTCTTGAAAATATAGTGCAGCAGTATAACAACCTGCTGTAACCTATCTAACCTAACCTAACCTGACCTCTTCAAATTGAATACAGTCAAAGCTGCACTTGATAAGCCGAACCTCAGGATTTCAAAATACTTAATAATTCAAACTTTTATCGTTCCCACTGAGGTTTGAATTAATGAGGTTCCACTGTATAAATGCAACAAAAATAGGGGTTGAATTGTCAAAAAATCTGCATATGGTAAGTAAGACATTATTGGTATTTTTTCTTACCGGGATTGTTTTGATATTCTTTATTAATTTCATTACTTTATAGAAATAACAGACTTTTATAGTAATGAATATTTTAAATGTTCTTATTAATTAATATACTGTAATTGATGGAAAATACTTCTTTTGTTTCAGTTGATGTAACTGTATACCATAGAAATTATCACGGAGATTTAAACGAAACCTTTCTAGTTGGAGAAGTTAGCCCTATAGCAAAAAAATTAGTTCAAGTCACTTGGGAATGTTTGGATAGAGCAATAAATATAGGTAAAATATTTATGATAAAATTTATCAGTATATTAGATAGAAGTAATTATATTTATAATAGAATCTAGATGTAACTGTATTATAAAAAATAATTTTTTTAATACAAAGACCAATAATATATGTTGTTATTCCAATTTTTGTTTAAAACTGATTGTTAGCTTTTATTTTATTATATAAATATGTACTACCGTACTTGTTTTAAAATCCTGATTTAAAATTATCAACATATTTCAACCCCACCCCTCTCCCTTCATTTCTTCTTGTTCGTAACCTGTTCAGGAGTAAGAAGTTTTGATCCTAAAAGTGTACTGATGTCTAAAGATATTTGTTCTCTCCAAAAGGATAGACAAACCCGTATGTCTAAAACATTGTTATCATTATTAACGAGACAGTGGGCCCACCAGACTTTTTTTTATTATTACGAATGTTTTTCATGAAGTTCCATGGAACAGAGAAACTTATACAATAATAAATTTGATAATGACTGAATAGCCGACACGGCCGTCATTTTAAAATATACAACAATTGACTATTGATGAGGGTAAGTTGTAATATACCTACTAATGTAAACAATAGTCGTAATGGTGACAAAATAAATTAAAAACTATTTGTCCATGAAAATAACAGTTGTGTGAGAAATTAAACATTGACAATGAAATCGGACAGCCATCATGAAATCTTTATTTGAATCTGATAAAATTGTATGTGCATGTTGTTAGAAAAGAAAATAGTTGAATAAATATATGGTTTTAAAATTTGTTCTTAATTAAATTTATAACTTGTTCTAATAAATAATTTAAATGTAAATTAAATTAAAGGACGTATAGGTTGGTGTGAAATCACTTGTTTGACTTTTTTTATTTGTTTGTATGCAGTGAAGCCTGGAGAGAAGTACAGGGAAATAGGAAATGTTATCCAGAAACATGCCCAAGCCAATGGTTTCTCAGTTGTTCGCAGTTATTGTGGTCATGGTATACATCAGCTGTTCCACACAGCACCCAATATCCCTCACTATGCTAGTGAGTATAAGTTGAAACAATAATATTTGGCTGATGATATATATATATATATATATATATATATATAAATTTTAAGTTCTTACAATATTTATATTTAACTAGTAATGTTTTATATTTTTGCTTTATTAAAGTCTAAGTCAAAGTATAGTAAAAATCGTCTGATAATTGCAGATTATGATGACAGTAAGCAGTAGATAATCCCGTTGTGATTGAGAAATGTTAGTGGTTCATCTGCCGTTACATCAGGTTATTGGCAAAATTATGGACTTTGGATTGAAGTAACAAACAAGATGTGTGATATTCAAACCGAGATATATTAATCACATAATAGATTATTTTTCTAAATAAAATGGTCAGAAACGTAGGTCTAATTATAAACATTTTAAGCTTAAGAGCTTAAATGATAGAATGGATAATATGATCCATCTGACAACACTGTTTAGATCAAATCTTTATATTGTTTCTGTCGACTCAGGTAAAAAGCTTCTAGAATATTCCAAATCCAAATGATGTCATTGTTGATAGAAATATAGGAAATTCACGCCTTAAAGACAGACAAGGCAAATGACACTTCTCGAGAAAACTCCAACCAATGTGATTTGTTTGAGTTAAGGCAGGTTATCACAGGGATGAGAGACGATTATTTTGAAATCTTAGGGTAATAACAAAAGTTATTATTCTACATACCAAATGACCTCTACACTCTACCAAAGAATGCATGGTCCAGGATTAACTTTATTTTTTAAAAGAGTACATGTGTTCAACCACATGTTCGAACCATGTATTTGAACTGATAGTTTATTTGTAGAAATTTATAGAAGTTTCGTAAGCGTATGAAGCAGGAAGATTAAAAACTGTATGTTATAGAAGTGAATGTGATTGTATGTAAATGTAATATCATGTTTTTATTATTTTTATTTTACAATTTACAGCTTTTAAAACTACTGTATTTTTAAAGTTATGTCAAATTATCTGTAGCATCTTTATCATAGATTATACCAAGAATAAGTAGTTCTTAGATCTTTTTGTGTGTATCTTCACTATACTGACAAGTACTGGAGTACCTGCCTCCGAGATTTCCTCATGTCTCTTTATCCCACTTTGTACCTATAGACATGTTGTAAGTATATCGGCAACAACACTGTACATAAACTGTCTTTATTATTTTGAAACAGGTGAAAAAGAAATATTCCACTTTGGACATTGAAAACAAGTAAATTTCATTGTAATGTACAATGGATTGTAAGGTTCAAATTTCATAAACATTAGATTTTGGTTTAAATCACTGGGGGGGGGGGTAAATGTCATTAATTTGATCGAAACATATCAAGCAATATCATTAATGAATTCAGAAAGGTTTATGGATTATATTTAGATAAAGATTACGACCAAACTATAAAATGCTAAACAATAATAGTAGCAAGAATGCAGATGTTCTTGTTACCAGAGGAAAATAATATAATGTGAGTTAGATACAGTTTTAAGATTGTATGCCACTTCTAATCTTTCTTTATTTTGTTTCAGAGAATAAAGCTGCAGGGATAATGAAGCCAGGTCACTGTTTCACAATAGAACCTATGATTTCACAAGGTATTTTCTTTACAATATTGTTTGAGCCTATTTTAGATTTTATTCAGATAAATTATTACAATTATTTAAAACATAATTTTATTTATTCAATTCCATAAATTTGATCATATATTATTTTTTTTAGTTTATAATTTGTTCTTTTTAAGAATTTCAGAACTAGAGTGATTAATAAAATTCATTTTTATGCAATGAAAATAGCCATTTTAAAGTACACCATATTTAATTTAATTAGGTAGGTACTTGAGTAATGTATACATTATAAATGTCCAATCTTTCATAATTTTTTATGTATTATATCAAAAGATTTTAAAAACTATCCTATTTAATTTTAGGAACTTGGCGAGACGAGTTATGGCCGGATAAGTGGACAGCAGTAACAGCAGACGGGTTACTTTCAGCACAATTTGAACACACATTGCTCGTAACTGATACTGGTGTGGATATATTGACAGCAAGGTTAGGTAACAAAGGCCAACCATATTTCATGGATTAATAATACTACGTTGTGCCTTCGTCCTCATGATTCACTGCCTTCAGACAAGTTATTGACATTTGGTACTGTGAATCAAAACAATAACAGTTGACATTTTGTGTTTTAAAAAATAGATTCTATAATAATTATAAGTAATAAATTAATATTTTGTCTTTACTTTGTTGAATAAATTGTAAATGCTTTTTTGGTTGTTAACATTTTAGTGTTGTCATGTTCCTATTCCTAGACCTATGACATTTTGTTGTTCACGTTTTAAGAATAATGCCTACATTGTTTCTAATATTTGAATTAAAAATTGTTTACAGTTTATTTTAGAAACTCTTATATTGTTAATTTTTTTTACAAATTTTGTTTTGAAAAATTATATTTGAAGTGACATTTTCACTTTGTTAATTTCAGCTACTACCCTGTAACATTATATTCAGAATATACAAACTGAAATAAGTTAATATAATATGATTAGCGACATTTTAATGTATTTAGTAATGAGAATATAATATGTACATGAAAACAACTTTTATATTCAATAGTAAATAAGTTTTAATTTCTTTTAACATTTACTTTAAACGTAAGCAGAAAAGATAGACCAGGCTACAAAACTGAGGGAGTTTTATCAGTCCCCTCATTATCGATACTTTCTAAAGCTGTGGTGTCTTTCTAAATAAATATGTCATAAATTCAGGAACTTTCACATTACTGTATTACTCTTCCACAGTTTTTACTACTTCGTGTTAGATGGAAACGGGTAACCATTTATAAAAAATATTCTGACAGTATTATGGAAAGTATTTTTTTGTGTTGCTAAGTCATTTTAAGCAGAATGTCCTTCAAAAAAAAGTTTTGATAAAAATGGCATAGCACCAATAAAATTCTTGCCAAAAGAGGTTCGCACTTTAGAAAAGTTTGGGAACTATTGCTTTAAAGGGTATATCTCTGTAAGGCACCAATCTTAATTATATATTTGTCATATAACTCCAATTTTTCAGCTATCTAAACCTATTTTTTGTGGTCCCATTAAATCCAACAGAGCTCATATGGCCTTGGATTTTTAGCATTGTTAACGTATTTTCAAGAATAACAATGAGTAGTTTCTACTCGCCCACTCTCTTCTAATCAGCTTTCAATATGGAGTCAGATAACATACCCATTTGTAATTAAATGGATGTACTAAAACTTCTGTCAATTGTAAATACTTTCCATTCTGTATTATACTCTCGTTCTGGGTTTAGAGTAATTTATAAATTTAACGCACTTCATGTCTCGAACGCTGTGATAGTCCATGATCACCCCTTCCCAAACAACATGATATGATAAACAAGAGAGTAAGACTGAACAGGGAAGGGAGTGAAGAACCTATGGTGGAAAGATCCATTTTACCCAAATTGGAATAGAGGTTTTCGAAAGGAGGGTTAGGTTAGATAATAACTGCCTTAGGAATGAATTAAAATAGGTAATTCAAGTATGTGGAGTCTCCATTCCACTCTAGGCTTTATATTTGAATAAGTAAATGAATTACCTTATCGGTACGTCAACTAATCCATCCGTTGATTTACAGATTACTGCAGTTTCGGGCTTCGTGAGTCCATCTTCAGATCGTATAAAGTATTTAGTTTATATTAAATCGTTCCATATGGAATAGAACACAGTACATACATAATAACACAAAACATGACATGACACTATTACGCACATTTAATGTTCATACGATCACAAAATGAAAATAATTATATATCGGTCGGTATGTATTCCCTAAACTACACCGGTATGTACGATTTAATATAAACTAAATACTTTATACGATCTGAAGATGGACTAACGAAGCCCGAAACTGCAGTCATCTGTAAATCAACGGAAGGATTAGTTGACGTACCGATAAGGTAATTCATTTACTTATTCATAAATTTACTAATCCGTTGGCTACAACTTTATATTTCCTTCATTGTTCATAATCTTTATCAACAATGAGACTTATTCAAACTCTGACTTTGACCTTTTATCAACGTTTTATGAATTTGTTGGGAGTTCAAAAACTAAAAATTGAGTTTAGTAGTGTAAGACTATACATTCAAGCAAGAGGAATCAGTTCAATCACTAGAGTATAGAGATGATACATCCTACAATATTTTTATATTGGTGAGGATCTGTATAATACATAAGTACTGATATGCTCAGAACATAATTTACCTTTACAACTGATTGTGTAATTTCAATTCAATCCTTTAACTACATAAATAGGTAACTGTGACTGCAACCAGTCTTTTGGCGATTTCTTAAAATCATGTTCTACAAACCTTATTTATTAATAATAAAATAAGTTTTAAATACAGAGCTAACTTTTACATGATAAAAAATTTTAAAATCCCCAAAAAGACCGGTTGCAGTCACAGTAAACAATTACCACATAAATATTATAAGTTTAATGAAAATTGATTAATTAAAAATAATTCTAAATTCTGGAAACAAATATATATAACCCATACAAAATCGAACAACTATAACATGACAAAAAATGAACAACAGACATTGTTCCAAAAAATATATTTATCCTCATAACACAACCTAGCTTGAGATATTATATTTAATTTTCACTATGAAAACACTTCTACAGGGGGAAAAAAAGAAGTTTCTTTTAAATTCAATAGTTATGAATTTGATGGGGGGGGGGAATGACATATGACATCTGTTGATTCAACCAAAGTGTAATTATATTAACTACCGGTATGTCAAATAATTGAATTTCTCAAACTTCTCATTAACCTATTTTATATTTAGCACAATTTTAGTAAAGGGAAAATAATAACATAACTATTTAGAAATTACTAATTATTTTATATGAACATTAAGATAATGTAGGCTTTTATACAAAATGATTTGAGTACAATAAAACAACCTAGTCTAAGCCTATTATAATTTGTGTAATACAAACAAGTTTAAAATTCACTTTGGCTCTTCGCACTTTAACCAACGTATTATGTTCCTTATAGAAATCATAACAGGAATCATAATTGGTAAGAATAATGGTATATAGATAGCATATTTTTGGTCATCTGGAAAATACAATAAACTTAAGAGTGAAGGGTGTGCAAATGCTGTTTCTGCAGCAGAGTATGCAATATGTGCTTCATTTAACGCTTTCATTAGGTTTCCTCCTTCAATACTTGTTGCACATATTTCAATATATTCTAGAGAACGCATGATATCATATCCAACTTCTTCATTTATTACAATATTATTCACCTTATCAAGCAGCCGTGTTAATGCTTGGAGAGTAAGGCGTGCAGATGTAACTAATTCCAAAATTTGTATTCTAACTAAACCGTCAAATTCCCATTCACGAAGTCTACTGTTTTTTAGTGGTAACCATTTTACTTCTAACTCATGTTGAAAATAATTTTTTAACCCTAAGATAGACCGGACTTGACCAATAAATATGCTCATTACTGAATCTGGATCGGGTTTAAGTGGAGTATTATTGTTACAGTTATCTTCACTAGGGTTCAAAATTTGAATTCCTCCCCACTGGGGTATTAAAACATGATTGAAATGGCCAATACCAGATTGAAAAAGAAGAGGTGACTCATCACAATGTGCTGTATGTAAAACAAAATTGAAACATGGATACTTTGATACTCTCAATCCCAGTTTTTTGTCCAATAATGAGGTTGTAAGTGACAGACCATTCATTTCATAAACATATGTATTATTATGTTGTTTTTTCTTTTTACCAAGACCAAATTCAACAAAATATAACCACTGGGATTTCAGAGAAAGATGAACTAAAGGTAATAACTGATTAATCATAGGTGTAATATATGAAGTAATAATTTTTTCTGAATCCCATTGTAATTTTACAACTTCCGGTTCTGGCACAATATTGGTAAAAATAATCTCATATCTAGGAGCTAATTTTATTTTATTACTATTATTTTCAGTTTCAGAATCAGAAGAATGTCTAGATAGTTCTTTCGTCCCAACAGATTCATCTATAAGTTTTTCTAAAAGAATTTGATTTTTAATTATGTCTGCAAGTTTTCGACTACTAATATGAGGGGTAAAATAAATAGCCCTTTCATTACCAATGAACACTATTTCTTCTTCATTAACAATATCTAACTCAACCAAAATAATATTTCCATGGTCTCTCGGTGTTTTCCTCTCCTTTACTTCAAAACTTTGAATGTCAATAAAACTTTCATCCAAATGTTCAGCAACTACTGTAACGTTAAACAAGTTTGTTATTGGAAAATAAGATTGAATTTCACGAATGCGATTGACTCTAAGTGCAGGATTACTTGTGAAAACAGAAATATTCACTGAAATACACCAATTTAAATCACTCAGTCTGTCGATTCTTGAATAAGGTATAGATACCCTGTATGTTTCAGTTGTTTTCCACCACACTGGGATTCCTAAACCAATTAAAATAACAGCAAATGATATAGCAGACCACATCTGCAGATTGTTTTTCTCCATTACTTCTTCCGACATTTTGATGTCTTTATTTACATTTTCAGTTTGTTTCTGTTCATCATTTTCACTAGTCACTTTTTCACTTGCCATAGCTAGGCCAAACAGAAAGAAGTTTTGTGGAACACTTTAAAATTCACTTTTCTCTTTCATAAATGTTGAGTTAGTCAAAAATCTTTTTCATACACTAAAATGCTTTGACTCATAAACTGTTTAAGGCAAAACATAATTAAACAAATCAAAAATTGTCTGATTTCAATTCTTGGTTAGGCTTAGGCCTAACGAATTGTAAAGACATTTCTTTTCTTCTTTAATCTCTAGCTTAACTTATAATTCGTTTACCTTAACCATTATTTTTAGCAACAGTATTGAAATAACTAGTTATTATATCTCAAGTAGAGTTAAAAGTTAAAATATCCGAATTACAGTACATATTAAAACTCTTGAACAAACCTTCCATTTTCTATAAACAAAACACAAAACAATTTCAGAAATCATGTGTTAACCATATGATTGGGTTGCATCTGAAATTTAGTCAGCTGTTGGTTTGGAGCTATACGAATTTCGACTGTTACTACCACAGAATGATATAATAATATATATTGATATGCATTTGTATAGAACATCAAAAAATATCCTAAACTAATTTGAACTAACATTCTGGCAAGAGAAATCGTTTAGAGAACGTGAATTAATTTGAAACAGTGATTTTTTTCCCTCTTCTTTTCACATTTAAAACTATTACAAGCGCTATACAAAGTGAACAATAAATAGGTTTCGAGATTATAGGCAAAATCTTTTGACTAAGAACAAAAATAAATAAAACAACAACCACACAGTACTTGGAATATAATATTCTAATACCACACCTACTTTTTCACTAACACTAACATCATGAATAAAATGTTAGACCAATAGCAAGACATTGATAACCGGTTTATAGTGTTGAGTTGAGCTAATGTATTCCAACAACAATACACAAATTTTATTGTTTTTACCGTTCAAAAAATGGAAATTAATTAAAATTATTTATTAACAAATTTAAAACGGCGCTAAAGAAATATAATGTAAATATTGTTCAAAGCAAATTCCGACATTAAAATGTGAATAGTGTGACATTTTTCGCGGAATATTTCAAGCTCCAAATAATTCTGATTTTTTATATATACAGTATATAATATATACTGTATATAATATATTTATTCCTTTTAGATTATTTGGAGCTCGTAATTAGTTCAACTTTAGTCTGCCTTCTAGATATTGATTTCGTTCCTCGTAACCGGTATCATAATGTAAAAACATACACAGGCATAGATGAAGCCGGATATTTTCCTAATATCTAGAAAACGATCAGAAATATAAACTTTGAAGTTGTAGAGTGAATTTTATTCCTCTACAATTAATTATACAATAGAAGAGGATAGATAGAGGAAGAGCGATACAGTGGCCAGCCAGTCCTATGTGCAAAAATTTAAAGAACAAAGTTTATATGAACAACCTTACAACATTTAGGACTTGATTGAAAGAATCAGATAAAAGATTTTAGAGATTAGCATAACTACTTTTGTTAGAGACTTGTTGTCTTATGATAACAGGCGTCGCTATTTGTAGTGCCCCTATAGCAACTTTGTACTGTATCAATATTCTTCCAATAAACCTGTTTATTAAGGAGGAAACTATGAAGAGTGCATATGATCTCCAATGTAAGTAATTATGGAAGTGGTCTCATGGTAAGTTGGTGCACTGGACATGATTTTTGACCATATGAAAATTTGCTACTCTCTCAAAATGTTTTGTAGTGGACAAATCTATCCAATCCTCGTGTTCTGGCATTACCCAGAACACGATGATTGTATTGAAAGAAGACTCTATAACTTTGGATGAACAAGAAGTGGTTTAGACAGCTTAAAAGCGAAAGGTGAAATGGGCACTGGATTCTATGGAGATGAATTTGTACAGACAATTTTGTTGCAAGTAGGAGTTCACGCTACAATGTTTCAGTCTGAAATTACGCCCTTAATGGAATGTGCTTAAAAAAAATTGAGATTTGGTTCTAGCGATACAGAAAATTCATATTCACAGCGAGTCAGGCAGCCTTGAAAGAATTTAGTTCAAAACTAGTCTAGAAGTGTTCTAAGACCCCCTCACAGTTGGGTAGATGTAACAACATTATACTTTGTGGGATGCCTAGGTTCACTGGGAAAGAGATCGCTAATATTCTGCTCAATAGCAGCAATTCATAGGTTCAGAACCCCGTTCTTTGGGATTTCCCAGGAGAGGGCTATATACGCAATCAATGCTTGGACTCAAAAAGAGTATGGGACATCTCGAGGTTCAGAATAAGCAAACTTACACTTCTTACTCTTTATACAAAAATTGCATTGTACAGGACATGGCCACTTTAGAAAGCATGACCACTTTTGTATCAACGAAGTTCATGCTTCTCTCAAGGCAGCACACTCTACTTGAAGCCTAGAAGAACAAATATGTTGTTCATGAAAAGGATGTCTTTTAAAATCTCTTTGCTCTATTATAGGATAAAAAAGATTTTAAAAAATTAATAGAATTTTTAAAAGGAACGTTAGTATTTTTAGCAATAGTATTGAAATAACTAGTTAATTAAGTTATCTCTTCGAGTTAAAAATTAAAAGATCCAAATTGCAGTACATATTAAAACTCTTAAACAAACATTTAATTTTTATAAACAAAATAATTTCCTAAAAGAGAATGTTTTTAGATTTAACTGATTTAAAAAATGTCCTATACTTTATTAATTTGTACAAAATGTAAAATCAAGCAATTCTACATAATACACCATCCTGAGCTGCACATAAAATAATTCCATGTGGGAAAAATATGTATATGTAGGTAAAGTTGAACTTCCATGGAGACGGATGCGGGTAAGGCTAGTTTAAAATAAAAATCTAAAATTACCATCATTTTTATATTATAATGAAAACTTCAATAAATCTATGTAAGAACTTTAACGCTGGGTTATAATAAGGCATAAAACACCTTTCCAAATTTTGTTTTGAGTTTAAATTTTATAACATTTTCCAGAGGACTTGGATTTTCGTCCTAGGCTTTCAGTAGTCCATATGGTCTACCTCCGATTATACCATAAATACAGTCATCCTTTAATGCAAGCTAATTCTACACCTATCCTGAATGAATGTAAAGGCAGAGCAACAAAAGTTATAGAGAGATAACTAAATAAAATGCTCCGTTAGGCAGACTGACACTAGAAAGATACGATGTTTACTGAATGATCTTTAAGATGCGTTTATTTTTAAGGTAATTTTGCTGCAAAAATTTGGGAGGAAATATTTTATCAATCAGCTCTTCCAGTAAAGATGACGTTTTCGTGATGTATTGGTATTTTAAAAAACTGAAGAATTTTTTTCCTTGTTATTTAAAAGCAAAAAACCTCTCTGTCATTAATGTCTTGTAAAAAAAAAATGAAGAAAAGAACAAAAAATAAGACCTTTAGCCTTTGAATACTTTAGCATCAGAGATAGAAGAGAACAAGAGTTGGTCAAGAAGGATCAGATAGGAAATATTAAAGATAGAAATCTAACCTAAGACTACATGAAAAAAGATGTATATCCAACTATGTTCCTCGGGAATGCCACATGGATACTGTTTGTACAATATTTCAAATCAGAAGAAAGGAGAGAAGGAGCTACTGTGTGTAGTCATATAATTTTATGAATAAGTAACACAGTTCAGCAATAGTTACAAGTGAACCATTTCAATACAATAAGACATTTAAATATATTATAGGATGGACCATAAAAGTCGTCATTTCTTATGGCAAATCGTAACTTCTTCTCTTGAAAAATGTGAGTTTTTTACTCGTATCTTTTGATTTGACTACAATGGTTTTCCAGGCCAAACCTATCATGCTAGTTTACGGTACTTTTCAATTAGAATTTCATAAACAGGGGTATTTCCTAACACTATTAACACAAACAATTAAAAAACTTAGATCTTTAGCATTACTTGTACCTCTAGACAACTTGTCACTTTGAATTATTAAAAGGTATACCTCTGATTTACCTCTTACAACACAATACCTGTCTCATAAGATAATTATCGCATATAGTTTGCGACCTTAAGACATATACCATATTGCTCTAGTGTGCAGCCAACTTAAGGATGTTGGATGAATTAAGAATTTATAAAGGTTTGTTTGACATAAAATAATAATTTACACTACTTTCTATAAGCGATATTTTATTAAATTTTATAAATAAAATAAACAGTGCAAGGCATTATATATTAAATTATTGAAATGTATACGAGATGAGTTAATGTGATGACAGATAGGCGTATCACAGTATTTACAAAGCTAACTTAGATTCTATGAGTATTTGATTACTTCCAAGCGTTAAAAAACTTTTAGGTATTGGACATTTGGCACTCGTTTGGATATGCTTTATAATGATATGAGTAAACAAATAAAGTAAAGTAGAGTAATTATTAAATTAAATTTAGTGCTAATACACTATGCAAATAATTACGTGCTTCATCGGAATGATAATCTCTTCAAAATATTTTAGGAAATAAGTGGCATCAACCACCCATTTAGAATAAATGAATAACAGATGATGCATCACAAAAATACATTACAGTTAAGTCACAGTATCCTTTACTCTCTTATTATATAAACTTTAAATGGTATTAAACTTATTAAAATGAAATTATTTCATCTCAGATTGTTTGATTTATAAAATACTCTATGTACTTTATACTAGTCAAACATAGAATTTAAAAAAATTGAGTTTCAATGTTGTAAAAAAAGTTAACAATTTTAGTAACATGAAATCAGTCCATTCAAGTCGAGCTAATAAATGTGTTATATAATACATATTCGTAGATTTTTTTCCTTATTGTTCTGAAAGAGCATTTATAAATTAGAATTTGTTTTAATTTAGCCTTCTGTTTTAATTTACACATTGCAAAATGTATTTATTATTTTGTTTTGTAAAGAGTGAATATCTGTAAATACTCAAAAGGTTTGAGCTATATTTTTTTAAATGGATTATTATTTCCTCAAAATTATTGCAAATTAATGATAGGTAAAGTCAACTTATAACCCCATTAAAGCACTTTTACATACATATTAATTATGTTTAATTCAGCTAGTCACAGCTATTTTTTATAACTTTAAAAACTCAACACATGTGCACATTAATGAGTTGAAACGTTATCTTGAACTAATTAAGAATTTGTTGTAGAATATTATCGACTGTGTACACTTAATATGGAACATTGTGTTCTTTCATTTGGTGGTTTAAAAACTTGATTAAAGTTTTGAAAAGAAACTTTGTCTCTACGCTAAACTTTAGATTCTTTCTAAGTATTCTCAAAAGCCTATATTCTATATTATCTATTTTCAAGTGATAAAATAATATCTATTTTCTGTGCTGGTCTAGGTGTTAGTACTCTGCCTTCACATGTGAGAAATTCCGGATTCATCCCTATCTGTGCTTACAGAATTACAGAGTTGACTCGGCTTCATGAGAAAAAATAGAGAGCTATGATAAGTATTGAACACTGATTGAGGAAGGCTAGAACAACAGTGATAGGAATTTTGATGTGCTAATCACACGTTACTCGACTAGCAGGCCTAAACTCTTCACTGGCTGTTGCAACATGAAGTTAAATTATTTTCTGTACACGCAATAGTAAATAGTCAACCCAACTACAGTTCTTCATAAAGGAAGAATAAACTCAAAAATTCTTGATTGGACTAGATTCATGATGCTCACTTTATTTTTAACCGTGTATTTCGTAATCTAAAATGTTAAAATCTACTCTACAAACTATATATTCTAAATGTTATTGTTATAAAATATCCACTAACAGATGTAAAATTATTCTCTTTTAAAACATATGTTTGCTTGTATTAAGTTGCTGATTTAATCTATGGAGACTAAAGGGAAAATAATTTCAAATTATACAGAGCTATAAAATATAAACCAGTAAAACAATGAGTACTCCGTATTATAGTGCCTAAATAATCAATTACACTTAAGATCTTGCTCCTGAAAATTATTCTTTTAATTTTAGCCACATCTATGTAATGGTAAATTTGGAAGAACACTTCAATTCACAATTCACAGAAAATCATACAATATTTGGATATTTTCAACTAATTCAGCTAAAGTAATGTTTTTCCATCTATTCGTGTAAAATATAACACAATTTAAAATTTTAACTACAAATGATAATTTGGATGATCACGAGTAAATTTCTGCCTATTTTATTTATAAGAAAATGACGATTGCAGGCAACTGTATAGATCAGTTTCATCCTATACTATGCACCACGAATCAAGTCCGTTGAGAAAAAACCATTAGGAGAGTAAGAGTAGCACATGGTTGTCAATTTGAACAAGGTTACCGACGACAAGGAATGATAATAGAGTTGTTGCAATAAGTAGAATAGTTTTATTATGATTGCATAGTTTTTTCTGAATTAAATAATTTTTGTTTTAATAATTTAAACATGTTTAGTCTAACTGAAACATTAACATTATGTCAGTGGTATTGACATACATAATTTAATTTTAAAACATTTTTTAGTTGAAGTTTCTTGCAACTTAAGAGTTAAGATTTCTATTACATTTATTTATTTATTATATGGTTTTCGTTGAAATTTTGTTTTGTTTACAAGGAAGGAAGGTTCGTTAAATTATGCTCTTTGGAACTATGATGGAACATTAAATGGAGTAGTTATTTTTCTGAGCTCCTTAAATGAAAGTGCTAAGCGCTATCACAGTGGGGAAACAAATTAGCAAATTTCGCACTGTCCCTATTGGTTACTTCAAGGTCAGGCTGTCTATTGGCGCCTCTTTCAATGGACTTGATCGTGATGGCTGTATAGTAATGCATGCTTAAAACTAGTTATAAAATATAAACTATAAATCCTACAATAAATTATACTTCTGATTATAAAATTTACTACAAACTGTTTTATATTTAATTATAATTTAATAAGTACTAAATTATTGCATCAACAAATAATATAATTTGTTAATAACTATTATAGGTCTACTGCTGTATCATATGAAAAAGTTTTGGTGCCATTTTAACTAGTGTTATTATCAAGTAAGACTTGAGTATTTAATGTTTCAGAGAAAATTGAGGCAGAATGAAGCTTCTCAGGTTCTCTCTTAGTTCATTCTTTTTCAGAAAAAAAAAAAAAAAAAAAAAAACAGTTCTTTATGAACACAGTTAAGTGTGCTAACCAATTTAAATTGGATCCCCTGAAGTATTGCACAGGTTATATTTTGAATTTACAAACATACATATTTGTTTGTTAATGCTATAATAGTTGCCCTAATGTTGATAAAATTTAATATACATTTTAAATCATTTTGAGATTTTGAACATGTACTAATATTACCTTCATCACAGGAGGATTAAAAATTGCACAGCAATATTTTGGGAGCTGTTTCAAGAGCTAAAAATAAGGGGAACAAAATATATAAATTTAGGTACGGAAACGCTTGGTTTGCTGTCTATCGGCTATTTTTCTAGATAAAATGTGAAGGCTTGGTATACACATAATTTATGTAACTCTTTACCAGGAAGAACCTTGAACTCCTGAACAAATGCGATATTCGTATAGTTGTGAAATCCAATAGAAATGAGTAACTGATTCAAGCATAACGAGTGGAGACCCCTTCACATATGAACAGCTTTGAAGTCCGCCATGGCCGAGATATAGACACGAGCCAAGCGAGTGGAGAGTTTTTAATCTATCCACATCTACAACTTCAAGAGAGTAATGATTTACAGAAATATTAGTATAAAAATTCACGATTATCTTTTTTTAGTGTCAGTGATGAAACGGAACTGGGCGTGTATAATATGCTGAAACCTTACAATTTCAATCATATAACTGTCAATCACACCAGCAATTTTATTGATCCTTTAACCAGCATTCCCACCACCAATGTAGAACGTGTTTGGAGGGATAACAGAGGACAAATTCACAAATATGGTGTCCGAACAAAACATTTAGTTGAGTACATGTTTAACCCTTTAAGGAGTAAAGCAAATTATCGTGAAAAGAGTAATGCCGTTCCGAAACGGCACTAATAAAAAGTGCTCAAAGGAGTACTGCAGTTCTGGAACATTTTACAAATGAATTCATTTTTAAAATTAATTTCTATGTTTATAAATCAACAAAAAAGTGTACAAAAACATATTATGTGGCTTAGGAATATTGTTTGTGTGATGAAAAACGAGTTGCGATATAATACATGGTGCTAAAAGGATGTGCTACCAATTGCCATAAAGTGGTGCGATAAACGTTGTGTGACTATGTTAAAAACGGTACACAAACATGAAATGGTCAATGTAACAAGGCAGAGGGATGTTGTAGAGAAATCCATAAGTGTAGTAGAGTATAACAAGAAAATGGGAGGAGTAGATAAGGCAGATATGATTTCTTTCAATAACTCTGCAAGAAAATGGTACCGTAAGTTGTTTTTCCACATTTTGGACATTATTGTTTTGAATTCATTTCATATATTTCAAATTCAACAACAGAAAAAAGTTCCGCTTCTTGATTTTAGAATGAATCTAATCAGACAAATCTTTGAAACACACAGCGCATCTAGAGAAACTACCATTGTGTTTCGGCCTGTAGCGGTGCTTCTACATCTCACTGCACGTCACTTCCCTCGGCCTACTCCAACGTCAGAAGGGCAGAAGCGGAAGGCCCAAAGAAGTTGTTCTGTGTGTGCAAACACGTCAAACAGAATAAAAAAGAGGAAAGACAGTACATTTGAATATTCAAATTGCAATGTAGGATTTTGCATCTACCCCTATTTGAATAGTACCATACAAAAAATATTTTTTAGGCCTACTTGTAAAAGAACTTTATTTAATTTGTAACATTTAATGAAATTATTTTTTTCATTTTTTGCTGAATTTTATGGTAAATCATTAATAACAAACCCAGTTTCAACAGTGTTTGCAGTGTTTTTTTTTTTACTTCTTATGACTTTTTTTTGGAATATTTCATTACTCATTTCGGTATAGAAGTTGCCGCCGTTCCAGAACTCCTTATAGGGTTAAGAGAAGATATGTACAAGAAGAAAGGATCCCCAACTTCTACCTTGGGGCCGCGAAACTATATCCACCAAAATATTAATATGAAACATATTTTCAATAGTAAACATTAATTACTTTATTACATCAGGTTAGATGACTATATAAATATATATATATATATATATATATATATATATATATATATATATATATATATATATAGCCACCCGGCCAGACTTTAAACTATAGTTAGGGTAGAATATGTAATAACATTACTGTTGGTTTTATTTGTTCTATAGGCTTAGGAATAACAGAGTTATCGATAGAAAACAAAAATTATAATTTTCTGTTATTTCTCTAGAACACTGGTTTACACCAGTTATTTATTATTACTAAATGTATTACATCTTGTGAATTAAGAACAAATTGTATTATTAAACACTGTTAATACATTTGTTTTGGTTGCAATATCTTATTCACAAAGTCTAATACATCCAATAATAATTACTGGTATAAGCTAGTAAGTGTTCTAGACGATTACTATTTTTTTCCCCTTTTCTATCAATAACTCTGTTATTCCTCAGCATACAGAACAAAAAAAAATAACAGTAGTGTTATTACACCTTTTACCCTAGCTCTAGTTTAAATTTAACTTGAATATGATTTTGAAAAATAACCTCTGGAAATAGCACATTTTTGAAAAATATAAGTGCCTGTAGCTCCTAAACGGTTAGTGATATAGAAAAATACCCATGAATAAAAAAAATGATGATTTCATTTTCAGTATCCAGGTCCACTCTTAGTTAAAATAAAGTTTCTTACCTTGTTTCCGTCAAGTGACCTCTTTTTTGTGTTAGTGACGTGTTTCGGGACTTTTATCCCATCTTCAGACACAACATAAATAGATTACTCAACTGAGGTCATCAAACACTATAATTATTTACACATATCACATTAAAAGTACGTTTAGCTACCGTTTAAAGTAAAGTACGTTTAAAAGCACCTTCTGGCTACGGGACGGCAACTCTAACTTTAAAAGTTGCTGTCCGGTAGCCAGGTGTTTTGTGTAAATAATTTTAGTGTTTTACAACCTCGTTTGAGTAATATATTTATGTTGTGCCTGAAGATGGGATAAAAGTACCGAAAAGCGTCACTAACACAAAAAAGAGGTCACTTGACAGAAACAAGGTAAGAAACTTTAATTTAAAGAATAAAAATGTCAAAATATTATGTTTATGAAATCGCCATAAAAAATAGAAGTTCCCATAAGGAAATTTAGAACTGACAATAATGGAAAAAATTGATAACACCTCTAATTTCAACTAAAAAATTTCTGTGCAGTTACCTTTTAAAGTTTTTTTGCAACCTTCGTACTTATCATATAAAACAGTGGTCACATCTGTTTCAACCACCCTGTATAAAGTGTACTATCGATCAATTTTACGATATGGATTGGAGACAAAGATGTGGACAAAGAAAAATCTGAGCCGAGATGACATTTTTTGTAGAGGAATGTTACAAGAAGAGATGAATTTATAAGGAATGAAGACTTCGGGACAGGCTCAAGGTTGGCTTACTGAAAGAAACAATCAAAATGAATGTTTTGAGCATTTAATGAGGATGGAGTATATAAGAATACCTAAAAGAGCACCAGAAAGAATAGAAAAGCTGATAAAATGAGAAAGCCATGAACAAGATGGAAGGTTTAAGTGCAGGAAGTAGACCAAGTATATACATTGAAGACTGATAGAGGAGGAGAAGGTGTGAAGAGATCATTGAGAATGGGAGAGGTTGTGCCAGACGATGAAGATGATGGAAGAAGGAAATAAAATTATATATATAAAAAAATTAATTCATGTAATATATATAAGTAGCCTCTACTAAAAGTTCTCCAAGATATTGGGTGACTTTATATAATAGAGTGGAAAACAAATCGGTTCTTTATTTTATTTAAAAATCCTGGTTCATCCAGGATGCAGGATGAAAAAATGGCAACTGTTAAAAAGTTAGTATAAATATTGTTTTTAAATTTGCTTTGTTCAATTTAAAATAGATATACCTGATTTCATGTCTCCCATAAAAAGAATATATATATATTTTTTGTTTTGATATATATATATATGTAAACTCTCTAAAAAAACGAGAAAACAATTTATCAAATATCAACTTATTTGCTTAGGATTTTAAATTTTCAAAAAATTTGGTCTACATTTTTTACAGATAAAATGCAAAATATATACAAATTTTTATCCAATTGTGTATCTGTTACGCAAAATGTAAAGACGCGATAACACAGTTTACAGAATACATGAGATGACAATAAATAATAACAAATCACTCTTTTCCATAAAAAAATAAACAAGTACAAACATAATATTCGAGGCACTCATCCTTATTCCAATACTGAATTGAGGTAGTACAAGCAGTAACCATCAAAATGTTTATACTGTAATATAGGTTTTCCTTTTTTGAGACCATTTAATATAACTCTACCTGTGTACATAATATCACGTATCAGGCAAATCGTCCTTTTTACTAAAATAACATACTTATTAACTGAATATTTGTAATCATTTCTATGGTGCCTCGTTCAACAAGAACAATCAAGAAATGAACATACTGACCAACAAATGTTAGGTTAGGTGACTAGAAACACTTTGGCCAAATGAAACCTTGCTAGGAACAACCCATTACCAACTCGCTAGGGTCATTTACGAGAAAATGGTAAACAAAACCTCCTTTCTTTCTGTCTAATAGTTGTTGACTTATTTTTGTTTTTGAAGAAGGATCACTTCGACTTCGTGGTGGTTCTCGGAGGAAGATGGCTCCAAAAAGAGTGGCTGGAAAATAAAATTATGTTAAATATTCATTTTTAAAACAACAGGAATCATTCCAGCCTTGCGAGGTAACTTACTCTTTACATGTGCTAATTAATTAATTTGATGTTTATATAATAACAGATAATTTCTTACAAACAGAAAAAAATTTTACAGTATCTGTATAGAAACAAAATATTTGCCATGCATGAATATTTGTCGCACATGTAGGGGTATCCTACCACTACCCTGTCTGCGAAAGTATTTACTATATTTGAAATAGAGATATTAAGATAGACCATCAGTTACAACCACTTGTCAAATGTGTTATAAGTGATATTGTTCTGGAATAAGGTTTCTTTACAATTAATAATATTGTTTCTTAAAAGAAATTGCTACTTTTTCAACATCCGCATAGAGTAGGCCACTTTGTTGGTAAGTTTGTAAAATTGTATTTAAAGTAACAGAATATTTAAAAAAGGATGTGCGATGATCATAACCTTCAAACAAATATTACAGGTAAAACATCAACGAGTAGGGAAAATTCTTGTGTAGACAGTCCTTCGGCTATAGTGACGAGAGGACAACTGGCGTTTGTAAGAACAACTGGGAAGCAAAATTAAGGGGAGGGGGAATCATAATAGATCTATTTACTGATGGGTCCATTTGTCTGTGCGCACGGCTTGCTATGGCGCGGCGGGGAAGAGGGGTGCGATTATCGCTCATTTCCACAAACAGGTGGTCAAGCGTGGCGCGCCGGACGTAGATTATTCACCTGTCTTCAATGTAGCTTCGAGTTGTTTGTAAACATCATGTTTCTATATGCACTACAAATCTTGTAAACTGTAATTATGTGTCGCGAAAGGTAGACAAACATAGTTGGGTGAGCGAGCCCTACTTTTACAGAACGGCTAGTAGCGTCAGAGCCGCGCGTACAGACAAATGGTCCCATCAGTACAAAGACAGCAATATGAAGATAGATGAAATATATGCTATATATTGGTGCAGAAAGTATTCACATTATACAAAATATCCATCAAATATAAAAAGCATGTATGTAAACAACTTTCACGACGTAAAAATATTATACATACATACATAGAAAATTTCTTTAACCAGAAGCGATGCATATATTCTTAAGTTTTATTGGATATATAACTTTTTTAGTAAACTTCGACATAGTTTCTATTGTTCGCCAAAATGTGGTGACCACACAGGATGGTGGATTTCATCACTGATGTTTGTGAAAAGAGTCTATATTCTTAATTTTAGTTCTTGAAGATTGGAGACTATAAACTTGTAATCTTGGTCTTTGACAAAACCCCAAAAGAAAAAGTCCGGAGACCATGGAGGCCAATGCATGGGGCCGCCACACCTAGTCCACCAACTTTGTGTAAGATTTATTAAGATACATTGTTATCAAGTGGACATCCTTGAATCTCCAGTGCAGTGGGGCACCAACTTGTTGTAAAATCACATCAAGCTGCACGTTTTCTAACTGTGGGTTGCAAAATTTTCTAACATGTCTAAATCTGTGTTAAAAATTAATATTTTTTTTCCATGAAAGATAAATGGACCAATAAGTCTGTCATGAGAAATAGCGCACCAGATATTCACTTTGGGCTTTCTGTCACACATTATGTTTAGAAACATGGAATGTGACACTATGAGAAGACAGTATCTCATTTAGAAAATTTTAACTGCAAAGTGTTTGTCAACTGGGTAAAATTTTGTAGAATTTACATTTTGTAAGGTTTCATATCAAGTTTTTCTTATGCTTTTCTCTGAACACTAGATTTTGACAAATTTAACTCAGGTACTGTAGTGCGAATAAATTTCTGAGGCTTGGAAAGAAATTATTGTTGTATATTTTCAACAACTTCATAGGCAGTTTAGGCCTAGAACTTTAAGTGTTCTATGCTTCCAGTAGTCAGAAATTTATCGTATCAACCTTGATGGAAGATGTCGATTATATCGAGTTCTAAATCTCCTTCGCACTACGATATCAGATTTGGTTTTAATAAACCACTACACACTGCGCTTTCTCCTGTACATTCACAGTGTCTGGCTTATTGAAGGCTATGTTTTTAAATTTTTAATTTTGAGCAACAACAATGGATAAAAAAAAAACACTTTATTTTTTATTATCATATGGTTATTTTTAAAATTAACTAAATGTCCCTCTATAGAGTACATTAGACTTAAGTTGTTCAGTTTTTTGGGACACATATTATATTGCAAAAACAACACAAAATTTATAATTTTAAATGTTGTTTGTTATTGTATCTCAATTAATTTATTATTGTTTTATGTAGACTAAGTTATATAAATGTGTTTTTGTCTACAGCGGAAAAATTAATGAAATGAAATCTTAAAATAGCCAGTAGGATAACATTTATATCAAGGCATTATTGAACAGGTATTACCTAAAGTCTTCGCATCAAGCCCATTTTCATTGGTGTGTGAAAGCAATTCCTGCAGGAAAAAACATAGGTACAAGAAGACGTTTTTACTGTGATCGGGTAATTGCATTACAATCTGTGAACATATACATTAGTTTATAAAGCATTATATACAGGCATAATAACAAATGGTAGATAGCTTTTTCTTATTCTGTTGTGTTCCTCATTTTTAAAGATATCGTTTTAAAAAACAATAGAATTATTTGGGTGTATAACCCTAGAACTGTTCATGTTAAGTTTCTTCGTTTGTTTAAAAATTAATAAAATATATTATTTGTATACAAAACCTAACTTATAGGATATCATTTTTCTCAGAAAGATGCGTAGAATTTATCTATGTAATATATATATATATATATATATATATATATATATATATATATATATATGAAACGGTTTTGGAGTAAGTATGTTAGGTGTCAAGATATACAAAAGTTTTGTATAATATTTGTGAATATAATTAGAAAAAAAAAAGAAAAAAGGTTTTACGTAACAAGGGGAAATGTTTTGCCTAATTTGAAAAAATCACCAAAAAACTTTAGCAATTTTTTTAATATTATTTATAACGTTTTGTGGTATTTTTTGGCATGATTATGCATCTACGGAACATTAGCTTTCCGTAGCTTTTCGGTAGGACTATTTTAAATGGGCGAAATGTTGAATTGCAAAAAACATGATTTCTTGTCACATAATTGCTAAAGGCGAGCGAATTAACACTTGTAGGGTTAATATATAATCAGAAACTATTTTTTGTTTATTGTAAAATTTTTCCTTTAATAACTGGATATCCACCAAACCGATTTACATGAAATTTGAGTAATTGTGTTAGCCTAACAGTGGCAATATAGAGTTACAAAAGGTATACGAAATGTTTGTTTTAGTAAAAATAGCCCTATTTATGTTTTCTTAAGCTTTAAGGGATTTATTTGTTGCAATTTCCATGAAATTTGGAAAATGAGTTAACACAGTAGATAACTTATAAATTATAAGAAATAAAAAGTGTAAATACACATGCCCTTAATTTTAGAGATCCAATGAACCAATTTCTCTTAGCATTTAGTTAATTTAAAAGACCATCTTTATAATATAGGCAAAAATATTCCCAAAGTCAATGATACTCACATTTCTGTAGATCTACGGACATGACTTTTATGAAATAAAGTTTGTGCTACCAGTTAAGTAAATACCCAACTGAAATGTATGACAAATTATAAGCTTGATTGTACAGATATATTAAACAATTTCAAAAGATCTACAGGAATACAAGATATTACTAACAAGGCCAATCAAATTTCTTAGTTTTGATTATTTAAATACCCAGTTTCCATAAAATTTGTCTTAAATGATTTGACAAGAATTATGGATTTGTCATAATATCACAAAATACTTACATGACATATATTGAACGCGGCATGAAAACTCCCTATTTTTAAAGGTTAATAAAAAGACTCAAAAATTATTTAACTACCAGAAAGAACTCTTTTTACTATTTATTTTACAATGTTTAAAAAAATTTATAACTGGTCTTCCTTAGTTTTAAGAATTACATCATTTAAATGTCTACTTTTATTTGGAATACAGTTCTGCAACTTAGATTTAAAGTGTTGTATGGTTCTTCTGGTAATTTTTTTTAGGAATAGGCGGAACTTCATGCCGAATTATAGTAGCTTTTAATTCATTCAGAATCTTTGATCTGTCTTTGAAAAGGTGAGATTTTAAGTGTCCCCAAAAGAAGAAATCATAAAGAGCGAAATTGGGCAACGCTCGACATTACCTCATTGTGAGATCAGGTGACCAGTAAACATGGATTGAGCGACATATTGGTCTTCCCATTTTTAGGCAGGCGGGGAAACCAATGTAGAGTATAATTTAATATAAACTCTCAATAAATATTAATTCTTGTTATGGTATTAAAACAATTTATAAACCTCTAACTTACCCGAAAATAAGATATTTTTAGGTAGTTCTCACCTTCGTTACTACTAAGCTCACCTCCGAGAATATGTTAAATACATTTTTAAGTCCCCCCCCCCTTCATGACCACTGTACAACCAAATTTTTCGAATATTTTCAAGATATACAAAAGTTAAGGTGATACAAAAAAAGATGAAAGTACAATCAAAAAGTGATTTATTAAAAATTGTAAATCTAAAAGTTACTTTATTTTATTTATCACATTATATTTTAGTTTAATTCAAACTGGTGACATGTCAATTTTTATAATGTAACCTATAACCTAAACTCTACACATTTTAAAATTTATCCTTATGTTTAGATTTTGTACGGATAGGAAACACGCTTACCGTGAAAAGTGGTCCTTGGTATTACCAAGTAGTACACAAATAGAAAAAAAAACACACAATAAAACAATAAAGTTCTGAAATATACAGAAACTCACAATCTATTCGTATGGCTCTTCAGTACAGAGTATAAAAAGACTAAATTGTTATAATTTGGTTGCAGAGGATGGGTCTGTGTTGAATGTTGAACCACATACAAATGTTTTATTATTATTTTGTTATTGTTATTGTTATTATTCCATTTAAATTAATTTTAAGTATGCCTGTTTGGAGAGGAAAAAGATAAAAGATGATTTATCTAAGATTAAGGTTAGAGGGTATTATTCTAAATTTCACCTGGACTATGTCTACTTCACAACTTACCTTTCTGGACGTCAATGTCAACGTTTTATTTCTGGGACGTTAAAATAGAAACTGGTATCCAAACCAAAAAACTACCTACAATACTTCCTCTTCAACAGGAGCCATCCGACGAACATAAAACGAGCTATTCTTTATAGCTAAGTAATCAGAGCAAAAGGATTAGTTCTAAGGAGAGTGACTATGCATTTGTAAAAATGGGTTATCCTGAGAAACAGGTTAGGAATCAAATTAGTTTAGTACAAAACAGATATCACATACAAGATAAAAGATAACTTGTCCATTTCTCTGGTCACCGATTATTACCTAGGCTTATAGAGATTAAACAATATACTGAAGGAAGGCTTCAAAATTCTACAAGCTTCCAACCATACCTTGAATCTTCTCACAGAACTTCCCAGAGTCTTGTTTAAACAGCTCACAAATCTGCAACACATGTAAGTTCACCGCAAGCTTCTAGATCCCAACACACCTAACCTTTCCCATGGTTCTTTTTCATGTAATAGGCCAAGATGCAAAAACAAATCTTCCTCTAACAACTTCAATAATTCCTCCAGTAAAAAAAGGCATTTAAAATTAAAAATCATCAAGCATGTACTGTAAAAATGTTATCTACCAACTACAGTGCAGGTTTTGCCCAGCTCAATATATTGGCCTAACCACAGACGACCTAACCACCCAGGATGAATGGCCACAACCATGATGTAAAAATCTAGAATATAGAGAACTGACAATATGAACCAATCCACAACGTTGTCACTTTTCACGACTGCTTCAAGAAAAAAAATATATAATTACTTCATTTAGAATGCAACCCCTCAGATCTGTCTCATCAATGGGTCACAAAATTTAAAGAACCCCCTAACTTTAATCTTAGATAAATCATCCTATATTGTTTTCCCAACAGACTTACTTAAAATTAATGTAATTAATTAAAAGCAGGAATAATAAAAATAAGAAAAATAATAATAAAACATTTGTGTATAGTTCAACCAACACAGACCCACCTCTGAAAATCAAATTACAACAATTTAATCTTCTACTGTCTACTGATTGAGAAAGTGAACAGTGTTTACAAAATACTTCGAACTTTGGCGTTTTATTGTGTTTTTCTATTTGTGTACTACTAAGACCAAGGACCAGTGGCGGCTCTAGCGGGTAGGCCCGGGCCTACCCAACTTATTTGGTTTACGGCCGGTGACACGCCTAAATGTACATATTACCGTTTTAAGGTGTATTAACGAGCTGTATGGTTTACTTTGATTTAAATATTATTTCTCAACAACTACTTTTGTGACACTTATAGGCAATAAAATATATTATATATTATAAAATAACAAAATATTTTTATTTTTCATAGTTGACCTGGCTCCATAGTTTTAAAATTAACAGTGTGGTGTATGCTTTTATCTTCAATAAGCAGTCCCCCCTTATCCTAGGGGGTATTTACCCAGGTCCCCCCCATAGTCATGACACCCCTAAACTGTGCCTACCCAAAAAATAAATCCTGAAGCCGCCCCTGCCAAGGACCACTATCCATGCTAAGTCTGTGTCTCCTATCCATACAAAATCTAAACATAATAGGCTATGTGCCCTATTAAACTCTTAGTTTTTATACTTAACTATTTATATCAGCAAACTCTCAATAGTCATTTATAAAATCCTCAATGCTGTAATATGCTTTTTTAAGTAACATATTCTAGAGTTGAAAGTGAGACATGTTAAATAATTGGAAGGCATATATTAAAATCTTTAAACCTAAATATAGAGCTTATGTAACGTTTATCACTATGTCTTTAATTTTTGTCAAAAGGATTCATTGTTTAATAACAATATTTCAATCTAGAAACAATAAAAATATATATCATGTCGTATAAAATTTTAATTACCTGTTTACATTGTAGGTAGTTAGTTGATGCACCTAGACATACATTGTGAAGGTTGTAAGGAATGATTGGTTCTGCTGTAGACTCTAATAACAATAACAATGCTTCTGCTACAGAGTGCACGCTGCCAGCTATAATACTAGATAAGGAACATTATACATGATGTAACTCTCAGGAGCAGCTGTGTGTGGCCTAGCTGGATCTACACAGTTTTCATATAGTTTTAGGTTAGATCCTTCTATTTTAATCTTTCCAATCAGGCTTCTTTTTATCAACTCTTGTTCTCTTCTGACTCTGGCACTATAAGAGTAATCTAGCGCTAGGGGGTCTTTATTTTATGTTTTTTTCCTTACATTTTTTTATAAAGAGATAACGAGAAATAGGTTTTTTTGCCTTTAAGCAACAAGAAAAAAAAGTCTTGTATATATTGCTACAGTGTTATCGTTTTTAAATAATAAATTAAATTTAAATTTTATAAAAAATGTTTCTTCATGTAAGTGAATTTTCATGTAGTTAAAGTTTTTAAATGTGCCCTCAAGAGTTTGAATTGTGTATCTCAAAATGATACAACTAACAAATATTCTCTGTGCTAGTTATAAAAGTTATGGTATTTTATTAAAAAAAAAAGAATGTTTAAAATGCTGTGCTTATTTTGTTGGTACAGTAGAGTCTCGCAAACTCGGCACTCGATAACCCGGCAGTCCGGATTACTCGGCGACCCCGATGGGAAAAAATACATTGCTAAAAACAGTGATGTTCGTAAAAGTTCGGCAGATACCAAAGCGGGCATTAACTTCGATCGCTCGAATCGTTGATGGTACTTTCCCACGTTAAACTCGTCACAAAGCTTTTTTACAGATTCCCCTCTGTCAAGTCTTTTTAACACATTTAACCGCGTCTCAATCGAAATCAACACACGCTTCCATTTTCGTAACTCGCTCATTTTTATTTACTGTATATACTGTGCGGAGATCATAACCAGTCAAAGAAAACTGAAAAGAAATGTTATATTTTCCATAATGTATACTAAATTGATTCGTGGAAAAAAAGCGGCACATCAAACGTTTTTTCAGGTGTAAGTCTGCTATACCGACGGGTGCCAAAGCCGCGGTGTTATTATGCCACCGACAATGGGATACCGCTATCAACAAAGTCGTTTGATATCGCCGCCGCGGTGTTTTTACACTGCCGACAATGGGATACCGCTATCGACATAGTCGTTTGATATCGCCGCCACTTTGGTGTTTCAATTACAATTTATTTTTTGCCCTTATTCCCGATAACCCGGCATTTCACAAACTCGGCACACTTTCGGTCCATATTATGCTGAGTTTGCGGGACTCTACTATATATGGATTTTCAACTAAATATTAATTCATTTGAAATTGAATAAAATTGGCTTCTTCTACAGGATGTCCCACTGGCTTTTGACCCCAGATATTTGCATATATAAATAGAAGTAAATGTTATAATTAAATAAAATTTACAAGGGACACACCTTGGTGAATAAGACAAGTGTGGTATCCAACTCGACGACATAACAGCAAGTGTTGGAAATGATCACGTTTAGCATCAAGACATACCTGCACAAGCGTCTCCAAGTTACGGAAAATACAGTCAACATATCAGAAATCACAGTGTCAATTCCTGCCAAATGTTATCTTTTCAGATGGATGAGATTCTGTGGCTTGTTGCCACACTTAACAATTTTCCTTTTAACATACGCAATAAGAAGAAATGCGGTGGAGTAATGTCAGATAAACTTGATAGTCAAAGTTCCTTAGAAATGACTCAATTTTCAAAGATCAATTTTAACATTATGAAGCTGTGTCTCATCCATGGTGTAAGGAAGGATTCTCACTAACCTATAATTGGATATTCTGGGAATTTATGATGCCGTTTAGATGGAACCATGCTTTGTCTGTAAACCATATATAATCAAGGATTATTGGGAGTGCATTGACAAATGCTGGAACCGATTACAGTAATTCATTCTTTCCTGTTTGTCAGGAAATTGCAATTTTTTATAGCAGTGATATGGTATGCATGCAACTTTGTTTCTTTTGCAGCTCTTTGATATGGGCTTCTGAAACTCTCATTTCTTGTGACAGTCTACGCAAGGACTTATTTGGTGAGGCCAGCAATCTATTTTTCACGTCCTGCACTGTTCTTTCTGGCAGTTTTGAAAGTCCTTCTGTATAGAGATCCAACAATATTTCTGTTGATTTGATTCTATTCACCAAATATTGAATGCTAGAATTTGCAGGCGGTTTCAGGACATTGAAATGTACAACGAATTATCGCTGGGACGCTTTTTATAAGCTCAATTTTACCAGTATGTATGGATAATAAACACACGCTTGTCTACTGAATAACTAATCACACTATATTCCACCACTATTTTTGTCATCAACGCTTTAAGAACCACTACATATCACAACAGGACCATAAATAAGCAAGCTTTCGTATATTAGCATAAAATGGTCGACTCTAGCATATCAGTATAAAATTTTATTTAATTATGGCAATTCCTTCGATTTCTATAAGAAAAAAATTGAGACCGAGAGCAAGTGGGATATCCTGTAGTGCAGTATCCTGGAATGTTTGTATTTATGCAACAACTTAAGATGCTAATTTTAAAGCTATGGGTTAATGTTGGATAGTTTATGTTATTGATACTGTTATAGTTTGGCTCTTTCAAATTTTTCTGATCTAGGTTTTAACTGAACCACACTCTCAAAACACCCTGTATTAGTTTTTAAAAACACATATGATGGCAAATGTCCGAATAAACTATATTAATAATTAAGATGGTGACGTAAACCATGAAACACCATTTAATAAAAATGTTTAAATCTTTTTTCCTTGTTGCTTAAAGTTGAAAACCTCTCAGTCATCATCACTTTTAAAAAAAAGAAGAAGATAATAGTAAATAAAGATCCCTATCATTCGAATACGCTAACAACACCAGGGTCGGAAAAGAACAAGAGGTGGTCAAGAGAAAGATGAAAGAGAGGGATGTAACCCAGGACTACATCCAGCTACATTTGCCAAGCTTGTACTCACTATAAGTAACTGAGGGTTATTCCTAACCTAACCTAATCTAACTAACCTAACCTTTATAATTCAGCTTCTGTCATCATAATAAACATTGTTTTCCCCCCTAAAATACATTAAAAGAAAAAGTTGACTGAAGAAAATCACTTGTCAAAGAAAAATTTTGAGAGCTAGTAACTCAAAATATTACTACATGATAAAAATTGTTCATACAAATTATGGCTTGGTTTATGAGAAAAGTAGCCATGACTAATAAATATTTGAATTAAACTTTATAAAAATAGGGAATTCAGAGATAGTAATTACAAAAATTAGAAATATTATTTTTAGTTACTACCTATTAAGAAATATGTGTACATATCCAGACTACAGCATTTAGTTTATTAAAATATAATACCAGTCATATTAAGTTCAAATTATCAACAGACACAAAACTTAAAGTACATAAATCACAGAGCAAGTTTCTTTTATAATACAGTACTTTTTCTAACATAACACATGACATTAAAGTTTAATATAATCTTAAAAGGATACGTAAGGCATCCGATGATCCATTGTCCAGCCAATTTCTGATGAGAATCAATTCAGAATGTAATCCAGGATGTTCAAAGAGATGTTGTACTTTTAAAGCATTCCGGTACAAGTGATCCACCAGAAACCACACTTCCTTAGGGACAGCGTAGGGTTGAGATTGACTGGCATCCTTGCAATTCTCCTGTTAAAACAAGTTAACTTTATATTGGGACTACAACATGATAGGCAAAGAATTAAATTTGTAGCAACTGTTCGTGTTGTATGAATTTATGTGTTTTGATTATTCAAATTTCCCAGATCTGAGCCAAATAAATCATGGCAATTTTGGACATATTCTTAATGAATAATTGTGGATAGGATTGTAGTCTAAAAATATAGATTTTTTGAGTATTTTACCTTTACTAGATGATTAAATATTTAATTGTAAAGCACTAGAGAAATGTAATTAGTTGAAAATGAATATAAATGCCAATCACACGTCTCGAGTTAGTTACAGTCTTTTTATATTGCCTTTTTCGGGGGTTGGCAAAATTTCTGATTTGATTTAAATAGCTTTAAAAATATGTATTTTGGTACTAAAGTTCTTGGAAATAAGTCAAATAAGCAACAAAAACTGTTCAAATCAAACAGCGCAGTGTTTCATATTTGATGATAAGGATGTAAGAATGAAGGAACATAAAATTATTTCAATGTTTTTAATGAGTTAAGAAATTTGATACAAAATAACTTATGTAGGTTTGACAAACCTAAAATAAAACGTGTATTAGATTGATGTCATAGGCTTCTAGAAGCAAAAATAAATGAAGATGAATATCATTGTTAAAACATCGTAAATTAATAAAAATATGAATTCTATGAAGTTACTTACAAGTTCAATAAGTCTGCCAGCAGCAACTTCTCTCACTGGTACTGTTACGTGTACCAAAGCTTCTATGGAAGAACCAAAGCAACTTCGCTGATAAGTACCTGAACAAATAAATTATATAGACTTCAGAGAGGGCGAATAAAATGTAAGGAGTTGATATTCTTTATAATTGATAGAATAAGGCCGAGTTAGCCACTTATTAAGAATGCTAAAAATTCTTAGTAAAAAAGAAACAAAAATGTGATTAATTATCTTTTTTCTTGTCAACTTTCATTGTTCCAAGTGAGAACTATGGTTTCAGATTTAATCAACAATGATAAAGTTCTAAACACGCACTGTCATCTATATTACACTATTAAGACGACAACATAGAACATGTATACATGTTAAAAAAGACAAATGTTTAGTTTAGTGTAAAAAAAAAAAAAATTAATAGTTGATAATGTTGGAGTGAAATTAAAATTGCGATCATCCAAAAAATGAAGGAAGATCACATTTTACAAAGAAGAAACATTTTTTAATTTGTTTGATTATTTAATACTTAATCTATGACTGAAAAAAAATCATGTTTAATTGTGAAAACCTCTGTTATTGCCATTTAAAAAAAAAGGAAGAAGGAACAAAAAAAGACCCTTAGCTCTTGAGCATTAGAATCGGAAGAGAACACACAGTCAAGATAACCAGATAGCAAAAATTAAAGAGAGTGATATAATTCAAGACTAGATGGAACAAAAGTGTAGGTACCGTAAGGTCTCTCATATGACTAATTAAAGTAGGATTCAGAAACAAAAAAAAGTAATTTATTGACAAAAGAAAACAAAAAGTAAGAAATTGTATACACAAAATTAAGAGAAGCTCAAAAAAATAAATAAAAAATAGTTAGTACAAAAATCTTTAAAGACAAAAATATTAGTCTGTAAAATTGATTTACTATAACAGTGTATGTTTGTAGCATACTGGAGAGAAAAAAAATCAGAAATGTTATTCAACTACTAATTTCTTGTTCATTGTTTGGTGTCCAAGTCACTTAGTATAATATAATAAGTAATAAATTATTTTATATTACCTTATAGATCCGTCATGTGACTTTATTATAAAGACGCGTTTCGGAGACGTATCTCCATCTTCAGTATTATCACTCCGTAGAGGTCGTTAAAACATTAATATCACATAAACATTGACACTACATACACAATTAAATAAATAAACATATACGTTGATTTTACTATTTTTTCCATGCGCACTGTTTCATGTTTCGCGAACTACTGATATTACGGTGAGGCCAAGGTTATCTGACTAATGGTTGATATTATCAGTTTATCTGTAACTCAATGCTGTCTCATATAATGCATTTGATTGGATGGGCAGTTTTTCATTGAGGATATCGTTTGGTGCTTGTTTAAATGACTTGTAAATTTCATACTCCTCAATGGCATTCATCATTGGTCCTTTTTTAATAATATGAAGCGGTGTCAGGTTGGATTCGAAGTTAGTATACGAATGCTTGTTATCAATAATGTGTTGTGCAAAGTTTGATCTAATATTGTACAAGTTATTATTGGGCAAGTGTTCTTTATATCTTTCTATGAACGATCTGCCTGTCTGTCCGATGTAAAAACTATCGCAGTCATCACACGTTATTTTATTTATGCCTGACTTCTTCTCTGTAGGAATTTCCTGTTTTTTACGCAAAATTTTTTGTATATTATTACTAGTTCTGTGTGTGATAATGATGTTGTGCTTTTGGAAGGCATTTTTTAGGATGGAGGGCATTATTTCGGTATAATCGGTAGCAACATATTTCTTTTTGTCTACTTTATTCTGTAAGATGTTATATTTTTTCGTCAATTTTGCCTTCTTATGCCTTTCCAATAATTTGTCAACCATTTGGCTTCTATATCCATTTGCCTGTGCGATATATTTAATGACTTAATTCATCTTTGAAATCCGTTTCATCGAGTGGTATGGATATAAGACGGTGTATAAAACTGTTGTAGGCCGCCATTTTTGGTGTAAATGGATGGTATGACTGTGAATGGATAGTTACATCTGATGTAGTTATTTTTCTGAATATTTTGTATTTGCATTTATCGTTGGTTTTTGTTACAGTAACGTCTAGGAAATTAATTTTGTTGTCAACTTCAGTTTCCATTGTAAATTGTATCTTTTGGTTGATGATGTTCAAATATTTTTTAAGGTTATTTGCTTGTCTTAAGGTGCCATTGAACATAATGAACGTGTCATCAACATATCTTGCGTAAAAAATTATTTCCTTATTATATTTGTTAGATTTAGATAATAAATATTTGTTTTCAAAGTTATTGAGATAAATATCAGCCAGCAAACCAGACAATGGTGACCCCATGGCTAGACCTTCGTTCTGTATGTAAAAACTATTGCAAAAAGTAAAATAGTTTTGTTTCAAAACCACCTTGATTAGACAGGCAGATCGTTCATAGAAAGATATAAAGAACACTTGCCCAATAATAACTTGTACAATATTAGATCAAACTTTGCACAACACATTATTGATAACAAGCATTCGTATACTAACTTCGAATCCAACCTGACACCGCTTCATATTATTAAAAAAGGACCAATGATGAATGACATTGAGGAGTATGAAATTTACAAGTCATTTAAACAAGCACCAAACGATATCCTCAATGAAAAACTGTCCTTCCAATCAAATGCATTATATGAGACAGCATTGAGCAGGGTGGCCACTCTAACATCATTTTCAGATTCCCGGTTTTTTCCCGGCATTATTTCCCGATATTTTGATGCATTCTAACATTAAAAAAAAAAAAAAAAAAAAAAAAAAACATTTACAGGTATTTTGAACTGACTTGATTATTTTATACAGGGACTCGTATTTTCGTGAAAACTGTACGGTACTATACGGTCTACGTTGCCCTAAGCAACGCTTGAAAATTCAATTTAAAATTTTCAATTTATAAAAGGCAATTTACACGGTTGTATAACGACGGTTGTATCGGTGACGGTAGTGGGGGGAGGGGGAGTCAGGCTGTCAGTGCCGTGCCGGGTTGTTGCCGCCGAGAAGACAATGGCAGTGCACACGCACACTGTACACACTATCAACTGAGCTGTGTAATATGGCGCAATATGACGTTATAGACTCCCGAATGTTAAAAAATCCCAATTTAATTTTAAGTGTTTATTAACAAACACATTTTTATTTTAATTTAAACAATGTTGAAGTTAATTAAAGACAACTTATGGGTTGAACCACTAAATAAAACACATTTTTTAAATCAAAGACGTTTCGTCCGAACTGTGTTGGACATCGTCAGTTTGGTTTATTGAAAGAATAGAATAAATGGTTTAAATACTGCAAGAAGATTATACATTTTTAAAGGTTAGGAGTTTTTTTCACTCTCCAATTTATAATCTTCTTGCAATATTTAAACCATTTATTCTATTCTTTCAATAAACCAAACTGACGATGTCCGACACAGTTCGGACGAAACATCTTTGATTTAAAAAATGTGTTTTATTTAGTGGTTCAACCCATAAGTTGTCTTTAATTAATGTCTCACCACTTAAGCCTTCGAGTTAAAAAATGTTGAAGTTGTTACAAATTATATATTTTTAGTCAATTATTTTTGTTACCCTACTATTAAAATACAGTACTGTAAGTATAAATCATAGAACTATTGGTACGTAGAAGAATATGAAAGTAATTATATTACTTAAGAAAATACAAACAATTTCGATTATTTTGAAATAAAATTTTAAATTACAATAAATAACAAATTTCTAAAGCAGAAATCGTACAAATCGTATTTCTAAATCTCTTGAAGAATGATGGAAACGAATCAGATATGGCCCATAGTGACAATGTCCTAGGGTTGTCAGTTGTCTAAAACTCAGTCGGAAGTAATCAACGTTGAAGTAGGCCTAGTTGCCACTCACACTCTACAAACTTTTATTGGAAAACAAGTTCAAACTATAACGTTTTTTATAAACGTAACTGTAGTCCCAAATTAAAGAGAAGAAACTGTGCTCAGTGTGCTGTGACCACTGTCCATCTAGTTATGACAGCATATCTGGTAGATATTTAGTCCAGTACCAACTTGAATGGAATAAGGAGAAAAAACCCTCGTCACCTCAAGGTCAGGTTTGTTTACATCCGCCCTCGCCTCTCGGCTCTCTCCCATTGTTATACGGCCCCAAGTAAAATATTTCCCGGTCGGGAATCAGTTTGGCGACAGGCCTATTAGTATTAATTTATATTTCGAACTACTCTTTATTTTAATTAATATGTTACCATATTTATAAACAATCCTTCAGTATTACACAAAACCTAGAGACGCAGTCTGAATAATTAAAAACTCAAAATCAAATGAGTATGAAACAATGGGAAATGTTAGGGAATTTTTTGTGGGCAAGACAAAGTGCAAAACCCTGAACGATCTACACGCTATGTTTAGAGACGGGGCATATCGAATCGAATCGCCGATTGGGTTTTGTTACAGACTGATTCACTGATAATTGAATAAATAGTTTAAAAATTACGATACATTTTGATATTGTAATTAATATGGTCAGCAATGTAATGATTGGGTATGTTCAGGGATAACTTATATCATTAAAACAAGAAAGGAATGAATGAAACACAAGACAACTGTTATTTTTTCTTTTCTTTACAACATCAGAAGTCTTGTAGCAGAAGTCTTGTCGTTGGTCGATCGATCGGATTAGCATCACGGAGCATGCGCTTGCGCCCCTCTCTTCCACGCACTCCTTTCGACACATCAGCTACCAACTCCCCGGCGTAATATCCACGTTGGACTTGGACTTGACCACTTACCTGAATTTTTGCATTACATTTTCCTACTAAATGTCGCAAAAAGTTACTAAAATCTGCAATTAAAACCAAAGTAGTTACTTTCTTTTTGCAACGAAAAACTTCCCGTTTTCAAGGTTGAATAATGGAAATTCCCGGTTTTTTCCCGATTGCAAAAATTCCCGGCTTATTCCCGGTTTCGTGGCCACCCTGATTGAGTTACAGATAAACTGATAATATCAACCATTAGTCAGATAACCTTGGCCTCACCGTAATATCAGTAGTTCGCGAAACATGAAACAGTGCGCATGGAAAAAATAGTAAAATCAACGTATATGTGTATTTATTTAATTGTGTATGTAGTGTCAATGTTTATGTGATATTAATGTTTTAACGACCTCTACGGAGTGATAATACTGAAGATGGAGATACGTCTCCGAAACGCGTCTTTATAATAGACATAATAAAGTCACATGACGGATCTATAAGGTAATATAAAATAATTTATTACTTATTATATTATAATAATTTCTAACAGACATATTCATTTTTTAGAGGACACAAAACATGATAGAGAAGTAATTTAAGAATCACTGATAGATTATTTTGGCTTAAATTATACCAAAACTAGTGACAAAAAATGTGGGAAAACTGAATCTGGATTAGTAAATAAGCCGAATTTTTAAGAGATACATATAAAAATTTTTAGGTTAGAGTTTAATAGGGCACATAGCCTATTAGTTTAAATTGTATACAGATAGGAGACACAGGGTTACCTAGGAAAGTGGTCCTTGGTATTACCTAATAGTACATAAGTAGGAAAACACACAAAAATACTAAAGTTCTGAAATATTTCGTAAACACTATTCACTTTCTCAATCAGTAGAGTATAAAAAGAAGACTGAATTTCATATTACATTTTCAACTCGAGTAAAACCAATTTAAACGGAAAGACATTTATACAAATTTAAATAGACTTGGCAATTTGCACAAGCATCGTCAAATTGGTACTTATGTATTAACGCCACCGCAGCAGAAGTTGCGCTAATACGCATGCGCCAATAAAGAGCAAACTGGTTTAAGGGCAGCAGAATTCCATTTTTTTCAGCTTTGAGATTCATATACTTTTATTTTATGATTGGTATATATATAAGGTTTGGCCAGGTGTTTATATATATAGCTACCTGGCTAAACCTGTCGTGATATATAATTATATCGCAAAGTAAGCAAATATTGGCGCATGCGCATTAGCAACTTCTGCTGCGGTGGCGTTAATACATAAGTACCGTCAAATTATACTAATTTCCTTCACCTCACCTGTAACTGTAATGAATATGTCTTTGCCACCATCAAGATGCAAGACTAAAATGTCGTATAACTGATCCTGACCAGAGTTCATCTTACATGCAGACTTCTTGTCTACGTATACTTCCAGCTTGATATCACTCTTCTCTCCTGTAATATAAAAATAAATTAAGGGTGCCATCATGGTACTTACCCAGCTCCATCATATTGTACAATGTACAAGCAAATCCTCTAAATGAGCTGAAAGTTAGTTTCTTTGGCCTTGAAAGAAATGTTAAATTGTATTGGTCCTACCAAATTGAATAAGCTTATTTAAAACAGTTGTTTACACCGGTTTTCAACTTCGTAAAAGTGTATATCACTACTTTCTTCATGTTGGTTAAGCCCTAAAATTAGTCAAAATACTTATTGTAATTTATTTTAGGATTCCATATAGAAAAATCAATATATTTAGTGATAAAGTATATGGGATTTCAGGGGATCCAACTTTGAATACACGGACGATACTTTTTTTTTGGATCAACTCACAAATGGATCAGATATATGTAATTGAGAGCTGTGGCACAACTGGTTATAGTTTCTTTTAAATATTCTTCTATGTATTCGTACGTTTTGTTAACATTTACAGGCTAGGTTCAGAATTTTAGTTGAAAAAAGAAGACATAATATTTGATGTCTAAATATTTTGCATTCAGATTAATGTTTATTAAAAAAGCTTTTAATTTATCAACAGAGATTAAAGTGTAACTATTGTTAAATTTGATATAAACCACAGATAGGGTTACTTAAAAACTATCATCAAACTACTCTGAAATACAAGGGCTGTTCGAATAAGTTCCGTATCTGACTGGTGGACTGAGGAATGTCGTGGTGAGTAATGGCGTGATTGAGGGAGGGCTTGTAGGAAGGTCATTCAATCAGTTTACACGCCAATACTGTTGTTCAAAGTGTCCACTACTATTGAATATCCTGCCAATTGGAAAAAAAAACTGTCATCAGTAAACCTTTTTCATAAAGTTCATTATGAGTGATAATTATGTAAGAAAATGGTTCTGTTTGTTCAGAGATAGATGGACTAATGTCCAAATCGAACTGAGAAATGGACGACCATCTGTTGTGACATATAAACTTGTTGAAAATTAGAATGGGAAAACCATCATTTCAAAAGTACAGAAATCTTATCCCTTAAATTATCGGATCTTTTCCCTCCGGTATTAGAAACAGTTTTGTTACGAAATGTTAACTGACAAGCTAGGTTACTACAAGTTTTATTCGCACTGAATAAACTTCTTACTGATCACCATACAACCAAGAGAAGGAAATGCAGCACTAACTTTCCTTTTGCACTAGCATAAGGAAGGTTTCAGAAATAGAAACTTGGGTGTTGTATGTCAACATGAAGACAAAAACTCAGTCGATGAAGTGGAACCACACTAGTTCATCGCGAAATCTTCTAAACTGCTGGCAAATATATCAAGCAAGAAAACTCATGGAAACAGTCTTTAAGGACAGAAAAGTGGCAGTTTATCGTGACACTTAAGGAAGCTGCAAAAGAGCCATACATAACAAACGGCGTAGAATGTTTAGTTCTGCTTTGATTTTTTTCATAACAATACTTGTCAACCTACTACCCACACACAAGGCCTACTGGACAGTTTCAAATGGAAGTTGTTTGACCATCCTCCTTACAGCCCAGACTTGGATCCTAGAGATTATAATCTTTTTCTAAAATGAAAAAATAGCTAGGGTCATAGCGGTTAGAAAATAATGAGGTGTTGAAGGACAGTGTCAATGCTTGCCGATGTTAACTCACAAGTGGTGTCGTTCAATGACAAGAGTACTGAAAAACTTTTTCATTGATATGACGAGTGACTTAATGTAGCAGAAAATTCAATAGAAAAACAGGTAAAAGTTGTAAATTTAATTTTTATATAATAAAAAACCTTATTGGTCTCTTTTTATAACAAAACAAAACTTACTTTTCGAACAGCCCTCGTAGTTTTAATTGTAGTTCTTGACTTTTTATATATTTTCTAATAGAAATTATAAGATATATATTATTATTATTATTATTATATCAGAAAATAAGGGAACCACAACCCAATATAATATTTCCATTCTTAAGTCCTCTAGACCATATAAATTCAAAAACTAAATTAAAATTCTGCTTAGGGATCATCGAAAGTTACTGTAACTACAGAACCCATAATTAACTTCTTCATGGAAGGAGGATTGTTTCAAGTATCATTTCCTTAGAAAGTTTGAGTTAGTACATCATTGAGTAAGGTCAACATAGTGCAATTTCAAAAATATACAAAAAATAAGTACACTTTAACAAGTTCTTAAACAATAGAGAGAATATAGAATCTAACTATACCTGGCATTATGAATCCCATGTACGGTTCTATGTGAAGCCATTCCTTGCAATAATTTGGATCATCTAGTTTCTTTATAAATTCAAACTGCACTGGAACCTATACAATGCAAACAGTCAAACACTTACATAAACTAAGTTTTGCTAAAAATACTTTGTGAATCCAACAAGGATCTATAAACTTAAGGGTTTATATACATTTTACATGAGGCAATACTATTTATTGATGGAAAGATATGTTAGGCCCAATTAATTTGCCGAGTTGATTTGTAGGTTATATTATGGCTATCTAGGAAGTTTGTAAATTTGTTATTAATAATCACTCATAGCATTGTCCGCATTTTGGAAAGTTATTCTATTTTATTTCTGAATCTAAGTAAATTGCAGATAAGGTTGCCTCTTATCGAAAAATAGAATTGAATCCAATGCAGTGTAAGAAGTATTCAGCACTGGTGGTGGAATCCAGGGTATGGCAGATAGTGCACTCAACTGAGCAATAAATCTAGATTGGACCAAGATGTGCTGCGAGACAACCATGTTCAGTGCGAAGTCTAAAAATTGCTACAGATTCATTTCTGGGTCTTTTCGTGTTTGTTTTACATAAATCTCGGATACTTCCACATCTTTCCTACAGATTTCTTGGATTTACTGTGATATCAGGTTCTTGGCTACTGAATATCCAGAGGCTTCTCAACCATGGGACTCCCGTACATTTCTTAGATAGCATGACTGCACACTCATTGCCTGGGACTCCCACATGGGCTAGGATCCAGTGGCATACTATATTTTTCTGTAATGATTTTAACTATTTCAAGGATTGTGATATCTTGATGTTCTAATGTTTGATGTTATTTATTAAAAATCACTCCCTGGATAGTTGCTCAGGAGCTTTCTGAAAAGATATTGGATTGGTAGATTAGTTGTAAGGCCAGATGAATTGTCTCAAACTCAACACCGAAATTAATTTTGTATCTCCCCACAGGCACATACTGGGAGAAGAGGTGAGACTGTACTCCTCCTTTCACCGCATATGTTTATGAACTGTATAACGATCTCCATGGAGCAAATTGACAATTGTGCAGCCTGAAGATGAGACTATAAAAGTTTTGAAACTGCGGTCACCTTCACGAGGTGAGTTTTTAGACCAGTATATAGTGAAAAAACAGGGTTAATCCTAGTTACATAAACATGTGGCCTGTTGGCTATACAACAATGAAATTAACTTTAAATTAAAAAATATCTAGGAACATGGTAAAGTGGTTTTAAGTGGAGTATATTCACATAATTATAATAATATTTGCTAAGTCATAAATAAAGTAGTGTACACATCAAGTGTATTCAGTCTTAAAATCACTCGTGAGAAGTTTAGGACACGAGCAAAACGAGAATGTTTAACTTACCTCTTTCTCGTAACTTAAAGGCTATCATAATACACTTGTTGCATAAACTACCATTAAACATTAATTGTTAAACTAACTATGATATATCTATCATATTTAACATTTAGTAAATTTGAATTACTATTTACAGGAGTAAAAGAACATTTATATACCTGTCCAGTGTTTGCAATGATCAACTCTTTTGACTGTGGCTCTAAAAATCTCAATGTATCAAAAATAATCTCCGTGTTATCAACCATTACTTGTGGCAGGAATTCATTCTCCAATTTGTCTAGTTTCTTCATAACTTCTTCGTGGATTTTTCTAAACTTTACAGCATCAATTACTCGTACCTTTGGGCAAGTTTAGTAAAAGATCTTTTAAACAGGAATAATAAGAAGTTATCATTTTTTATTTTAAGTTTTTCTAACTACTATATATACACTAAGCAAACCAACTGAGAAATTAGATAAATTCTTGTTTGTAAAATATTTAACCACACTATGACTATTTCAAGGTAAACATCATTATAGTATGTTACGGTACTCATCAATGTCACAACATATAATATACAAACGGAATATTTACTTTATGAAGCTACAGCAATTCGGTCTGTACTATCTAATCCATAAGATAATAAAAGATAAGATTACATAATAGTTAGATTAAGATAGATATTATCAGTGTACTACTGCCATACGTGTATCATACAGAGTAACCTCTGTTTGACTATAAATAAAACAGCAACAAAGATATAGAAACTATATTATATAGATTTAAAAACTACAACTTTCCACTATTATTCTGTATAAATTACCATTTAAATTTAGACATTTTCATAGCAATGGACCAGTTAGAAAGTCCCTTTATAAAATTCTGCCGCTTGGAATTTTAGCAGCCTGCCCATAGCATATTGAAGTTCTTTGTCTTCCTTAAAACGCTAGGACTCAAGCCACTTCATGTGTATGAGTACCTGAACACTACCAGGAGTATTTATTATGGACGGCCCTTCTTAGTTTTATTAAAATCTCACAATAGAGATATAGGCATAGAGTTCTAGATAAACTTCATAAACAATATTCTTTTTGCATCTCAAAATACGGTTGCCATAACCATCCTGGCAGACACAGTTTGCCGACCTTGGTTTGTTTGGCGAATAGGTCAAACCATCGACTGTTATTTGTCTCAGCCCAAGTCTCATCGTCAGTCACAATTCTGTTGAGAAATTCTTCTCTTTCCATGTTGTAACGTGAAAAAAAGTCTAAAGCAGAGAATTTTCGATACCCAGTGAGCACAGAACTACTGGTAGCCTAACTTTTCTGTGATTGTCTCATACAAAACAGTAAAGAAATTTGTGGGAATTGTTAAAAAATTTCAGATATTGTGAACCGCCAATTTTAATGGACCTTTTCATCTATTTTTTAAACGAGTTCATCGCCTACCACTTCTTTCCACATTGTGAATGTTTTAGATATTGCATAAACAAATTCTTAAACCTTAAACAACTACAATAGAGTATACTTTAAAGTATGAAAAATTAAATTTAAACTGGGATAATTTACAGGATTTCAAGATCTTTTCAAAGCAGAAAGAATAATTTTTAATAAGTTATTGGTGATTATGTTGAACTATAATAGACTTTTGTGGATGTGTATAAAGATCTGAGGGAGTAATGTTTTTCTTCTTTCTATAAAATGTCAATTTCAAAAGAAAATCTATTGTTTTTAAGATTTGATATCTAAGATTTGTTGAAAGAGAATTAAGCCAAAAAATTATTTTAAAGAAACTTTTCAAAATATTTTTATTAAAAAAGAATCAAAGATTAAATATATGGATATTGTTTGCAACTGTACAATAAATATGAGAATTTAGCTTCTTCTCATAGTCCAATAGAATTTTTGTTTTTACTTGTTGAGGACACAAATTCGAATCTTAGTAGGCACCAAAGTAAAGAGGTGGTGTGTGAGTATAATAAGTGTGTTTCCAAATGAATGTGCTTGAGTAAACAATAAACAAGGAAATAATGTTTAATACACATGCAGGTTTGGTGGTGGTTTAATACAAAATGACATTTGTATACATTAATAAATTATTGTATTCTTGTATAAAAATTGACTCCAACTCACTTCGCTCATGAATACTGAGCTAACAGGTTTGTGATCACTTATCCTCAGCAAAGGATGACTTCTATATACAATTTGTTTGATGTTTTCACCTTTCCAAAGCACTCGATCACACCATGCAGGTGCTCGATTCTTTTCACTATAAACAATAAAAAAATTAAAAAATCATAAATATTCGGTTTCATTTATTTAGAGAAATGAAATAATTATGTAGTTTAAAAATGAAAGTTACAATAGTTCGGCATGTACTACCATTTGTACATAAAAGCAAATACATTGCATTTTCCGAGTATGGACTAATCAATTTGACCAAATGTGCCTACAGCATTTGTCATCATAGGTATTATCCCTATTGATCTTCTGGCTCTAGAAATATTAAAGATCGCAGAGAAGAAGACCAAAGATAATAAGAGAGTAGTCACGAGGACACTCAGAACAACAACGATGGTGAAATGGCAAGAGCGATGACTAGGAGAGACAACAGGAAGATAGACTGCTAAGCTTTTACCATATGGTGGAAGATTGGCAAATATAGTGCCATGGTGAGGTCAACTACTTTGTGACCGATTACCTGTTCAGACATGGCCTATTTTGACAATATTTGTTTAGGATGGCCAAGAGCGATAACCTGACTTGCTGTCACTGCAAGGATGGCTCCGAGTATGACGCGCCACACATATTCTTCAACTGCTGTAGATAGATTGCTGAGAGTAGGTAGTTGAGAGAAATATCACCAGATAATGATATCGGCAAGAAGCTCACGATAAAGGACCACTGGGAAAAGGTGGCAAGCTTTGTCGAGATACCATTCTAACAGAAGAAAATTAACGAGGGATCACTAAGTTGACCAGAGCTATTTTTGACAGATAGAGGGCCCTATAGATTTTAAAAGATGGGACTAGTATAAAGTAATACAAAAATGTTTCCATCTGAACCCTGTTAAGAAAAATACTAGATTTAGGGTTTTAGTGGGTAGGCCAGAGAGTCCCGCACATGGGAAACATTTCCTCCTTTCTCGGAAAATAAAAGAATATGATAAAATAATAATTTGGGCTTTTGTATCTATTTTGTATTATTTAGTTCACTTAATTCATCCTCTCTAATTATCTTATATTTTATCTGTTGTCTGAAATGATGGAAAATGAAAACACCAGCCAAATTTTAATGAGAATAAACTTCTTTTTTTTTTAAATAGAAATAGAATAATTGAAAATATGAGAGCACTAGGCCAGTCTATAGCTGAATAAAACAGAAGTAGACTATAATATGACACTCTCTTGTAAAAATTGTAATTTCAAATAAATTGTACATAATCAAAAAGTAGAAATGTATCGTGAATAAACATTTTTAAATGAATGATCATTGGACTTTTCTTATTTTTTTCATTGCTAATTCATTATATTTGCATGGGCCCTACATTTAATATTTGCTAACCATTTAAAACAATGGGAATACAACTTCCATTTACAGGAATGTTAGTTTTTACAAAAACTGCAAATTTTGTTAAAGATGAGAAATTCAAAATTTTGGCTTTGTAGTTCACAATTAAATTATTTACAGAAGACTTGACTTAATTTCTTACAGCTCCAGGTCAGAACCAGAGCCAGAATTATTTCGCCAGGAGACCTTGGAGCTGTTGAACACCAATTATCTTGATTTTATTAAAATTTATAACAATTTAAGCAATTTAAGTTTAAAGAAAGCATGAGCTGGATATTAGTACCAGAACTCAGGTAATTACTTTTGCTTTCCAATAAATGCAAACTTGAGCATAGACGCAGAATTGCAAGCAATCAATGCAGCCTTAGTCAGCTGACTAATGTTGGGAAAAAAAGAACAACTATATATTGTCAGATTCGGACAAATTTAATTTGTATGGACATAGTTATAATTACATTATAATACAATAGAATTAATTAACTAAAATGCAAAGTAAACACTCTCTGATCCGGATCTCTGATATCCGGAAACTCCGATATCCGGCCGTCGTATGCCATCGTATAAAAAATAATAAAAATACAATTTTCTATACAAAAATAATATTTTCGGCCCGAATAGTAGTGAACGATGTTTTTGAGCTGGGCACTGGGCAGTAGTGCGGTTCGGATTCAACAACAAAAACAAATCATGACTCATTGCGAAGCTTTTCAAGCACTTGAACAGCTGATAGACTACGTGGAAGAACAAGAAGAATCCTCACCGGACGATCTCCTTCTTTTTTGTAGATGGAGAGATATTACATCTAAGAAGCGTGTTCAACGAGCCAAGCAAGCTACCATTACATCTTTTTTAAATAAAAACTGACATGAGTACAAATTACTGTACTGTAATGAAAACTAACATTTATCGTAAGTTCATCAAAATTTCACGTGTACAATCCTGTACATATTTATTATACTGTTTTATTTTCTAATCTTCATTTTCCGTTTGATATTTTTAGTTAACACTGTAGACCTAATTAATTGTTGTTTGTGTACTTTATACTGAGCCTCATTCAGCTTAAAATAAATAGATTTTTAAACATAGCTATTTTAACATTTATTTAATTTACCTACCTTTTGTTATTTCAGTACTTTTGTTACCGGTTACCGTACCGGCAACCTACGGCAAATTACATAATAGTACAGTTAAAACGTAACGTCTATATATTACAGTAATTTGAAAAACCATAGTGAATTTTTAGAATAGTGTGGTAAAGCTACAATTTATCGTAAGCGCAATACGTTTTAGCGCTAAAAACGTAAATTTGCTACGTTTTGTTCACGTTTAAAACCACTTTAACTATATAAAAATAGCCACCCCGAGATCCGGATTTTTCGATATCCGGATCGGCCGGTGCCACATTAATCCGGATTAGAGAGTTTTTACTGTAATAACAAAATGTACACTCAACAGATATAAAACATTAAACAGAAATAATAAATTAAATAAAACACAATAATGAATATATTATTATTACAATTTGATAATTCTGCGAACCCCCAAACCCAATGATTACCATTCCGCACTTCTGAATTGAGAGCTCTGATGAGACGTTTACAGCTGATGGGTAAACCTATAGTGTTTCAATGGACCCTTGCTCATTATGATATGGAAGGAAGAGCATGCTAATAGAATAGCAAAAGAAGCTGCGTCCATGGCTCCAATATATTGATTTATTTTACTTTTGGCTGTGAAAATACATTAATTGTACGACCACATCAATATTACCCCCAGTATTTCCTATCTAAATCCAAGAGGGTAATCAAGGCAGGCATAAAGAGGGAATGTATTTGGACATTGGGCTGCTGGAAATTCAGGTTGACAGTTGTTTCAATTGCAGGAGGAGGTGACTGATTCCTTATTTTATAAAGGCATCCAAGGCAACTGGCCAAGTTTGGTGCCAAAGGTAGAACTGAACATAATGTCACTACCAAATATCTTTATTGCTTCAACTTGAGAAATAGTACAACTGTTAATGTCTACCAAATGGAAGAAGAACTCTCGAGCATATTCTTCCCTACTCCTATAGTCTAAATTCGGTGAGAAAATCACTTAAGTTGAAGCTTTGAGATAACAGCCTTAACATAATATTAAAAAATATACAGTAGAACCCCTCAAACTCGACATTCCGTCAAACTCGACAGGGCCAGTGACCAGGAGCGTGGGATTTCCAAGGTCATTCACTGCATTGTTTTACGCCATGTGCGCCTGCCAGATGCCGAGAGGTTGAGGCTTGTCACTTTTGTTTATACAGCTGTGAGGGTTGCTCCTTTGTCTAGCCATTTTCTAATCCTACTGTATAGTAGAGGCCAAAGTTAAAGATAAAGGGTTCAGGTAGACCGGGACAGCCCTAATCATGTGTTGTCAAAACATTCATATTGTTGTGAACCCAAGCGCCTAACCACCCGGATGCTACCGGTCATTAGCACCGATTCCATTAAAGTAAGCGGCAAGTCTTTTGTCATAACAATTCAACGGAGCGTCGTAGAACTATGATTCAAGTTTTGTAATAAAGGTCTTAACCAGGTGAGAAAAATGACCCGACTCTTAATTATATGCGATCAGCAGTTCAATTTATAGCATATGTATTTGACTGTGTTATTTCCAAGAATAGTGTTATTTCCGTGTTTTTTACTGTAGACTTTACTGTAAATTTTATTACAGCATATTAGGATAGGTCTTTTTAGTTTACCGAGCCTATTGTACAAGGCCAATACTTTTTAAATCTCATTTGACCCATCGATAAATTTCATTTTAATGTGTGATTGAACACACTATTTTTGTTGTTGTCAGGCAGGGACTTTTTTGCAATAAACGTGTAATCATTGATAATCAATAAATGTACAGTTATTTAAAGTAATTTTGAGTATTTGTTGCAAACCTAACCATTAAATACCAAAGTTCCCTAAAACTCGACAACCCCCAAACTCGACAACCTTAAAGTGTACATTGTGTCGAGTTTGACCCCTCAAACTACTGTACTATAATGATCTATGGCAACAACGGTATAGGGCCGCGAGAATCACCAAGTTCTGGATGCCTGTATAAAGAAGTAAAAAGTCCAGAGCCACTTAACACTAAAAGGTGTATAACACATCACAGATAGAACAAGACTGTTGTTATTAAGTGCCAATAATTATCACCTAGATGTAAAACAATTTCAGGACACTATTACTAAATGCTAACATACCTGGAATCCCATTCGTCAGATCCAGGATCATATTTATAGGTAGGTCTGAATGTAATTTCTCCTTCCTGATACCCAGCAAACACACTTTGCACTCTATGTTGTTGACGTAACTGGTCGTATTCAAGGATAGGTTTAAAATTGTTCTTATCTATCAGTTCTTTGACAACCTTTGGTTCTAATTCTGTGATACGATAGTTGAGATCTCCTAACCAATACACCTGGCTGACAATAAACAAAGACATTTCAATAAACATCATAACAATAACAATTGATCAATCAATTATTGAAATTATTCCAGAGTTAAAAAATAGATATCATTTATAAAAACAAATGGCAAATTATGCAGAAACACAAATTTTTTACATCTTTCAGCTGACTGCCAGTAAAAGCCATTTTTAAAACTGCTTCATCTTATAACGTTTCTCTAAGGATGAAATATATTCCGAGAAAGTGGAAAGTTGTGGAAGTCATAAGATCTTAAAAACCAGGCAAAGTTCCTTATGAGAAAATATCTTGTTAGCTCATATCACTTTTTTTAACCCTATCGAAGATCTTTGAAAAATTATTTCTGAAATACACAAACGGCTAATAAAACAGAAACCCAATTTCACACATCAAATTGGCTTCAGAGTCATAAATATTGTTGAAGGTTGAAACCAGTTGAGAAATTAAGCTTGTAAATGGTCTATAATATATTCGTGTGTTGTTTTCCTTTTTCTTATTGTAAGTTACACAAAAGTATTTTAAAGCCATTTTTACTTGCGTCCGCAGCACACTTTAAGCTGTACATGTTCCCTGGGTAGTGCTAAATGATTAACAGTGCTGGCAAATGCCCCCCATAAAGCACAAAAATAATAGAAATTTGTTAAAAAAAATTAAAATATTGTTGAGTAGGTTGAAACCAGTTGAGAAATTAAGCTTGTAAATGGTTTATAATATATTCGTATGTTGTTTTCCGTTTTCTTATTGTAAGTTACACAAAAGTATTTTAAAGCCATTTTTACTTATCTACTATATGAAGAATACGGTTAAATTCGGTAATTGCAATACAATTCTGACTGATCTTCACTTCCATAGCCTCAGAAAACAAAAATAGTGATTTTCGACATGCCATCCGCCCTTCGGCATTGCCTTTACATAAACACGGTAAGTGGCCACAAAAATTAAGATATGAATATAAAATTTGATATAAGAGACTTTAGTGTGTTCATATAGAACCATATTGCAATTCAAAAAAATCAAATTGAAAATGTAAAAATGGCAGACATTTAAAATAATTTATTGTTCATGTCTTGTGTGTTATTCAATTTATAACACACTCTAAATTAGATAAAAATTTGAACTCTCTAAGATGACAAATGGTGAAGTTACAATCAAATATGTAATTTTGAAGCATGACTTAAAAAAAATGTAATATTTCTATAGTTATAAGACCAGGTAGGGCCAAGTTATCAACACAGGAGTAATGAGTGGAGGCTGCTTTATACAGTATAGTTTCGAGGCCCGACACACTGACACAAGCAAATCGAGTGATGACACATCAAGGATGCCTGTTATGACCTAGCCGATGTCAAGAAAGTAGTAATATGCACAATTACAAGGTTCGGAAAAACTGTGTAACAACTGTTTTAAACAAACTCGGCTAGATAAGACTCCTTGATCAACCAATACAATTTAACATTTCCAACAAGGGCCAAGAGATCAAATTTCAGGCATTATATTTAGAGGATCTGCTTTTAACTTGTTTTACTTACTCATGATCTTTGATGCTCTTTGGTGGACGGAATATTGTAAAGCTAGTACGGGAACAAATATCATGGTAGTCTTGGTTCCTCCTCTCATATTCCTCTACATGTGCTGCTAGATGAGAATTGACGAAACATATTGATGTGTTGTGCAGATCCAGCCTAACACACACGCCTCCTTTGTTACCCTACATCACAAATCAGAATTGCCATTAGAAACTACACAATAAATATTTATTATTATTATTTGGTCAGAAACTCATATCTCCTACTAATCCATATAATAATTTTAACAATTTTTAGGTGGAGATTAGATCCATACGAGCAGTATTTAGAATGTAAGGATACAAAATATATAAAAAACTTCAATTACAATTAGTGTTTGTTGTGTGTTGATTAGAACAGAAAATGGTGATGTTTATTGAAACATTACCTTGTTTAGGTGATTTATTGTTGTTTAATTACTGATTGTGAATGTTCCACAATTATGATATATCTAACCTTTTAAGGACAAACTTCCTAAAATCGATTTATTGTTATTTTTTCCTTCTTAAAAGTTGTCAAAGAGTATATAGAATGAACGATATCTAAGAAAGTGTTACTGATTATTGTAGGAGTAATCCCAATTGAGCTAATAATCAAAGAAAGGAGAAGACTACATAGAGACAAAATAAGTGTTGGAGATAGAATGGAGGCAAGGCGAGAAAGTAGGATGAAAATCATAATAAATGAATGGCAAAGAAATTTGGAAACAAGACTATATTGGCCTAGGGTAGAACACAGATTAGAAAGTATACATGTTGAGATTGAACACTTTATAACACAAGTGGTGAATGGGTTACGGAAACTTTAATAACAAGTTATTTTGTGTTCTTCTTGATTTCGAGCTTCCAGCTGAGATGCCAATATCGAGATGTCTCTCAAAAATGCGACTCACCATCTTCCAGAGTTGTGGATTTGTCAATAAAACCTCCAGAGGTTACATTTTGTTCTCCAATACTCCACAACACATTTGCCTTCACATCATCATAACCTCTACACTGCAGGAGAGAATGTTCAATCGAATTATCATTTTTGTTATATACTTTACAAACAGGAGAGTCACTAAGGTGGAATCAAAAGATATATTTTTCTGTAACAAGATTGCCAATTCGTGCTCTTGCTCTTAAAGTTTGCTCTGATCTACTGATTTTCTCGTAGATAGCTAGGTCGCTCAGAGATTTCTGGATTTCAAAGAGGTGAAGTCCAGTTCTCTCTTGCTCCCATATTTCATCATCTTGTAACTTATTTGAATTTACGTTGGTCGAAAAATGGAGAGGTTGTGGAGAAACAGACACTTTCTTTCATGCCATTTTTTAATGTAGAAAATTAGGAAAGTTGAGAATGAGGATAAAGGAAATATGTGTGAGAAGATTTGAAAGAAAAGAGTGTGTGGAGGTGGAAGAAGAATTTAAGATGTTGAAGTAGATATGTAACAATTTGCAAAATGAGGGGAAATAGGATGTGAAAAAGGAGGATAATAAGACAGGACGTGACTGGAAGGAGTCCAATAATTCTCTATTTGGGATAAGGGGAGACTTATTTAGGGTGAGAAGAGCCAGGTGGATAAGAAAAAGGCCAAGTACAAAAGAAAAAGGAAGATTAAAGGATATAGGTATATAAAGGAAATGATGAAGACAGGTAAAATAAGTCTACGATTTCCTTATCAGGGGTGGATAAGGACGTTTATAGATAAATAATCATTAAGGTAAAATACCAATATTCACAGCATAAAAGTTCCTAAATAATAACGAATCAATAGATTATAGCTAAATGTTTGTCAAGCGCTAACAATTAGCCAACGGCAATGATTACTTAAATGGCAACTGTACCCATCTCTCAACATAAAATTTACATACTTTCTTCATGTTTTGTGAGTTTATTTTTTATAACGATTTAGTGTTATTATGTACATTTCAAAATGAGTTGGGAGGTAGAAAAACATTTTTTTTAAGATCTAGCAAAGTTACTTAGAAGTGAATTGGATTATGACAATGACGTTGAATTTTTTGGTTCATCTGAAAATAAACGATCATAGTCTGAATTGTTTGCTCTCCAATTAGACTTCAACTTCTAATAGTTATATAATTTGATGCAAACATTAGACCTAGATTAATACCACCAAGAATAATGTTTCATCTTTATCAGACAAAACGAAATGGACACAAATAAATTAAAACATGAATGATTTAAAATTTTGTTTTTATGTTTAAAATTAATAGTAAGACAAAATATTTGCAAATAATATGCTAAATATTTTGTAAACACAATTTATTTTTAATAACATAATTTTTATATGTATTCACAATTAAGTTTTTTTAATGATAAATTCTAAAACAACACATTATTTGTAAAAAACAAAAATTGTCAAGACATTTGCATCCATTTAGAAGTTAAATGGGATTTAGTAGGTCCTGGTTGTTCTGGCAAATCAATAGTAGTTTAGGTCAGTCTCCAAAAGATTAATTGATAAAAATTTTAAAATTTTACATTTGCAGACAAAAAAATTCTCCAGCTATTACATTTGGTTGAGAATAGAGTTTAAGTCCTAAAAACATACGTAGATAGTGGAAACCTCCTGAAATATCATGATTTGGGATGAGTTAAAATAATGAATTATAAATGTTACTGAATTGTATTTCATTTCACATTCAGTTGGCAGTGTACATTACACATTTAAAAAACATAGTGTGAATCATCGTCTAAAATAAACATAGCTATACAAAACATATATAACTGTACATATTCTAAAAGTAAACAACAAATTAATAAAATTAAACAAACCTATAACCTTCGCCATTTTAATGATCTGTCATCGTTGTCGTCTGTACGTAAGCATGATAACTTCCACAAAAGTAAAAATAACATGGTATAGGGAATTATTGTGTGATCATATAGAACCCTATTGAAATCTAGAAAAATCTAATTGAAAATATCAAAATGGCTATTTTAAACAGTTTTTGTTCACATCTCATGTGTAATTCAACTTGTAACATACTAAATTAGATAAAAATTTACACATTTCAATTCTAGATGAATTTATATCTCACTACAATGACAAATAGTGAAGTCATTGTCAAAAATGTAATTTTGAATCGCGACTTCTGAGGAAAATATGATATTCGTATAGTTACGAGATCCAGCAGGCTCGAGTCCCCGAAATGAACATATAACTTCAAGGCCCGATAGGCTACGAAAACCTGTAGTGATTATTTTAAACAAACTTATATTGTCAGATAAGGCCCTTCTACTAATACAATTTAACATTTTCATAAAGGAACAATTTTTTAAGATTAAATTTAGAGGACCAGCTTGACTACCAGGCTGTGTAAACACCACGATGGCATTTATCAACTTGTTTCATTAGTTTACTAATCCTGAGACTCTCATTTTATTTTCACTTCCAATGTATTTCATACATTACCAACTAAATGTTAACCTAACTACAGCATAGCAATACATCGTCGTACCATTCATTAGCTTTAGAACTTTATCTATCTACCCTTTGGTATATTTCATAAAATCGTACAATATTTTGTTAAAATTTATTGAGTAATTTATGAGGAGATAGGGGATTAGTGTATATCTCGTTATAAGGAGAGAAATGGGAGAGCTTGTTGTCGTTATATCATAATGAAGAAAAACAAACACCATGACTTAATTTAATACAAGTCTTCCAGAATAGGGTTCTGAGAAATATTGTTGATGCCCCATGGTATTATCGGAATGATGACCTACATAGAGATTTGAAAGTCTTAACTGTTAAAGAAGAAATCAAGAGATTGGCAGCAAAGCACAGGGACAGAATTAATTCTCATGTAAACGCGGAGGTTCTGCAGCTTCTGGATGACATGTGCCCAGAGAGAAGACTGAACAGGAAACTTCCCTTTGATCTACCTTAACAGATTAATTGTAGTGTTGTAGCGCATATGTAATGTTAGAAAATGGGGTGACTCCATTGGGAGATCCCCAGCACAAATCGACAGTTATTAGATACATATTGTAAGTTAGTCGCCTAGCGACTAGTAACAATCTTAATAAATAAAAAAAAAAAAAAAAAAAAAAAAAATGACTTAATTTACAAACTTACCATTTTCCCCATAATGCCTGTACCAACAGTTTCCGTACCCACTGCTCTCACATAGGCTACATGCTGTTCTTGTACAAGTATTATTAGCATCATACCCACTAGTCTAACCAATGCTACTTTTCTGTACGTAGCTTTAGGATGTAATGCTGAAAGTACGGCATTCCTAAAAACAGTAACAACTCTACATAAATGAAAATCACACTATACAAAAAAAAGGTAAGTACTAATATAAAATTAAAATTTTAAAAAAATACATACAAAAACAAATCCTTTAAAAGAATTCATTTTTTTTCCTGATCTAAAAGCATTAAATATAGTTAATTTTAATTCACAAGTAACACTCTAAAAGAAACCTAATCAAAACCTTGCTACTAATCCATGCTAGCAGTCCCAAAACAGAACTAAACTATGAATAAATAAATAAAACCATTTGTACTCCACAATAAATTTTAATTGAGCCGTGCCAACCTAGGTTTCGCCAGCTAGAGCATTGTCGAAGGCAGTTTACAGACTAAAGATACAAGAATTCTTATACATACAACAGATCAGGCCTAGAGGCCTAAAATACCTCAGTTTCCATTCAAAGCATTTTTCTAAAAGTATCTATGTAATCTTCCCAGTTTAATCTTATAGGCTATAAATTTCAATCTTGTGATCATGTGTGTTCAGAAATCTAGGCATTGACACTTGTGCAGCAATGTTGAACATGTATTATATTGGTTAGTGTAGGAATTGAATGATCTAAGAAAAACATTTTAAAAATTTACATTAATCTGCTGTCACAATTTTGAGAGCATAATATTGAACATACACAGTATTATACTAAATAGTTGCTTACTAAATAAAATAGCATCATATAATTTTTATTAAATTTTTAAACTAGCCGATGAATCCAGCAGACGTGCGTTGTAGCTATTTTTTCTAAAAACCGATATATCCAAATTAAAAACCATAATCATTGTTTAAAAAAATTTAGTGGATAAATAAACATATGAACATCAAATTCAAATTCAGCACTTCAAATATATGTAAATATTATAAGTTTAATCAAAAACAGACAATAAATACAAATGTTCAATAATTTTGAACCTCATGATTTTATCTCAACTCTTATCCATTGCTTGAAACACCTACTCTCTTTAAATTTTAAAACGGTGAAATCAAACAACCATTACAAAAATCCCACAGACAGACATCTTTATGTCTATACTAAGTTCCATGAATCAAGTCCGTTGGGTAATGGCCAATAGGAGAGCAAGAGTAGTGCACAGCTGTTAATTCGAACAGTTCTGCTCGAGGCTACCGACATTGTGAAATGTTAATAGAGTTCCATAATATAAATAGTTTTATTATGTTTGCGTAGTTTTAATAATTTAAACATATTTAGTTTTTAAAGATACATTAACATTATGTCAGAGGTACAGATATATTTTCTTTTCAACATTTTTTGCTTTAAGAATTATAATTATTTCCCCTGTAATAATAGTAATAACTCGGCACAAAAATAAATATTACTTTTTAATTGAAGTTTCTTGCAATTTAAAGAGAAAGATTTTCATTATATTTATTTATTTAGTATGAAAAATATTGTTTTCATTGAGAAATTTCTGATGATTTGTTTACAAGGAAAGGAAACAGCTATTGTAGTACTGTACTTTAAAAAATGTTTGTTAAATTATCCTCTTTCCAACTTAATGTAAAACAGTATCTATGATTTTTCCGAGCACTTTAAATTAATTGTAACTGCGAAGAATCACAGTGACAAGGGCTGGTCAGTGGGAAAATGAATTGATAAACCTGCTAAGTCCTAATTACTTTTTTCGAGGTCAGGTTGTCAACTGGCTCTTCCCTCAACGGACTTGACTAGTGGCGGTTTGTTTAAAAATAATTGAAATGAGTTTCTAAGGGTTTAAAATGTGTGGAGCCTAACTAAAATTAGATAATAAAATTTTTACAAAATCAAATTAAAATACGATAGAATAAAACTCAAACACAAGACCTCACGAAAATTACATTTACGTTAATCAAACATGTTTCAACGACAAATCTACTCAAAGGGCTAGCCGCGGCAAATTAAGAAACGATACTTAAGGCCTCAAATAATGTTGTAATGTTTGTATCCTAAAATAATAGAATTGTATTAATAAATAACCGTCATATTTATATTTAATCCATTTAGTTTTATTTATAGTCTATATTCTATTTGCAAAATAATTCCTGGTCTAATAATTAAAATAAGAACAAACCTCCATTCTTCTTCACGGGGTGTATCATTGAACAAAAAAGCTTCTTTGCTGAGATCTAACTCCTGAAAGCCTATAGCATAGATGTCCGGAGGTTCAGGATCACACGCTAGCCACTCATTTAGACTTACGGTTGGAGGTTGGCCATTGACATTCCATGTCGCTATGTACACCCTAATAGTTAAATGTTAAATTAGTTTAAAAAAGAAAATATTTTGTTATATAAAATTAAAGCTAATCTGAAGATGTAATAAATAAATCTTACATGTATTAATCTATTAATTTATAATTTTTTTACTTAAAGTATAAACTAAAATTTAAAGTTTATTTTATATTCATTGAACACTAACAACATTGCAAAGATATGTACAAAAATATAACCTTCAACTCAAGCACATACAATTTGTAATATGAACTGTGACGGTGTGAAAAGTCAGATTTTAATATAAGACTCATTTAAAAGACGCGGTTAAGCCAAAGAGATAAGAGATTCAAATAATAATTTAAATGTAGTAACTTCATTAATAAAAGAAAAATGGATTTTCAAGACAACAGTATGAATAACCATGTTTAATTTTAATGTAATTTAGTTTGTTTGTTATGTTAAGTAAATCATTTGTATTTTACGGCAGTGTGGTAAAATGTGGGAACAGTAACCGGAAGGAACGCTTTCGGAAGTAAGAATTTGCCTCATGGTAACGTCAGTCTAAGTCCAGCGTTAGGAGTGACAGGTTGTGTTCTAAAAAGTTGAAGTCCAGAGCTTGAAGGGACTGGATGTGTTTTGTAGAGTTAGAGTTAACCGCTTAAAATGGACAAGTTGTGTTTTTCAAGTCATAATCCAGTGTTTGGAGAAATAAGATCGTAGAAAGAGTTTCTAGGTTCTGTTAGAACAATGTACATTTGATTTTTTATCTCAAATAGAGATCGAAAGTATCTAAGAATCCATGTTTAGCGTGTTTCAAAGACAATAACGTGGGAACATAAAAGATAATAGTTTATGTATGCGAGTTATGAATATTCTCAACAACTGGAGAAAACAACTTCTGAACGAGGGAGAATCCTCTACAAGCCGTAGAACTTCAACGTGTAGGACATCAGTTTTCCATTCGGACACAGACAATGTTTTTTATTTAGATCGGCGTTGTGGTATAGACGCTATATATTATCTGTTTGATTAATAACCTGTATTATGTTTTAAATTAATTTTTTGTAAATGTTTATCGATTTAAAGAAAATTTGTAGATTATTACTAGAAGAGATACTAGTAAAAATGAAACTTTTAAATAATGAAAATAGAATCTTTTCATTTTTCTTTTAGAGCTACAAAGTTACTAAAAATAAAATTTCATAGATTAAATTCCTGTTGCAACAATTTTATTTGTAGAAGCATTTTTGAAGATAAAATTAATTAATTTGAAAGAAAGAAATAAAGGAAATATAAATTCATAATTTGTTATTGAAACTAAAAGGATAACTAGTATTTATAATATGATTTTGAGGTTGATAATATTTGTAGGATGTTTCTTTGAATGTTTAATAAATGTTTTCTTTGTAACATTTCAGCCAAAGTGTTCTCATTTAAAACCAAAATCCACTGTAAGTACACTGTAAAAAGAGCCTACGACCCCAGAGATTTTATAAATAATTAAATTCATTCTTTTTTCTAAATTGGTATGCTAAAGCAAACCTGGCGCCCTAAAGTCGAGCAAATTAATAAATTAATAACATTAAAAGTAACTTCACCTCTTTTTTGAATTATCACAAATGTCGCCGCAACTGTGGGCTTTTTAGTCGAAATAAACAGTGATTTTGGTAATGAGAACTCTTAAAATCAAGGTAAGGACTCTCTCTATCATAATAAGAAAGATTCTTTTTTAAAATTTTTTGTGTTAAATATAATAAGATAAAAATGGAGTCAGAAATTGTAAATGTTAATAATAGTGATGAACAGGTAGGGTTAGGAAATCAAAATTCTTTAAATAATATAGAGCCATTGGAATTTACGGGGGATATTTTTGATAATTTACAGAAGGAATCGCAAAGTAATGAGCAAACAAATGAACAATTTGCACAAAATTTTTTAGATCAAGAAATAAGTAGTAATAGTAATAGTAGACGTTCAAGTGTGAACGCGAATAGTAGTTCAGGTTCGGATTTTAATGGGTTTGATAGTGATGGGATTCTAAAGAGTAAAAAACAGTGTGAAGATATCAATAAAGAAATGGTAGGAATGTTAGAAGTAGAAACTGTAGAAGAAAATTCAGATAGGGAATTAAGAGCTGAAGAGGTTAGGGTAATTGAGCAGGTTAGTGTAATTGAACAGGAGAGATTAAATAGAGATGATAAAGTAATGAGAATGTTGGAAGTAATGATGAAAGAGATGAATGGTAAATTTAGTCAAAATAGTTCAGAATTAAAAGAAACAAATAATAAAATTGAACAGAATAATCTAGAATTTAAACGAGATAATGATAAGAAATTTGAATGTATAAATAATAGGTTTGATCAAAACAATTTGAAATTAAAAGAAATAAGTAATAAATTTGATCAGAATAAGCTGGAAATCAATGCAAAACTAGAGAATTTTAACATTAGACTTGAACAAAATAATGTTAAACTGGATAAAATAGACAATGATTTAAAACAAAGCAAGTTAGACTTAAGACAAGATAATTTAGATTTAAGAGAAGCAATGTGTAAAAAATTTGAAGAAATGAGGGTTGAATTAAAACCAAATTGTGTAAAATTAGAACAGAATCTTAAATTGGAAATTAAACAAATGGAAATTAATGTAATGGAAACTAATAATAAAGTAGAATTTGAATTAAGCTATTGTGAGAAAAAAGTAGAATTTGAACAGATTAATAGTGTAGAAGGTGTTTTGGTAGAAAATATTAATAATGTAGATAACAATTTAAATCAAGCAATAGCTGAAATTGAAATTAACAGTTTTAATGAAATAAATAACATGTCAAATGATTTGATAATAATAGAAGACAATTGTGTGAATGATTGTGTTCAAGAAATTTCTAAAATAATGAATAATGGGTTAGGTAACAAGGTAAATCTAGAAATAACAAGTAATGTTGAAGTGAATAAGTTTGGTGGGGTTGGAATAGGTATAATTAATTCAAAAAACAAAGTAAAGGTAAATAATCTAATAATAAAGGAATCAGCTGTTTATCTTAAAAAACGAGTTTACCATAAGACTGTAGATTTTGAAAAATACACGATGTTAGAATTTAGAAATGTTTTTAGAATCCAAGAGCAAGAAATTAAAAGTTTTTGTGAAATGAGTAGCTTTGAAATTAAATATGAAAACGTATGTATTAAAGAAGTATTTGTGATGATATACAAGAATGGTGGGGTTAGAATTCCTAAACTAACAGATGTTGAAATTAGGTCAGTAGATTCTGAGTTGTTTGAGAGAAGGAGGGGTGATGGTATGCCTGAGAAAGAGAAAGAGAAAAGGTTTTCGTCAACACAAAAGTGTAATGTTAACAAAGGGGAATCTTTTGTTAGGAAAGGGTCTGTTGTAGTGACTAGCCTAGAAAAACGATCTAAGCTAGAAGCAGTATTTAACATTAAAAGTATGTTAAAAAATTTAATCATGTACTTTAAAATTTTTCACCAATCTGGGAACCATCGTAAAAAATATATAATTCATAATTGTTGTAATAGTTTGAGATTTGGAATAAATGAAATAATAATGTAAAGACATTTTTATAATGACACGGACTTGATTTTGAAATATAATTAATAAAAAGTAGTGAAGATTCTGTTAATAAGTAGTTTTAAATTTGAATAATGTATAGTCTATAGTTTGAAATAACAATAGTATGAGTATTAATAAATAATAATATAAGCCAAGCTAGTATGATTAAGAGTTTAGTTTTAGAAAACGTTCAGATATTTGTTAGAGTTAAGACGGAAGGTTTTATCAGTTGATAAACGTGAGTGTTTGTATATCCACATATCAACATTTACATTACGTGCCTATGATAATCTATTGGTTTAAAAAGGAATCATACGACTAATATGGACAGAGTTAAAATTGAATATTGAGAACGTCAATATAAAATATTCAATAAGATGACGAGAGATTGAATCTAATTGGAACTAAAAAGGTTTTCACTTCTTATCAGTAGACAGATATATTGCTTCATACAGCTAGGGGAGATTGTTTATTCCTTAGTCAGGTATAAGTTCTTTGCATGACATTGAGACGAGATACAGCGTGTGACAGAATTATTGTTCTGAAAATGAAAAACTTTTGACGTATAATCGAAAATTAACTTGCGTTTTCGAATAAAAAACTACTCAAATAAAGGATAATTGGTTTTAAATAAAGTAAATAACAACAAAAGTAGATTACTTGAATAACTTTTATCGAATAAAATGTAAAATTTCTAAGTAAAGGACTTAGAATAAATTTTAAAAATAAAATTTTCTTTTTTAATTTGAATAATAACATCTAGAAAGGATTACATAAACAGAAAATCGACGATGCTAGTAATAGGATGGGTAAAATAAACATTATTTTAACTTCGGATGATACGATTTAAATGAAACTTTTTATGAATTTTAAAACTTTCTTCGTGTAGATGCATTTAAGGAGTACATGAACAATTGGGAGGATGGTAGGGTAACGGTAGTCGAAAACATGTCTTATTCTTAGAAATAAGGCATGTAGACAGCATTAAAGGTGTATTGTGGTTGTAAGGTTGTGAGGTGGGCTTTATTCTGAACTGAGTAGGAATTTAGCATTTCAACCTTCTCACATCTGAAGATCATAATGCAGACTTCAATGTAAGTGTCTAAAGTTGTAATCAGAAGGATACAAAGTGTAATTAAGTCGACAAGAAGTGTCGCGGATATTGGAGATAATAGGAGAATATACAAGAGACTACTAAATAATTAAAATTTGGATAAAAAAGTAAATTTTGGAAAATGATGAGTTAAAATTTGTAAAAGTTTTGAAATTAAAATGTTTTAAGTAAAATTGAAAACTTTTTTGATAAGATGATGGAGATTTTGTAACTACGGTTAAGACAATAATAATTTGAAGTAATATTACATGAGAAAATTTCATGTAATAAATTTAGACAGATGTTGACTGAAAATAAATTGTAGGATATATATATAGAAGTGATCGATCTGTATATACAAGATTAAAACGGACGTGACAAAAGGAGAGTTTTTATGAAATGAAACGAAAAGTTTTGTAAAATTGTAAAAATGTTGATTAGCTGATTAGAATAGGTAATTAGATGTTAAAATATAAAACGATAAGTTGTATGTTTTGATGTTATAAATATTAAGGATTATTGATTAGATGATAAGATGAAAAATAGTTAGTTTTAAGTGATTTGTGGTTTGTGAATATGAAGAATAGTTGTTTAAAGTTTGAGAATTTATGTGAGTTTTGCCAAGACAGATAATAATTAAGTTTTTTAAGTTTTTTAAGTTTTTTGATGTTAAAAAAGGAGTAAAGGAGGTTAAGTTTTTGTTTTTTAAAGGAAGGAGTAATAAATAATATAATATGAAGAGATTTTGATGAAATTTATAAAGGAAATAAATAATCAACGATTTTTAATAAATAATGTTTGAATTTAAAACAATAGATGATTGTGAGAAGTTATTTGATAAAGATGTCTAAAAAATTTTTTGATGAAATACGGTGTTAGCTGGGAAACAATGTAAATTTCATTTTTTTTTGAAGTTTTTGTATTTAAGTGGTTGATGACAAGGGAGATTTTAATGAAGTAATTTAAATGAAAGAATTTTTGAGCTTTATATGAAGATGATGAGTTTACAGAATTGTTGAGTAAAGTGGTATTTAAAATGAAGTTGTTCTGTTAATAAGCTTTTATAAAAAGAGTAATTAGGTTGCATTAATGGTAAATTTTAGTTTTTAAGAGGTTTTTTGAGTACTGCGATGAAATAAAGGAAATATACGACGACTTTAATGAAATAAAGGAAATATGCGACGATTTTAATGAAATAAAGGAAATATGCGACGATTTTAATGAAATAAAGGGAGATTTGAGGAATTCTACGAAATACGGCGATTATTATGATTTTTAAAGGAAGCTACGTTGAAATAAGGAGATTATTTATGAAATAATATAGGTAAATAATAAGGAGTTTTTTATTATGAAGAATTTGTTTGGGGATTAATGCAACTTTAATTATTAAAATATGAAGGATAAGATGGAAATAATTTTAAGATAGGATACTGAGAGACAAAACAATTGTAAAGAGGTAATTTTGAAATAAATAGATGAGTTTTGTAAGTAATTTTATTTTTTTGATGATAATGATATTATATTTTTGAATTTTAGTTGAAGAAAAGAGTTTTTGGTAATTGTAGAATCAGTAGTTAACATGTTATCCCAGCAAGACAAAGGAGAATTGAGATTTTAAGTAAGAATAAATAGTTATTGGATTTAAACTAAAATAGATAATAATGTAAAGTCTGAATTGAAAAGTTTTAAGGTGAATTGAAGCAATGTTGAGTAATAAGTAAATAATTTTCGTAAAAATGTTAATTAATAATGAGAGGTTTTTAAATTTAAATTGTGTTAAGTTAAAAAATGATTTAGATGAATAGTGTGAGATGAAGGTAGATTTTCAAAGGATGTAGCAATGTCGTCTTGGCAAAGAGGATGAGACGAGAAAAAGTATATAGACGGCTGTCTGGGAGATAAGATTTTGAGTGACAGAATCCGGTCAACAAAAAATGTTGATGGGAAAGTTTCAGTCAACTGCTGTTGAAAAATAAAGCGGATGTAGGGTTTTCTTTATATAAATAGAGATAAGGTTTAGCGCTAATGGAATTATATATAGTTTTGATGAGTTATGATAATGCAAATAAATTAAGATAGTAAAGTAGGATTTAGTAAGTAATTTTTTTTAGTTTACATGAAAAGAGAATCTTTCTTAAACGAATACTAGAGGTATTTATTTTTTATGAAGTCCTTAGCTTCTGAAATGAAATGTCTTGAACATCCATTAAATTTTTTTTTGATTTGAAATTTATATATATAAAAGCTTTGTATTACAATACCTGTATTGAAATACAAACCTTGTGGGGTTTTGTGACGGTGTGAAAAGTCAGATTTTAATATAAGACTCATTTAAAAGACGCGGTTAAGCCAAAGAGATAAGAGATTCAAATAATAATTTAAATGTAGTAACTTCATTAATAAAAGAAAAATGGATTTTCAAGACAACAGTATGAATAACCATGTTTAATTTTAATGTAATTTAGTTTGTTTGTTATGTTAAGTAAATCATTTGTATTTTACGGCAGTGTGGTAAAATGTGGGAACAGTAACCGGAAGGAACGCTTTCGGAAGTAAGAATTTGCCTCATGGTAACGTCAGTCTAAGTCCAGCGTTAGGAGTGACAGGTTGTGTTCTAAAAAGTTGAAGTCCAGAGCTTGAAGGGACTGGATGTGTTTTGTAGAGTTAGAGTTAACCGCTTAAAATGGACAAGTTGTGTTTTTCAAGTCATAATCCAGTGTTTGGAGAAATAAGATCGTAGAAAGAGTTTCTAGGTTCTGTTAGAACAATGTACATTTGATTTTTTATCTCAAATAGAGATCGAAAGTATCTAAGAATCCATGTTTAGCGTGTTTCAAAGACAATAACGTGGGAACATAAAAGATAATAGTTTATGTATGCGAGTTATGAATATTCTCAACAACTGGAGAAAACAACTTCTGAACGAGGGAGAATCCTCTACAAGCCGTAGAACTTCAACGTGTAGGACATCAGTTTTCCATTCGGACACAGACAATGTTTTTTATTTAGATCGGCGTTGTGGTATAGACGCTATATATTATCTGTTTGATTAATAACCTGTATTATGTTTTAAATTAATTTTTTGTAAATGTTTATCGATTTAAAGAAAATTTGTAGATTATTACTAGAAGAGATACTAGTAAAAATGAAACTTTTAAATAATGAAAATAGAATCTTTTCATTTTTCTTTTAGAGCTACAAAGTTACTAAAAATAAAATTTCATAGATTAAATTCCTGTTGCAACAATTTTATTTGTAGAAGCATTTTTGAAGATAAAATTAATTAATTTGAAAGAAAGAAATAAAGGAAATATAAATTCATAATTTGTTATTGAAACTAAAAGGATAACTAGTATTTATAATATGATTTTGAGGTTGATAATATTTGTAGGATGTTTCTTTGAATGTTTAATAAATGTTTTCTTTGTAACATTTCAGCCAAAGTGTTCTCATTTAAAACCAAAATCCACTGTAAGTACACTGTAAAAAGAGCCTACGACCCCAGAGATTTTATAAATAATTAAATTCATTCTTTTTTCTAAATTGGTATGCTAAAGCAAACCTGGCGCCCTAAAGTCGAGCAAATTAATAAATTAATAACATTAAAAGTAACTTCACCTCTTTTTTGAATTATCACAGAACATAATGAAGTTATATACGATTTAAACCTCTTCTGCCAGTATGTAAATAAAAATCATGGGTACAGTCCAATCACATCCTAGTTATCACTCCATCGCCACTTGTGCGGTACTCATACGACACTTACCGGTACTTGTATATAAACTTCTGTGTTGAACCGTTATATATATATATATATATATATATATATATATATATATGTAAAGAGAATGTTTTGGGCTCTAAAATGTAGTAAAATTTTATTTTACTTTGATAAAAAGTCCATGAATAACAATTCATTAACAAAAACATTTTTGTTTTGTAGTTTATTTATTTATTAACAGTTTGAACGGCTGATTTATTTTACACAGCTAATCCCAATTTATAGTTTCAATATCTATTATATGTCTTTAAAATAATTCTGAATTTATAATTTTAAAACTAAACAATTATTATTGAAAAAAATATATAACTAGATTAGCTCAAATTTCCGAAGCCAGTCTACTGTTTTATGTCAATATTATATTTATTAATTTTGTTTGTTACTATATATCTAAAAAAATTCATCGTATAATAGTAAATAAAATTATTCTATTTCTTGGGAACCAACTGGTAAATCAATCTATACACTGTAATCTATTTCATATAAATTAGGCTCACTACATACAAGTTCATTCAAAATAACAGAATGAATCAATAATTCAAGGTTAGGCCTTGAAACTGTTATCACTTTCACTTTCATCCTACATCACTGAACGAATTACTCATCATTGAACACTCATTTATCATTACTTCATTCACATAAAAATCTAATTCACTTAAAAATAGCACCTACCAAAGAATCTAAAGGTACGTTTAGTATGTTATGGTCTCTTAGGGGGCTCACAATATAGTGAGTACAGTCTTAGCAATCCTAACTGACCCTAGCTGGATCTATACTTTTTCTTGTAGTCTTGGGTTAGATCCTCTCTTTCATCCTTCTTATCAGGTTTCTTTTGACCAACTTCGGTTCTTTTCCGACCCTGATACTATTAGAGTATTTGAAGGATAAGGAGGTCTTTATTTTATGCTCTTTTCTTCCTTTTTTTATAAGGTGATGACGACTGAGAGGTTTTTTTGCCTTTAAACAATAATAAAAAAAAGTTGTTATGGGATAGGATTTTTACTGATTGTCCAACACTTACCATAGAGAAGAGGGATTAAATATTTTTTCATAGCTAGTGACTACGTCCTCTCTTAATTGTTTTACAACATAACTCAATGAATCATACCACTTATAATTTTAACAAATTATATGGCTAATTTTATAATAGTTTTGGGACAATATGTAAGATTATTTTTGAGACTTGTACTCAAAAATACAGCTGTTTGTGATGAAACAGCTGTAGAGATTAAAAGGGGAATAGAAAACAAACTACTTTCGCTAATAAAATTTACTAATTTTAGAAGACAACACAAGAAGGTGTTAATTTCATTAAAATATATTTTCCAATAGATATTTTGGCTTTGACTTAGTTCAAAGTTATTGTACACCAATTCACTTTCGACTTAAAAAGTTTTTTTTATCAATCCAGCAGCAACAGATGTAACTTCATCTATTCTACCAGTAAATTTCAGCATATCAAAAATTGTACAACCGCCCAATAACAGTTAGCATGATAACGAGTCCCCCATAAAAACTTTGCATCATTCATTTCTGTTGACATTGAAGAAAATTAACATCAATTCTATATTAAAAACATTTACAAAAAATGGAAAATGATGGGAAGAATAAAATATTTGTAATCAACTTTGCAATTGTAAAGTTTGTAATTTGTAATAAACTACAATTAATACACAGGAGAGAGAGTAATCGACCTTACGATTGAACTAATCAATGTGTAACAAAGAGAACACACAAAATTATACAGAACTCCATATTCTAACTGTATTAAAATGGCACACCTGCTAAAAGAATGAGAAAATTAGCATAGCACCTCACGTGAAAGTCATTTCAAAGATACCCACCTCAATAACCTGTGAACAATATTTCTACTGGTATTACAACTACATCATTAAAAAACAAAGTACAATTTTCTTATAAACAAAGATTAAACTTGACTAATTTTACATATTTGGTAACAAATTGTCTAGTACAAAATAAATATTATAACAATTATTTCGTTTATAAAAGCTAACCTTTTACCTTAAAACCTGAGTGTATGTATAATCGTCTTCTTTCATTGCCATCTGATAACGGATAACACTTTCTCTTGCAGCAATGGGAGTGTGACCTTTAGCAATACTTTGTCTAGGTACTGCGATGTCTGGACTATCCAGGAGCAACTGAACATAAAAATGTGTCAATTATTTGCCAAGGTAATATGTATTTTATTCAAAATAAATATTTGATCCACTTATAATTATTTTATTCCTTGAATTCTTGGTCATTCAATTATTATATAACAGTGGTGTAAGGGGCCTGGATTTTAAAATACAAGGTGTTTATAAATTTGGATACAGGGATATCAGCTGTTCACAATGGAAGTTTTTGCATATGATTTTTCATATTGTTGTAAAATTTCACTCATTTTGATTACTTAAAGTTTTACTCAGTTATGTAAATGTTGTAATGAATAAACGTGTGGTATTTATTTTATTCAGTGCACATGAAGTCTGGTCATATCAGCAAGTGGCAGACCATTTTAATATGATTCACCCCGATAGACCTGCAGTGACTTTTAGTGCTGTGGCAAAGATTATCAGAAATTTTAATTAACTGGCAGTATGACTGATAAACCTCCCTCTGGTCCTTCAGTTTGGAGTCAAGGAAACTGTTTGCAAAAACAATATTGCAATCTCATAAAGTCACCAACCAAAATGCAATGGAAGTGGGAGTACCTTATCCTTTATTTTTCAAAATCTTAGAGGAAGAAAGGTTCCATCCTTATAAGCTGCAATTGCTTAATGAAGATGTTCCTGATCTGCATGCAAATGTGTACATGGTTTTCTAAACAATTGAATACCAATCCCAAGTTTACAAAATAAATTGTTTATATAGCGATGAAGATCTGGTTTACATAAATGGGGAAGCGAATACACAAAACTGCACTGGCTTTCTCCTATCAAAGATCAGGCGGCTTCTAAATTGATGGTATGGTGTGGAATATGGGGTACACGTTTTGGTTCATTTTTCTTTGAAGGTAGTGTGACTGGTAATTCGTATTTTGGTATGTTAGGTGATCAGTTAATACGTGAAATTCTCTTACTACAGAAAGGAAGTCACAAATGGTTTCAACAAGACAGCACACTGCCCCATTATGTATTATGAGTGGTTCCTAATTAGACTGGATGTCGTGGTGGTGTGCAATGGGCTTCTTAGTCCCCTGATTTGATCCACTTGATTTTTGTTTTTTATGCATATTAAGAGCAAAAGTGTATGAGATCAAAATAAGAAACATGGGTCAGCTCAAGGACAATAATGAGGTCATCAATGAGGCATGCACAAAGATTAGACATGAAGCAGCATTGTTTGATTGCATTCACAATAACATTGCTTTGCACATTGAGCAATATATAGTGAACAATAGGGAACACTTTGAACACAATCTTCAAAAATTTGTCTGTTTATTTTGTTTGTTTTATGTAATGATGATAAAAATAAATTGTTGTAATGTTGTAATGTTGTAATGATGATATAAAATAAAAATAAATTGTTACTTTTATTTAGACAAATAAAAAACCATTATAACACTGTTATTATTTTCCCTATGTGTCTAGACTTTATAAACACTCAGTATAGCCAACTTCAAGCAAAATCCCAAGTAAATCGTGACAAGGTAAATTTATTTTCACCACAAGTTTTTTTTTTTTTTGCTTGAGGATATTTTCAGCTTTTCTTTTACTTCTTTTAATACAAATGTTACTAATTGTCATGCATATTACACATTTAAATATGTATAAACAAAATGATAAAAATTTATCACATTATGATTGAAATAATAAAATAACAAGCATACAATCAAAGATGAAAAATCAATCCCTTCATGAACAATATTAGTTTTGTATGGGTAGGAGACACAGGCTTACCTTGGAAAGTGGTCTTAGTAGTACACAAATAGAAAAACACACAATAAAACACTAAAGTTCTGAAATATTTTATAAACACTGTTCACTTTCCCAATCAGTAGAGAGTATAAAAAGAACACTAAATTGTTGTAGTTTGGTTGTAGAGGATCAATCCGTGTTGAGTGTTGAACCATGATGAACGTTTTATTATTATTTTTGTTATTATTCCATTTTTTAATTGATTATATTAATTTTAAGTAAGCCTGTTGGGAGAAGAAAAAGGAAAAAGTATGATTTATCTATGATTAGGGTTAGATAGATTTTGTGATTCATTGATGAGACAGTTCTCATCTTCTTAGTTCTGAGATATTGTATGCTGAAGGGAGTGATTTTATAATTTTGTTGTGAGCAGTCATCAAAAGTGACAATGTTGTGGGTTGCTGCATGTTGTGCAGTTGGTTTCTCTTCATCCACGATTTTGACATCAAGTATGTAGCCATTCGTGCAGGTGCTTAGGTTGTCTGTGGTTAGCCCTATATATTGAGCTGAGCAAAACCTACTAGTTTGTGTCCTATTAAACTCTACCTTAAAACCTAAAAATATTATTTGGTGTAAATAAACTACTGAAAATTATTTGTTTATTATTATTCAATAAATATTTGTATGTTTCTTAATATTTTGATTTTTATCAACATAGTGTTTTAAAATGTTATATAAACAAACAACCAAACACTAGCAGAGTTACTGGGGAGAACTTGTACAGAGACCTTGATACTGCTCTGGTCTGTGGTTTGTGTGGTTATGATAAACAAGCACTTCTTTCTTCAAAAATACTCCTTGCATATTTTAATTTTTTGAGTCATTTACAACCCACAAAATTTATTTCTGATTTTTTCCAAATTTGGTGAAAAACTTAATCTCATAAATCCATTCGTTAAATTTGTTTACTAAAAAATTTGGTTTACATATTTGGTTACAAATTTTCAAATGTTAGAAGTACAGCTAGGCATATTTAATTTATGAGAGACAATGGGATATCAGCATAAATGCTGGAAACCCGTAAATAAGATAATAACATTTAAACATTTTTTAAATTAAATAAAGAACAGTTACAAAGCTTGTGGAGTATTTCGTTCACACTAAAGTTTTCAAATTGTTTTCAATCACCTTTAAATTTTGTAGAACAATAAATCTCAGAGATTTTTATCTTTGTGTTTATGAACACTTTCGGAGCTGGGCTCTCATGAATATTTCTGACCTAGAAACCTAGATATACTCTATGGTTTTGAGGGAAAAAATTAATTTCAAACAATAAAGATAAAACTAAAATTGTAAATAGGAAAGATCTAAGTACTTTCTAAATAACAATAAGGAGTAGATATATATTATTTACCAACTGAGTTATTACAATTTAAAAAATGCCTTAAATAGTGTTGAAAAATAAATCTGCAATGGTAGATAGTGATGTTTGAGTTCGAATTAAAATACTCGGTGAATCCGAGTATCAAAATCCTCGGATCATTCCGATTATTAAAATTATCGGTTTCGTATTAAAATATTCGGACGAAATCCTCGTACTAGGAACAAGGAGGAGGTAATGTGCGAGTATGAATTCGAAATAAAATCCTCGGACAATGATATTCGTTAGTGTTGTGTCAATTCCAAACAAAATGCTCGGTGTTTCTACTTTGGTTATATAAGTTTCTAAGCTGATTTTTCACTACACATTAATTAAACATTACGATTTTCAGTTAAAATGATTTAGATTGGGTAACAAGTTCAATTAAAAATAATAATATTCATTTATTTCCACATTAAAAAAAGTAAATTATATTATTATTTAATTGTTATTATTTATATTTAAATAAATATTAATAGGTTACCATCTTTATAAAAAATATAGTATATTAACTTATTTTAAATAACAACTAAATTATTAATGTTGGTAATAATTGTACTAACGTTAAATTACTGAATTTGTTTCGAGGCAGGATAACATTTAATTACTATCTGATTGGTAAAGCTGAGTTCGAATCCGATGCTCAAAATCATTCTGCGCAGATACTTGATTTTGAAATAATAATACAAGTATTGAAATAATTTGAAACCGAGTAATGCGAGTATCCATTTCACCCGAGTATCAACATCGTTAACGGTAGATATAACATGACTGAATGTACTTATTATATCACTATTACATTGTTTACAGTATAAATCATATTCAAAATACAAATAAAAAATCACAAATATATATAACATAATACTTAAAAATTGTTGTTGTTAAAAAGCAATGTATATATTGCCTGTGGCTCAACATTGGCTTAAGCGATATCATCATTCTGAAAATGTGTCTGATTAAAGTATTGTAACACATAAAATATCCACTAATAGGCACGGTAAAGGCTGCTTAGAAAGACTACTAGAAGCGATAAGATAACCTAATAACACTTTTATGCTCATGCAAATTGTCTATAGTATTAACCCTTAACTACTATATGCTCAAATACTCACTTAAATACTATACAACGTCTGTCAGACGTCATTTTTTTATTATTTTTTTATTTAAGTTTAAGTTTTTTGTAAAAAAGTTTTTTTACCTTATTTTAGTTAAATGGTAACATTAAAACAAAAAAAATTCAAAACTGTTTTGTTTTGATTAAAAATTGCCCATCACTGCCCTATATTAAAAAAAGTTACAAAATATTGGGTTGTATTTTTTAATTTTAATTTGAAATTCTAAAGGTTGTAATATATAAAGCTAAAATGTTTTTACATTGAGGAAGATAAGTTTTATAGTGAATATGAACGCTTTTGGCTTTGGTCTTGTTCATTATGAACAAAAACAAAACAAAAATATTTATCTTTTTTTTGCTGCTTTTGATCACCAGAAATAGGGAAAGTAAGTACTAATACATTTAAATTATGAACAAAAATTATTTTACTTAGATAAATTAAACAGTAAACTAATATAATTATTAAAATTTAGTTATAAGAGGGTTTCTAGTCTGTCATGGATATCGGGTCTTGCGCTTACTATACCACATCAACCAGACGTCACCATTACAAGTGCAAAATAACCTAACTACTAAACCACGTCTGTCAGACGGAAATTCACTATAACGAACAAACAAAGATGAGTAGAGTGGACCAACTTTCTCTGGTCAAAGACCTTGACTCAACTTAGAGGTAAACGGCCGGACCGGTTCCTAGGGGATGGGGGAGGGGGAGAGAATTGAAAGTAAAAATTGGCACCGTCTGTGAGACGTCAGTATAGTAGTTAAGGGTTAAATAACACAGCCCATGCAAAGCAAGAAGGTTGGTCTACACTCAAGCTTAGGCTTGAAAGTATTAAAGATGCCAATTCTGTTTCTGAAGATTACAATTTTGTCCTTTTTAATTATACTAAGGTAAAAGATACATTTTAAATATAATTCTTTCAAACAAATTACAACATTTTGTTTCTGTAATTATACAATATTTGCATTCTGCAGTGGACTTTTGGATGGATGTTATATTTAGATTATCCTATAAATCTTATATCTACAAATATTTGTATCTTGCTTCTCACCGGATCTCCGGGGATGTCTTCCTTCTTCTCATCGACATTTCCAGTTCCACTCCCAAGATTGTATTTGTTAAGCCAGAGAAAATCTGGAGTTGTTCCTCTTTTCTTGCTCAGCACTACACGAACCAAAATTAAATTTTAAAATCTTATGGTTCACTTTGAAAAATGTTTATGGATTATATGAATTAAAATAAAATAAATTATTTCATAAATGTATGTCAAAAATTGTATTCAGAGTTTTATTTTAATTTAAAACATCTCAAGTCAAGCTTGAAATTTATTTATGGATTATATGAATTTATTTTCAGAAAGTAAATCAAGCAAACATAAATTTACTCTTAAAAAATCTATGCAATAATCAAATTCTATAATATGTCAAGTTATACATGGTAGAAGCTAGTATGTTCAGTAGTACTTTTTAATATTATTTTTTACTTTAACAAAGTTTAAGTTAAAGTGTTTTATTATGTTAATTTATTAATTTCTAACATAAATGATGTCGCCAGTATTTAGCTTTTCAATTACTTATTTAAAAACGGATGTTAGCTTAAATACAATATATTTTGTTTTTATTTGTAAGTTTATTTTTGGGATTTACAGGGGCAATACACAAGCTAGAAACTAAATTCTATAAATTAATATTATTATGAGTTTCTTCTAAATTGGAAAATTTTTAAATATAGGGCCAACCTCTATTTTTATACATCATCCCAAAATTGTATCACTATCAAATTTTGAGAAGTTTAAAAGATAATTTTTCATCCACAATCTGTTTTATCTCTAACTCTTAAGCTATAAAATTTCATAAAATACATGATTTTTCTCATTTCTAAATTTTTCTCTGTGCACTTTATAACACCTTTTTTATAAAATTTCTTGAAGATAATAAATTTCTTTTAGGAGTTAAAAAAATTTAATTCCATAAAGCATAACTAGAAGGAAGATATTGGTGAAAACCGCAGTTTAGGTCTAACCATTTATGATGTAGAGACGATACATAAAGAAGTCCTCTTATTTCTTTGAGATTAGTATAAAATAAATAACCATCTTCTTTTTTTTAAAGCGGAAACATAAGATGAACTTTATTCCGCAAAAGTTACATTAATAAATATAAAATAAAACAACAACATACATTCAATTGTCCTGAATACTTCTCCAACAAAGTTGCTTGTCTTCAGGCCAGGAACCATTTCAAAAAGTAGTTTCAATTTACGGGAAGTAATATGAACATAAACATCAGTCCCATCTTGAGATTTGCTATCTGGATCTGTAAAATGAACACCCTAATTTAATTTATTCATGAACACAAGACATTTTCAATTATAAATATTGTTCAAATAGTGAAATGTGAGAGTATTTGTAATCTTAAGTTTAACTTCTTACACATAGAATTCATTTGAAATGAGCAAAATTAGCGGAAACTTCAATCAATAAATAAAAGAAAAATGTACATTTACATAATGAATAAGTTATTGTCATTGTTATAGATAATTGTTGTTGAGCACTGAGGTGAAATTCACCAATAATGATTCGAATTTACCCGTAATCACAATCACTGGAAACTTTAAAATAAAACACAATTATTCGATTAATTGTTCTTTATTTATTTTTCCCACTAAATACTCTGATGTTCATTTCAATAACATCGTTATCATCATCAGAGGGTCTTGCTTCTAAACTAAACTAAATCTAAACTTACATATCTACTAATTAAATAAAATTAGCATTACGAAATGTACATCAGGGTATTTAGTGGAAAAAATAAATAAAGAACAATTAATTGTGTTTTATTTTAAAGTTTCCAGTGATTGTGGTTAGGGGTAAATTCGAATCATTATACTGTCATTGTTGTTACATCTTTTCTACTACAAATTTTGTAATGTACAACTGAGATGATGACTTGTTTCAAATTAAAGTTTTTGTTCTTGAAATAAATGTGTGTTTTTCACTTTGGGGATATACTAGTTGTTCCAACCCCTTCCGTAATTTTTGTACGGATTGAAATGGAAAATGAAACAAAAACTTTGGGAATGTTCTTGGACAAATAGAGCTGTATTAAAAAAATTTCAACCCCACCTTGCCGGGGGTGAGGGGCTCCTGAAGGAGGCAATTTAAAGTTTAATAAAGGTCCATTCATTAGGACAGAGTCTAAGAAGAGTGAAAAAAACCCCTTAGGTATCACATAGGCAGCATGGTAAACTCTGTATCCACAAAGCAGATTCTCTATGATTGGCTAGACAAGCATAGATTGATACTGTCACATGTCTAAACCACAAATATATTACCATGTTTATAAACATTCCTTAAATGATACGTATTAGGAAACAGTATCTTTAAATAGACACACAAAATACGATGGAAAGACAGGAAGACTGGGCCAATCACAGTCGAGTTTGGAACTAATCGATTTAGTTCTACATTGACTATTCTGTCATACATTGCCATATTGAAAACAACTGTTACAGGTCAAAGTATGCTTATATGTAGTAAACTGTACTGTGTACTCTTGTGCTTTGTTTGTTTCAAAATATTTTCAGATCTTTATTGATCAAGAGATATTAGGGATATATTTGAGAGTGGAGAAATTGATGAGAATGGTGATTTTTTCTGCAAGGAAGAAAGAGGAAAAACTCAACGATTGGCTATGAGTAGAAAACCACCCATTTTGACTTTTATAGGTTCAATTTTTTATATCTCAACATCTCTAGTTTAGTGCAACTACGTCTTGTTGTTGTTTAAAGGCAAAAAACCTTTCCGTTATTATCATCCTAAAAAAACTAAAGAAAAGAACATAAAATAAAGACTTAGCTTTCAAATACTCTAATAGCATCAGAGTCAGGAGAGAACAAGAGTTGGTCAAGAGATCCTTGATATGAAAAAAGAAAGAGAGGGATCTAACCCAAGAATATATATTCAGCTAGGGTCTCTCGATAGTGTTGTGCTCAAGTAAGAACTGGAAGGTTTTATTAACTAACAACATTAAAGTGACATTTTCTATATTTTAGGGGAAAATTTTAATATTTTATGGGTGATTGTGATCATAACTGACACTTAAAAAAAAAAAAATTATTTACACGTTCTTTAAACAAAAGTCACCGAAAAAGAGAAGATACTTTTGTACAACAGCAAGAGCATGTTATTTTGATTTTTTTTTTAGTAAAATGATATAAAATTATTTATAATCGTGAATTTTATCATCTGCAAACAGTCGAGATTAACTGTATCATTTAAGGAAGGTTCAGATATCTCTTATAACGTTAATACTTGCAAACGAGCAGATACGCAACAGATAATAGAAGAAATACACATCCTATAATCTTAATGTTTCAGATATATATACAGCGTATTTACTGCGGTTTAAACAAGTTCTTTAATCAGAAAAATTGAAATATATATTTTCAGTTGATTTTTTAAATTTTCCACACTTGCAGGCACGTTTTTTTTTCTAATTTCAAGTAGACAGACGTTTAAAAATGAATTAAAATTCCTTAAGAAACATTTAAAATAAAATGTTGATTTTAACCATTTTGTTGTTGTTGTTGTTGGTTTTTCACTGTAGAAGCCAAAGGAAACAAATTGTCATTTCTGTGTGTGCTGAATGTAAGAATATGCATGCTTATTTTATTTTACTCGATGGCCTCAGCAAATTATATACTCTATTAAACTTTATTTTACCATTTCAACAAGTCTTTCAAATATTACTTTGAATGAATATAGAATAGAATATACATTTATTGCAACAATGATATAACATGATACTCAACCACTACATATAAATGATATAAAATTGTTGCAAAAACATCCCCAACAGGTCATAGACCCAATTACAGAAGCGCTATTATGTACAAAATAGAGCCATGTCTTAATCTTAAAGATATACACAATTAAATAAACACACACATATCTATATATATATATATAATAAAATATATATATATAAACACTCATACATACATTCACAGAAACAAGCGTAGAAATAACTACTAAACCTAAATTACACCTGCAATTACGAAGAAAAATTATATAAATAAAAACTTAAGCAAATAATTATATGTAAACAATTCAACTAGACATGAAATATTACAAGTTATGATTATTAATTTGACACTTATATTTGCAAGAATTCAAAAAAAAAAAGAATTATTTTAAGAAATTTAAAAGCTTTTGAAATATTAAACATAATAGGTTTACGGAAATATTTATGTCATAACTATCTCTTTTGCAATCACATGTAATGTCCGTAGTAGACAGAAAGCCTGCATAATTAACAGACATTGAAATATATATGTACAAACGTACAGCAAACTTTGTGCATGCCTATTGATAAGATAGTGGTTAAATATTAACTGATAAAAAAGCTTGGAAACAGTGGAAAGCTATTTCATTAGTGTTTATGATAAAAAATATTTTAAAACAATTATAATGTTTAGAATATTGTTATATTGTTATAACAAACCGAAAAAGATAAAACCGTTATTTAAACAACTACATTTTAGTCAAGTTAAATTATAAAAGTATAAAAGCTAACTAAATTATAGTATTAATACAAATATCAAAACTATTCCAAAACACATTGAAGTAGACAATTACAAAATTGAAAAATCAAGCATTTCAAGTATATTGGAGAATGGATCAGTTTGAATGTGATGAAAAACATTGTTTGAAGATTTAATCCAAAAATGTAACTCATTTTTCAACTGATTAAGAATATATATATATAACAAAAAACTTCTCTCTTAGAATTAAAAATTGTGACAATAAAAAACAGAGATATCCATCCGAAACCACACCCTAACAAAGGACTCATAAAAAAAAGATAAATCGTAAGAAAAAGAAAAATCCATGGTCCAAACTTCCAGAGTAATGAAAGAAAATTTATCTCAAACAAAGCGCTGTACAAGAAAATAGAAAAAATTCACTGACTAATTACAAAAAAGGGCCACATAAGAATAAGAATAATTTATTACTGTGTGTAAACACTGCAACATCAATATAACATTATTATAATTTTATGGATATAGTAATTTATAAATTTATAATTATAATAGTAATCAATAATAATTTACATTTAATTATACAGCCTGCCCTTATAAATTTATTACATAATTAATATTTAAAATATTCAATTAGAAAATAAAAAGTTATCGATCAAATAATAATCCTTACCCAGGAACAAATCTTTAATTTTTGTTCTAAATGTTTCAACATTAATAATATTTTTGAACCATAATGGTAGGGCATTATACAATTTTGTTCCATTATGAAAAACATTTTGACAGCCATTTTAGTTCTACGAGATTGAACAAAAATATTCTTCTTATTTCTAGTATTGTATAAATGCATATTTCTGTTATATATAAAACTAGCAGAGTACCCGTCCTTCGTAAGGGGTTAACGTATAGATAATTGAGTGTTAAGGGAGTATTCAAGGCCAGTGGGGCGGTGCCCTGACGGAATTTCTAAATAAAAATAGGCCTATGTCTTAACCAGGGACCCTAGGAATGTCCATGTACAATTTCAGCTCAATGGGTCCAGTAGTTTTTACGTGATTGAGTAACACACAAACATAGACAGACACCATTAGATATTTGTGGTTGGTATTTTCAGTCTTTATAACGTAATTGTATTCTTTTTAAGTGTACCTTGAATACCTATGTGTATTTTACTGTGGTCATGAAAAAAAAAAGAAAGAAAAAAAAGACTACGCTATTTAGGAAAGCCCTGAAAATTTTATTCCTCTAAACTACTATCTAACATGAAAAAGCTCTAAATATATCGTTTTATTTTAAAGTTTTTACTAAGTTTGACTTTAACTTAATTATATTGGCAATGTTGAGAGTAATACATTATGAATGTTGGAAGTACATGGTTTCTAATCAGATGAAAGAAGCAACTCCATCGGTCAAAGAGAAATGCCAGCAGCCATTTTGGTTTTTACTGATTTTTTAAATCTTGTATTTAGAGCCAATTTTTAGCTAAAAACATTAACCTTTTGCATATTTTGTATACAATAAGCATCAAACATTTGAAAAGAAGGAATGTAAGAAGCCTCAGCTCGTTTCACCTTTGTAGTTTAGAGAAAAATTTAATTTAGGTTTTTTTTTTAAATATGCTTAACACGTTAGCTGCCACGCCGACCCGATCGGGTCGGCACAGCTCGTCTTGTTAGAAACATCGGCCGACCCGATCAGGTCGGCTGCGGGATTTTATAGGGCTTAAGTAAATCGATCCGTGACGTTTATCAGTAGTCTTTGGGAACTTTTTAAAGAGTTATAATTTGAGAACACAATACTAAAAATGTTATTGAATGTTAATTTCGTCAACACATTTTTTTTAGTTCAGTTATATATCATCTGCTAATAAACGATATTTTGCCGACCGATCGGGTCGGCACATTTTATTTTAAAGTTTTACATAATTTTTAGTGCTGAAATATGAATAAAACTTGAATCTATTTGTAATGTTTTTTGTTAGGAATGTAATAAATATAAAACCGTATTTGTCAGAATATTTTTTTAATTTGGCAACACGTTATGTGAAAAAATACAACCTTACAGAAAAACTACCAGAGTTCACAAGGATCTTGCCTATTTATGTAAGTTCTTAAAACAATCTTCGCAAAGAAATGGTTTCCCAGGACACGTTTCACAAAATGTAGTGATCTTTTTGATACCTGATGCTATTTTAAAATTTTAATCTTCCCCTTCGGGACCGGAGTTTATCTTTTCGCCGGCCGGCGCCGGTGAGTCACCGCAATGCGCGACATAGCGATAGCTGCATTACTTATCGGCCAACGGTAAACAATACACATACTTCGTATCAAGACGTAAAATAATAAATACTGCTCTCTAAAATATAATGGTTATTGCCGTTTTGGAAGCACGATGCACAATCTTATCTGAAGACATTTTACTTATTTTAGTAATTTCTTGACAATACTCATAAAAATATTGTTATGATAGGGGGGGCGTGTGGCAGGGCCCGTAGCGGATCCGGATCCCGGTAAAATTTCCCGAAAAATCTCGGTCAAGGCTCGCGGGCCCCCCAGCTCGCGGGCCCTCTCGCACCGCGGGCCCGCTATCGCCGCCACTGCTAAAAATACCGCCGTTTCAGACAAGTGGTGATGTCCAACATGTTTTACTGGCTCGATTTGTTCGTTTTGCAACCTTAGTAGTGCGTACACAATCTTTTTCCTGCAGGTAATAATGGAGTAGAGATGCTTATTCTTACTTTGAGAGTTGACCCCAACCTCTAAAACGAAATATACGCCAGTATGAACGTGCGACCAATCGGGTCGGCAAGTTTTTTTGTCAATCAAAATTCGGTGAAAAAAATCGCGGCCGACCCGATAGGTAACAAATTTTTAAACAATTTATTTTAACAGTTTAAAGTATATCTTGTTGTATTAGTGTATTATAAACACAATTAAAGTAAAAATATCAAAAAATAATTAACAGTAAAAGTTGGCATTACGCCGAACATTCGAAAATAGGCCGGTGGCAGCTAACGTGTTAAACGCAAAAGTTTTCAAAATATTTCTTAGTGAGCACCTATTACCTATGAGGAAGCTATATTCCAAGTTTCATTGCAATCCGTTCAGTAGTTTTCGAGAAATCATGATGAGCGAGTCAGTCAGTTAGTGGTATTTGGCTTTTATATATACAGTATATATAGATTATTAATATTTATTTTAACAAATAATATAGTTGCATATGAACTATGAAGGCAGAGACATTAATTGTTTCTCTTTAAATACCTGTCTACATGAATTTCTTTGATTTTAAACCGTACTTTACCCTAACGACTCATTTCTGTGATTTAAAAATGGATGCACTACTAACAGAATTTCCCCGGAAAATGATACCATAATTTAGTAGTAATGAATTAAAAGTTGCTAATTATAAAGTCCTTAAAACATCTCTATCTATGGAAATAATGAAAAAATTATTTAATTCCATAAAAGAGCTTTATAGAGCGACATATGTTTCGCTATTAGGCATTTTCAAGTTACTTAACGGCAAAACATATGTAGCTCAAAGCTCTTTTGTGGAATTAAATAATTATTTCATTATTTACATTAATATGGAATTCCATCAAGCACCGACTGTTGTCACTTTAAATTACACCAATATCCAGTTGCGTTTTAAAATTTCTTATTAAAAATGTTACCCTACTTAGATTAGCAGATAGATGAGCAATGTGTTGGGACCATGAAAAATTCCTGTAATAACTAAAAATTTAGTTGATTCAACAAATTCGAAACATTTATCCCTTAACTGAACTTTATCTATTAGCTCTTCCAAATCGCATACAAACAGTTTTGTTAATGTTAACAAGAAATGTTTTTCCAACTAATTTTCTAATTAAAAAATAATAATTTGACATTGGTTATCTTACATCATTATTTGATGAGCCAGTACAAAGTATGTTCATATCATCTGCAAATAGAATAGTTTTAGAATGTGTAAAATATTCCGGTAAGTCATTAATATGCAGTCATTAAAAGTGTTAATAGGTTAACTTACCTATCTCACATCTGAATTCTAAATCTATAGGTAACACCCTTTCTATTGTTAAATCTGTGAATGTTAATGGCGGTGTCTGTGATGAAAGAAGCACAAAGAGTGCATAGTTTGCATCTCTCTCAACCAGTGCAAGAATCCTTGAAGTGCGAACCCATCCTTGCATGAGACTAGCATCATGTGTCTTACGATTTACATTAAGGCTGATAATAATTTTAAGTGAACTATTTCTAAACTTAGATTAAGTAATTGACTGCCTAGAATTCAGGTAATTTATGCTCCCCCCCTCCTTCTCAATTAACCTAATGACTGACTTTTTAATCATAATTTATGACTTAAATCAGTTACAGTACACGACCACAAAAATAGAGATAACAAAATGAAATTTGTTGTAGAGAACTACGCTTTGTTCATATCGAAACCTACTGAAATTCAGAAAAATTAAATTGAAAATGTTAAAATGGTGGCCACTTTAAAGAGTTTTTTATTCATAACTCGGGTGAGATTCAAATTATAACGTACTAAATTAGATAAAAATATATAGATTTAAATTCTGCATATAATGGTATCAACCTCATCTCTCTATGATGACAAATAGCAAAGTTATTTTCAAAAATGTAATTTCAAACCTTGACCTCGAAGGGAAATATGATATTCGTACTGTTATGAGATCCGGCAGGATTGAGTCAGCAAATGGAGGCTCTTTCACATATGTACACGAGTAAAACAAGTGAATGAGGACTTTTTCATATACAATCTACAAGCTCCTAACCTAACCTAACCAATGTCAAGAAAACAATGATAAACACAATTATTACAAGGTTATAAAAACATGTGTAACATCTATTTAAAATAAACTTATCGTACTGGGTTGAGACTCCCATTCTTAGAATTCTGAATGTAAAAATCCCTGACGTAAGATTTTACAAATATTGTTAATATGGTAGTCAATTATTAACTTAACTTAAATTAACTTACTGTCAATAACAAGACCTAGTAATTTTTCTGCCTGGGCTTCCTCAATATCATTCTCACATAATAAACAATTTTGATTTTTTAGATTTAATTGATAAGTTAATCTCAGCAACATCAGAGTTATAATCTTACAAACCATAAATTTATTTCTAATTATGAATGGAACCTGCAATGCAATCTGTTTGTAAAACAACTGATATTTCATTTACAAACTCTTAATATATCATAATTGTTTGCCACAACAAATCCTAATGTATAAAAGAAATGATGTCAAAAAGAGATCCCTGTGGAACACCAGATTTTAGTCAAGTATACATACATTTAACTGAAAATCCCTCCATAACTTCCATGCATTTACATTATGACCTTCCAGTCACAAAGGATTTCGCCTCTTCATGATCAACACAATCAAGTGTCTTGTTTTGAGAACCAATTGTTTTCTGTTTTTTGTTTTATTTCATTGCTTATAGTATGGAGCTTCAAAACGGGCAGCTATTAGAAGTTGCATTATTTCATTCCTTTTTTTTAAATTTTATTTTTAAACAAATTTGTATGTTTAATTTAGATACTCAAGTTTTATAAGCTTGTTTTATGTTATTATTGTTGATTTTAAGTATCTCTTGCAGATGTAATTTTTGTTTATTTAAAATTGTATGTAATACTTTCTGTTGTATTGCAGTATTAAAGGAAAATAAAATAAATAATAAATAAATGAAGAGATCGGTATTATAGGGTCAGAGAACAATTCCCAATTGCTGGCAATGTTGATCTAATAAAGTGTTCAAAGATTTTTCTTTTCACCCAGTAGAAAAAAAAAATCAACTTAATATAAGTACGACTTGAGCTCTACTCCACCTGCACCATTTTGGGATATGACCCATACAAAATAATGTTATACTTTAAATGCTGTAATAATGTAATTTTCTATCTCATAATAATTATCATATGTCTCATTTTAAAGAAGACAAATGTTATTTTCTTCTTTTTTTTAAAACTAGCATAAGTTTTTTTGTGAAAATGAAAATAGAACCAAATATATTTTATTAATTAATTGTGTTTAAAATTTTAGTGATTTATTTAGAAAAGAGAGAATCATTTACAGTTTTATTTTTTATTTTAATGACTGTGTAACTTATGAATTTGGACAGATACAAGGTTTTCAACTCAAATCACATTTAGAATTAAGCTGAGAAGCATAGATTAGTTGATACCATTTTTTTTCTCCTTGAAAGGAGCATTAGTTAGATGAGTATGACTTATTTAATTAAAACAGTAATATCTACAGAATTTCACGTAAAAGAATCCTGGAAATTATAAACATAAAGAAATTGGTTACTTAAATATAGTTTCCATTAAAAAGGATACAATAACAGCATGTTCTCCTCCACTTAGTTTGGCTTGAACCAATGTAGACAGATCTATGTTAGCCATTCCAACCTACAAAAACAATAAATTAGATCATACAACATGGTAAATTTGACTACAGTATTGTTAAGTGATTTATTTCAATATCTGCAAAATCAGAATGAAACAATTGAGTCAACGACAAAGAGAAAAACTGGTATTACCTTCCTTGTCCCCTCCACTTTTCAATTTGTATATTCTTTTTATTAGTAGATAGAACGAACAATTTATTAATTGTTTGTTTTATTTTTTGTAAATTGTATGATATTTTACAAACAAAATTTTGTGGTTATCTCAACTAATTTTTTAAACAAGTTTTTGTTATTGTTATTTTGATTGCAGAGTGCAAAGTTTTGCCAATTGTCATTTTGCATAACTTGAGCAAATGAAAAGGTATACCATTACCGAACGTAAATTACTTTAAAATTTAGTACACAGATAATCAGATACTTCTACAGTAGATTAATTATGGAAGCATAGAAACTAATGTGCTATTCTATGGAATTATGGGTCAACTAATGTGGAACTGGCTGAACGATGTTGTCATAACCTCAGAATGTCAGTATGAAGGTTACACTGTGAATATTTTATGACTAGAACAAGTTAGCTTAGATTGCCTTCATTTTATTACGCTTTAAATTTACCATTTATAGTTTATATTTATACAAGTTTGCTTTTTTTCACTAGTTTTGAGAGAGTAGAAAACTTTAGTTCCATACATTGAATTTAGCCAAGGATTACATACCTTTTGTTCACATAATTGAAGAAAGCAAAGTAAAAATACAGATTATGTTAATTCAGTATGTCTCTCTGGTGCAAAATGTGTAATTTCAACTTTATGAAAGAGCATTACTTTTTTAAATTTCTAATCCTCACAGCGAATGAATTCATACACATTTCTGTCAATCTACAGTTTGCATTTTTTTTTGTGCTACCATGGTGTTTTAAATTCACGTAGTTATGGTTCATGATATGTCACCTTTAACTTAGATCGAGTTATGTTAGTTTGTTATGTTTTGTAAAATATAACAAAATACTATGAAGAATGGCTTTGTCTTTTTCATATTTTTACATTTATTCATGTATATTGATCTTTTACAATTTAGAAAACAAATATATTGAAAAATTAAACACTTTAGATTTACCAAAATTACAAAAAACTAAGACGAAATTAGACGTGATAATGAATATTAAAAAAACTTATTCATATTACACAGTTATGATTCTGGTTATTTGTTAACGGTCTGTGCCAATTTAAATAATTAATCATCTATTAGTGTAGTACTGAAATCAATGGGCCAGTTTTAAAGACCTACATTAAATAGTTTAATTTAAACCCTAAAGCATAATGTACCAAGACTATGGTGTTTTAGTTTCTAAAATATTTTAGTATAATGGCCATTAAATTAACCATTATTAATTATAATTTTATTCCAACATTTAAGCGTCTGTTTCGGAAACGTTTGTTGAAGCTTAAATGTCCATTAAATTAATATACTGAATTTGATCAGTTAAACCCTTATTTAACTACTGATTCGCAATTTTTTTAATATATTAATTCATTCCTGTTCAAAGATTAATTTTTCCCAGAACTTATTAACGAAAAAATTAAAAAAAGTAAAGCTACTGTTGTTACATATAACCTTATTTTGTAAATTGGTATTACCAGTATCGAGGCATAATTTTATTTTTGTGATGGTTGTACCCTACTACAAGTTTTCAACTATTGCATAGTCATAGTGATATTATTAATTCAAGTTGAAAAATGTCTATTGTTTAAAAATGAGTTACAAATTTTAAAACACATTTAAAAGTTGATCAAACTTGAAACTTATCCTATCATCAGATTAAAGTGGGTCAAAATCCAAATATTGTTAATTTTTTAGAAATCAAATAATTTCATACCCTATAATATACTACACTAATCATGTAAAACGGAAATATAACAGAACAACAATATTTTATTTACTAGGTTACGGAAAGTAGATCAAATAAATGTTTATAGTAGCATAAAAATAATTATGTAATTTGACAGCAAATTTGCTTAGATAGATAATATATGGGTACATTTCTGATTGCTAAAGTATATTAATGTGTAGTGTTTGTAATTTATTCAAATTTCTTTTGATAAAAAAGTAAAATTCATGGACAGAAATAGTTGCAAATAATATTTGTAATAATATAGTAATAGAATTATATTAAAAAAAAAAAAAAAAAACTTTCATTCCATTAAAATTGAATCAGAAAGTTAAAGAGTAGGGTAATAAACCATAAAGAATTTTAACAATAAAAAGATAATTAAGTATTTAACCTCTTTCAACTTCTAAATAAGAATTATTAACATATTATTTGCTAAGAAGTTAAATAAATTCTTTTAACAGAAAACTCTAATTTAATGGGATATTCATTTAATTCTATATTACTGATGATTAATTTAACAATTTTTTTGGAAATCAGTCATTGAACCCTGAAGTAATCTCACCCTAAAATTACTATATTGGCCTTTTGTAACTTTTAAAAGAGACATTTTTTTAAAAATATTAACGGTTTTGACACAGATATCAAAAGTACACTGATATTTAGAGCACTATCATTACAAAAATAAAAGCTGTTGGTACAAATATGTCAGATTTATGTCCATGTAACTCTAAATTTGATTTGAAACTAATGGTTGCAAATTGTTACTCAGTAGGCTATGTAGTAATAATCTATATATTACTAGGTTAATTACTAAATGTATTTATTTATTTGTATATAACTGCCTATTTTGGTAATTATTTAGTAAGTCGATATATACAAATTATTTAAACAATTTGTCGAATTCTTTTACTGAATACCTTATTTTGAAATTGTAATATAATATTTGAACTAGGGGAAATACTCCTTTTCCCTGAAAAATTGAAAGTACTTTTTTAAAACACCAAGATTTACGTGTCGTATGATGCATGCATATTACATATCTTATGACTTGTTTTGGTTAAAATGTATTTCTCCATAGAATGTTGTTTGTGTTTAACTGGATGTCAACGTTATGGACGAAGACCAACAAAATTATAAATTGAAAACATTTTGAAAAACAAATTTTTCAATTTTTCAGGAAAAAGTTATTTCCACGTTAAAATATTATATTACAATTTCATCTTAAGACACGTAGGAAAAGAATTAGACAAATTTTTAAAAAATAATCTGTACATTGACTTATTAAATAATTACCAAAATAGGCAGTTATATACAAATAAATAAATACATTTAATAATTAACCTTTAAAACTTTTAAAAAGTGAATTCCGCGTAAAAATATTATTTTACAATTTCAATTTACGGTATGTAGTAAATTAGAGACACATTTTATAAAATAATCTTTATATCACCTTACCAAATAATTACCCCTTATTTTTAGTTGTACTGTTTAACACAATCAACGAAATGTTGGGCACCAACAAGTCAAATTCTAATAAATAAAACACATCACAGATATGACATAAAAGCATTTGAACTGGCCACCTGACAGAAACTGGTGGTCACCAACCCCCAATGTATAATTGTTGATGGCTTAAGGTATGTAACCTAATTCATAAAAATATTATAGTTCAGGAGACAAGATAATCACGAATAAAATTAGGTCAGTTTCATATTCAAATCAACTGAATAAATTATTCAATCAATAAAAGTATAATTATTATGTTTCTTATTCTATTGGTCTAGGTAATACATGACTGACAAGTTTATTAAAATATCTAGTTAGAAGATGCAAAAAGATTCCAGGTTACAACCAATTTATATAATTCTCGCACATGACAACACTAATGAGCATTTTGTAAAAGTCAAGAAGCCAAGATATAGATAGGCCACTGTAAAAAAATGTAGTCACACAAAAAACTCGGTAGTTATCAGTTGTACCTCATCCTCGGATTTTTCTATAAAATATTATGAAAACAAAGTATTTACCTTGTAATCAAAAGATCAGATCATATTATTTGTCGGAAGAAACGTTTCAAGTCCCAAAAATGCATTTCTTTACTGTTAAATAACACATAGAAAACAAGGGAATACAGGTGTTGTTAGGTTAAGGTCTAATAACAAAAGCCTACGTTAATATGTAGGCCTAGTCAAGTTATGTGTTATCACAACCGAAATCGACTTCACAGTAAGTAACTTCTAAGTTACATAAGTTACGCAACGGGGCATAAATGACATAGCCAAGGTCTGGTCAGGTGGCTATATAGTCACCACCCGAGGCCTACTTTCAAAGTCACAAAATACATTTGTTTATTACAAAATAGGCGATATTAAAGTATGAAATCAACTTCATAATGAGTAGCGTCTAAATTGTGTAAGTTAGCCAACAGGATGTAAATGATGTAGGCGAGGGTCTGATCAGGTGATTATATATAAATATAGTTGTTAGTATTAACATTGACATTCTTAACCTACTTAGTTAGATTTCGTGCTTTTATAAATTTCATTTTCTACTACAGTAATGCATTTTAGGACGAAACGTTTCTTCAAACAAATAATATGATCTGATCCTTTGATTACAAGGTAAATACTTTAAGTTTTCATAAATTTTTATAGATAAATCCGAGGACAAGATACAACTGATATTAACCAAAAGCTCAACATAGAATAAACTAAATAACCAAAACTTATCATCTATTAGTTAAACAAAATTTTAATTGTATCAAGAATTTAAATCTAAGAAGGCCTAAATTTTATTTTAGATCATGGCCTAGGGCACAAAATAATTAAATTGACTTGTTTACAGATATACAATAAGAGATGTTGGATATTTAGGCCTGTTAACATTATAAATTATTTGACATATCTACTAACACTTTTGAAAATGAACCTTTGATTCCTTATCAACTAAAAGATTATGAACTAAAAGATTGTTATTTGAATTTAATACTATAAGCTATAGATCTAAGCTGGAATGTCAACTTTAAAACGTTAGGGATACCTCATCGTTATAATTTTCTATGTAGCCTAATTTATAATGCACTTACTGTTGTGAATAAACAAATATTTCAATTAAACTGATTAAACTATAACACGACCCAACATCTTCCTTTCACTTAGTTTTACATCCAATAAAGATTAAGTAACAAGTAATAATCAATTTTGAAACTAATCAACAACAGCTGTCTTTGAAGTGTTTCGTATTTAGGCTTTGGATAAGTTTGGGCTGAAACTACCAATACAGTAGTACCAATAAGTTGTGACGAGTTGTCAGCTTGTAGTATGATGGCAGGTTGACCACAATCACCGATTTTAAATTACGTAACGCACCTAACTACCATAATATTTTTATATTATAATTACAGAATATTTCTTTAAAATTGTTTGATAAGAAACAATTAATCTTAATTTAATTAAGATGGTTAATCTTAATTTAATTAAGATGGTTAATCTTAATTTTATGTTATCTAACCTAAGAAAGCGGCTATCTCACTAATTCAATTCAATATGCACGAAGGAAAACATACTATACGTTATAAATCGTCAAATAAAAGTGTCAATCATATACAATCAATAATGATTGTAATAATAGATCATATATTTACATGTAATAATTAAATTTTTCAATAAAAAAAAAGATTAATTATATTAGAAATTAATTATAAAAGATTAATTATATATATTAATTATGCTCTATATAAGTTTTCATTCAATTTCTAGATTTCTGAAGTTTGCATAATCTAATAGTAAGTGGGTTAGTTTCCGCCAGAGTTATAACAGTTTCCGTTAACGAAATTTTGGCGGTTCAGTCAGTGTTTTTACCTTATTCAGTTTTCAGATTCAGCCATTATTAATTTATTGTGCTATCTAATTCTTATCTCTGTTATTCAGCTGCATCTGCTGTTATTTGTTTATCTCTTTAACGTTCAAAGTGAATTGTGTTAAAATATATTATATTTAAATGCTTTAAAGGGTAAGAGTTGATATTTAAAACAATTATTATGATACTTTTAAAATGATTTATGTTTGTCTGTATAGTAGTTAAAATAGATTGATTAGTAAGTCATTGATTATTTGATTATAAATGTTACAATAGGTGTCTTCAACAATTTACAACATAAACTTTATTTAAGAAGAAATATGAAACATTCAGCATCAACAAGACTTAAAGGACACAGCTTAAAATACAGTACAAAAAAATTTATATACTAGGCCTAGGTCAAATCTGTAATGGCTATTGTATCAGATCTTTATATATAAATAAATTTATTAAACAATCCTTCCACCACAACAGTCATATTTACTTACTAAAATAGGGAATACTCTTGCAGAATGTTATTAAACCTAGTATAGCTACAATATTGTGATTACGGTATGATTATAATGACTTCACCATATAGAGTGTATTTCTGTTCTGGTTTTGATTTTGGTATATTAATTATCTATAAATAAAACTATATGAATTAACAATAATATCCTAGTTAAAATACCAGTATCTATGTTAACATAAGTTACCCATGAATTAACAATAATATCCGAGTTAAAATACTGGTATCTGTTAACATAGCCTAAACAGAAATTGACAATGGCCTCTGGCTAATGAAATCATCTAGACCTAACAGTTTTAGTGTAATTAATAAGTACGTTGAGTTATCCCAAAGGAAAAAATATATGTCAACATTTTTGAAAAAAACAAAAATTGCATATGCTCTCTTATGCTTCTAATTATTAACAGGTACTTAAACCAACTTTCAACTAATAAAGTTTATACAGGTAATACACATGTAAATGACTAGTATATTAAAACGTACTGATATTGAACTTATTTTGGTAATATGTATATGCTTATTTTTCGCTCTTAATCTCAGAGGCTCACTATAATGAGTACGGGATTAGCATCCCAAGAGACCTAGCTGGATCTACACATTTTTTTAATGTAGTATTGGGTTAGATCTTTCTCTTGACCAACTCCTGTTCATTTCCGATCCTGATTGTAGAGCTATGTGTCTTAATGTTATGTTCTTTTCTTCATTTTCTTTATAAGCCAATTATGATTGAGAAGTTTTTCGCAGTTAAACAACAAAGGGAAAATGTACTGTGTGGCCTATAAGTATAGGTATACAGTATCTCTTTGTTATAACCATCTTTTTATCAGCTTTAATTTTTATTGTTGATTAAAAAAATGCATAGTTCAACCTATGCATTATTGAAAAACAAACTATAATTATTCACTTCCCTATGTTGGTGTGTTCAGTGTTTGTTTATGACAATGGCTGCAAATTTAATGACCAGTGACAATGGATACTGAAAATGCTCCAAAGAGAGGTTGGCATGTTAGTAACTACTTCTGAAAATGAAATGTTATTTGCAATTTTATTTACTGTTAATAACTTATTTATCTTTGTTTTTTCTGCTCACAGCCTTTCTTTGTTCACTTCTTGTTCATTCTTTCGATTACATCAATTCACCTCTTATTCAGTCATTAACAAATCTAATTATTTTTTTATTTTTATTTATACTTGCATTGATTTAGTGTGTCTCGATTGATGATAAATAAAACACATTTACAAACATATAAATACAACACTTAACTTCAACATTTTTATTTTTGGTACACCCATGTCCCTTGTTCATGTCTCAATTGATACTGGATAATTATGTTTATCAGTACTGTGGGTTGTATATCCTATGGTATCTTATATTGATAAGGTTCCATTTGAATGATTTTTTTCAAAGATTGTATTAGATTGGTATATATTTTTTTTCTTTTTTCATTTAATAATGAAGTTGGATATATATCTGCTTTGTTTGTGTTGTATATTTTATTCCTCAAATACGTTCATAATTGGGCCTTTGGAGCATTTATGTATATTTAAAAAATTTTTTTCTATATTGGTGAAATTATGGTCTGATTCTATTAAGTACTCTGCAAATTTAAGGGTTTTATTTGTGACCGTCTGGTCCACTTCTTTTGACCAGCTGGAAGCTCCGGCTGGCTGGAGACCGCGTACACTTTAGCCGAATCTTGTCAGGATGGGCCAAGGAGTCGGGTTAGGACGCTAATGAACGCACACAACGCAAGTGAAATTAAATGTTATATTTTATTTGAGCGCCAAATTAGATTACAGAAATATTTATAATTTATAAAAAAGACATAACGGCAAGATAAAGCCTTAATAGTGGCCGAAAAACATACCGTTTAATTTAGCTAGCACGTGGCCGAAAATGGACTGACCTCGTCCCGTAGCGGTCTTTCTTCTCGCGGCTCTCGGAACAGACTCCCGCTCGGCTTGCTGGTTTAAGCCTACCACTCCTCGTCTCTCCCCCCTTCTACGTGATATTGCACTGCTCAACAAAATCGCAAGTGCCAATTCATATTTTATTATTTAGAATTCCTTTACATCCTAATTTATACTTATTATAATTTTGGTTTGGTGGGCTCCTTGGCTGGGCCACATATTTTTATTATTGAAATTTCTGCTAGGGATACATGTTCCTAGAATCTTATTTTAAAAGTCCTTCCCTTTCAGTTTGCCTTATGTATTGTTTGTTACAATTATCACAGGTGATTTTATAGATGTCACTGGTGTCAAGTGGGTGTTTGTATGTTTTTTATAGGTATTGTTTGCTTGAACTAAACTGTTTGTTATTCTATAACCAACTATGTAGCCTTGTTTTTTGAAAATTCTTGTTGCGACATTATCCAATAATCCATGATATTCTATTCTAATGTATTTGGCTTTTTGTTTTGTTGGGTGTTTGGTTTTTCCTATCCTTCTTCTTGATTATTCTATCTATTAAATTGTGGTGTTATCTGTTTGAAATAGATATTTGTTTTATTATGTTAATTTCACTTTTGAAATCAATTTTGTTCATTGGTATGGTTAATAGCTCTGTGTATAAGACTGTTATTGCTGCTAATTTTTGGTTGGAGGAGTCGTAGATGGTATGATCAGTTTGTGTTGATTTCCTATATATTTTGAGCTTGAATTTATTATTTGTATTGATTATGGTAATGTCTAGAATATTTATGTTTTTGTTATTTTCTATTTCACTGATAAATTTAAGGGATGGGTGAATTTTGTTTAAATAGGCCTAGTTTTTAAAATTATTGACTTGTCTGATAGTGACATTGAATAGGCATATGGTGTCATCAACTCTATGGTAAAATTGTATTTTATTGAAATATTTGTTAGATGGGTTTATTATGTAGGTATTTTCTACGTGATTTACGAAAATTTCTGCAATGATGCTGGAGAGTGGAGCTCCCATTGTTAAGCCTTATGTTTGTATGTTCTCTGTTTGAAGTTATTTGTTAATGGTGGAAGTTCAATTTTATTATTGTACATTTTTTCAGATATTTGCCATCATTTGTGTGTTAAAAATTCAAAACAAGATGTTTTCTTATTCCCAAAACCTCGTGTTTTGAATTTTTAAGACACAAATGATGGAAAATGTACAATAATAATACATGTTGTTGAATTAAAAGTAATTTTGTTATAAGTATTTGTGTCCATTTTTAAAAATTATTTTCAAGGTTTTCTTTTATGATGCCGATGGTTTCTGTGATTGTTGTATAGGTTTTCAATATCGAATGATACTATTATGGCGTTGTTATCTATTTCAAATTTTGTATTTTATTTACGAGGTCTAGGCTATTAAACAATGCATGATTTCATTGGAAGATTATATTTTTCTAATTATTTGGTCTCGTAATTTAGAAATTTATATCTGGAGCATTAGTAAAGTTAACTAATGGTCTTATTAAGTGTCCGGTTTTGTGTAATTTTGGTAATGATCTTAATTTGGGAACGGAAGGAGGGTTAATCATTTTTGTATGTTTTTTCTGGGTGTAATTAAGTATTAATTTACAATTATTGATTGCTATTTTTATGTCTTTGTTGAACCTTGAAGTGGGGTCGGATTTGAGTTTGCATATTTCATTTTTATTTATGAATTGCTATGTCTTTTCTAGGTATTCAGGTTTAGGCATTATGATTATAGTGCTCACTTTATCAGCTTTGGTAACAATAGCATTATGTATACATAACTTTGTGTTGATGCCCTTAGTTGACTAATATGTTTAGATTTGTTTATTGTCTTATCTTTAGATATTGTTTTCTCAGTCTATCACTAATTAAACATTAGTTCATTTACTGTAGTCGAAATTCAAGCAAATCAAATTGCCTACAGCTCTTTGCAATGTCTGATGCAACGTTTATGTTTTGTAAATGTATCTTTCAAGATTAGTACCTACACGAATTATTAGAGGATCACTTAGATCTTTGTTTGCAGTTCCGCAAGATAGTTTTAAATAAAGAAAGACAAGGAAACTGTATCAATGAAAACATTTGCTGATCGGATTGAACAATTTTTAAATTGTCAAATGCTGTTAATAGACATCTGTTTATTACTCAACAAAAAACTCCAACCTAACAGTTGAATACACCAGATGTAACAGTGTGAGCGTGCCTTTCTTGTAATGAGGTGATTGGAGCTGTTTTTCTTAGCTTTGAACAGTGACCGATATCAGAATATGCCGGAGGTGATTGTACCACAATTATTTTTACAGGAAGGTGATGAAGAATTATATTTCCAGCAAGATGGTGATACTCTCCACTATGGCCTAAACGTTTGAGGTTTTCTAGACCAAGAATTTGTGAATAAATGGATTGATCATTGTGGCTCAGTTTAGTTGATTTCACCCCAATGGATTTTTTCCTTTGGGGTTATTGTAAGAGATAAGATGTTCTAAAGAAATAGTTCTATATATTTAAGATGCATGTCCAGAAGTAAATAACAACAAAGAACTCTGTACCAAAGTTTGTCTTAGAATGATAACATGACTTGAGTGTGTAAATTCTGGAGGTCGTCACTTTGAATACAAAATAGACATGAAAAATAACAAAATCTTTGAATATTATTGTTAATTATACCTAATAAAACTGTTGTATTCTCGTTGACTTTGTGATCATTGGTGTGTTGAAACTCTTTACCTACTTATAGGTAAATAATGTTTGACTTCCACCCAATTAAATCCTCAAATTTCAAAATAATTACTATTGTATTAAAATAAGTTAAGCATATGAGCACAGGCTGAAAATAGTGATTATAAACTCATAATGTTTACAATACAAGAACATTTTGATATTTATCTGTATATAATTGTTGATATTTTACAATCAGATGTTTGCACTAGGGACTAATTTGTTATTAATGTTTATTTTTATAGGCTATATAACCAGTATTTTTGTTGCTTTGATATATTTCTGGGTAACATGAATTTGTTGTTTAAAATGATATATCATATATTCGTAGTATTATGTCTGCTTCATCATTCTACCAGTGGTGGGCTTTTTGTAAGTTTTGTTAACATTTTTAACGTCTTAGTTTTGATAAGTTATTAAATAAGAAATTAATGGTTTTTACTTTTTAATCATTTACTATAAAGTCACGATGTAAATCTCTCTTTGGAACATATACAATAATTTGTAGCACAATAGTTGATGTGCTCAGTTCATGCTTTTCTAATTAGGCCCTTCTAAAAAAAAAATTAATTTTAACTCAATGCTTTAAAAAAAATAGGATGAAATTATAAATTTCATAAAAATATGTCAATATTTTAGGGTTATGTAGAAGCCAGGTACTTTCAAAACAGTATTTGATTATAATTAATTATCAGCACTCCAAAATAAAACAAAATTTTCTTCAAAATTATTCACTCGGTCTCCATTATGTGATTTTAACAAAAAATATAATCATTTTTCCCATTCAAAACTATCTACTAACTAGTTTAATGGGATACTAGTAAAAGATAAAATGTGACTTACCACTCTTTTTACCTTTGGAATACTTTCACCCAATTAATCAATTTGATACAAAATTATTCTATGGGACACCCACCTGACATTAAACTTAAGACTGTTGTTTAATTATGCCATCTTGAGACAGACATTTTTAAAATGTGTTCCCAAGGGCTCAAAATACACTAGTATTGGCACTGTGGAACTGGCAGCACCCCCAAATATAAATAAAATACAAAATTAAAATTTTGTGTTTATAAATTTTACATTTTATACTTTTGGGTACAATACAGGGCAATATGACAATTTTTAAACATGATTAAGAGAGCTTCGTAAATAAAGTTGTTTAAAATATACAGTTGTAATTTCAAGGAAGGGACTGCTTGTATGCAGTTAGTAATGTATCGTTGTATACAGAAAGACTGGACAAAATTACTGTTTAATTTTGCTGACAACTTCCTATTTACGCTGGTAGATGCCTTTACAATACCCTGTTTGTATTTATAATTTAGTTTGTCACTTGTAAATGACTACAAAAATTGAAACTGGTAGTAGTACCAAAGTAGTTATTTGTGGATTATAACAGGTTTTTCCCCCTATTTTCTTGTAACATATTCACACTGTGGTTTATTATGGGTATACACATACTTAGGTAGTACATACCATATGTACAATCCTATGTAGCAATGGGGAGTTAACAAATGTATGTTGGTTAAATTAACAATGTTCTCCAAACAAATTTTTTCTAATAAAATATTAAAATTATAAATAGATTTCTCATACCCTGGTGTGGGAACTAAAAAGCCCTCACTCCTATCACATTCAATTTCGTTCAGACCTACAGTATGTAAGACTATAAGGATGGTTGGCAACATAGTTCACATCCTCATTGCTCTCCAAACTGTAGAGTTCATTGTCTGTTTCACCATCAGTAACGTCATTATCAATGTTCGGTTAAAATGCGTAGCTATTTGCATTAGTAACAGGATTATTTATGACCATTTTATTAGTAAACAATATAACACACACTTAGCGAGTCCTACCATACAAAATATGTGCACTCGCACAAAGGAAAAAAATGATAAAATTGTGATTGAAAGGCACTCTTAAAACTTAAACCGAATGAGGAAAAAATTAACTAACAACAGTGATAGTCTAAGTCTAACTGATCAATAGAAATGTATTCGATAAGCTCCTTTCCAGAGAGTGGAACATATGGTGTTGACTGACTTCAATATTCCCTGGGAAGGGAAGTCCACAGTGAACCTGTTTATGTTTGCCTTCCATACAGACCATACAGTTAAAGCCTAAATTTTAAAATAAGTAATTAACTTATTAATATTTAATTTTATTCACAGGGTGAGAAACGTGTGAGTATTCTGGGATTTGAAGACTGTCCTAGTTTGCCTCCAACTGTTGTTATAAGAAATAACCTAACAATATCTGCTGTAGGTAGAGGGAGAACTGTTGTTAATGGATATCTATACGTAGCTGAAGATGTAATCTTAGATACGGTAAGTACAGTATTGATAGATTAGTATGCCTAAATGTCAACAAGTATTGAAATTAGTAAAAACAGCAAAAGACTGAATAAGGGGGAAATAGGCTTTTTTGCGTTGATTACTAAAGACGCAAGTAATGCTTTTAATATAGTAAAGTGGGAACATATCATTGAATCCACGAGAAAGAAAAGTATACCTGAATATCTTATGAACATGGTTGAAGATTACCTAAGTGATAGATCAGTGTCTTATATAGCCAAAGAAATCATTATTGAAGAAACTATGACCTGCAGAGCATCACAGGGATCATGGATCATCACCCTGCTCTGGAATGTGTCTTATGGCTCTACCATGAGCAACTGCTATCTTGACGTTTGCAGATGATGTGATTATAGTATGCACTGCTGAAGATATAGAAATCCTTGCCATTGTGGTAAATTAGACAACTGCCAAAGTTAAAATTGAGTGAATGGAAGAAGTCTGAGGATGGCTGTTCATAAAACAGAAGCGATATTAATACCAAATAAAAGAGCCAATCTTTAATTTATTGTAGCCATTTTTTTACCAAATTTGCACAGGCTTTAAGGGAGAACCCAATAGTTTACTATAGAATATTAGCAATTTTTGTTGTATGTAAACAAAATGGCAATTTTTACTGTTTTAGTTAAGCTTTTACATACTTTAATTAATTTAACTATAATCACATTTTTTACTTTCTCATATATACATAGTATAGAGAACATTGATGGATTAAAACATCAATGTCAAGTTTTTGTAGACATATCCATTTTGAGTTCAAAAATGTGGTTTTGGTAATGATATCTGTTCTATGCGGTGCCCCACAGCCCAATTTGGGTGTAATTGCCATAAGGAAGAAGAAAAAAAAAGAAAAAGAGGGGGAAAATAAAATAAATAATAATAAAAAAATAATAATTATAATAAATAAATAAAATAAAATAAAAAAATACTGGAAATTTTCTCTAAAGATCCAGACAAATATATTGGTCAACGTCTGTCCAAAATATCCACTTTTTGAGATATAGGTATTTTTATTTTTATTTTATTTGCCTTTTAGAGCAATACATAGTTGTGAAAGACACGTCAAAGAAAAGACAAAATCAGAAAATAATTAGGATAAAAAAACAAACAACATTAAAACTATTAAAAGTTGTGTCTGCATAGACACAGAAATACCTCTAGAGTATATTTGGCTCATAACTCCATAACTGAATAAAAGGATCTGGACAATAAAAGTCGTCTTAGGCTACTCTTAAATGTGTTGTAGTTTTAATATTTTCAAACAAAACAATCTGCCAATGGTCTGTTATAAAAACCATCTTTTCTCAAAATCGGCTCTATTGATTTTGATAAAAAATTTAGTGAATTGTTAAAGAAAAAAGAACCTTGACCACTGTCATTAGAAGCTTGATTTTAATTAAATACAATTTAAACTGAGTGATGGAACTTTAGGCTCTATTTAAATATATAAATATTTTGTACAAAGATGGTGTTGATGGTTCATTTATACTTTTTATTGAACCCACTGACATTTTTAATGACGAATAGTTTTAGAGATTATTTACTTCTCTAATTGATACTTTTCTCCCAAAAAAATTGTGAAATTCTATAATTACAAGGTCCGGCAGGGCCGAGTTACTGATACAAGCTGTACGAGTGGAAACTTTTTGCCTACCAGATGACTTTTTGGAAGGTAGATTCGCAATGACATTATGGTCATTGAGTCAAGTTATTGTACAAGCTGTGAGACAATTTTTTTCATCTTTAACATTTTAGTATTTCACTAGATTAGCTAAAAATAAATGGTGCAAAAACATTGCGCAAATTTTCTCATTACTCCCATTTCTGGAAGCAAACATAAACGAAACAAAACTAATCGTCACCAAAAATGTCAGTTCGGTAGTTGTAATTTAAAAAGTGAAACTAAACCATGAACACTGTCTTTATTTAAATATTTAAATAAGGGTCTAAACTGTAATATTATCAATCTTAATATTTCACTAAAATTTAAAAAGAAATTGTTAGAGTCGACTTTAAGAAATCAAGTTCTTTATAACAGCCCCATTGCCAATTTATAGCTTTTTACTGATAACTCATGATCCAGCATTTGATATATGGTGCCAATACGTCCTTAGAGGTTACACTTGGCCAAAATATTTAAATCCAATTTTGAGAAAATCATAATTTTGTGTTTTTCCATCTGACAACTATCCTAAATTGGGGGAAAACTACTTGAGATGTAGTCAAAACATGCCCACATAACAAATTAGGACTGTAGAGCACTATACATATGACAGACGAACATTATTCTCAGGGAAATATAAAATGAATATATCCGCAAGAAATCAACATAAAATAATGACTCCTAGCAGAATATTCCAATAGCATCAAGGTTGGAAAAAACAATAGTTGATAAGAAAGATGAATGTGAGGGATCTTCTCTAAGATTATATAAAAGAAAGGTGTAGATATAGCTCGGATTGCCAAGCCCATACTCATTATAAGTGAGCTAACTGAGGGAAAACTCTCTGTATTACATATATGTGTGTGAGAATAAAATCATTGTACCTCTAATTTAAATTTCACTTTTCAGGTAGATATCAATCTGTACAGTTGTGGTGAACACTTTACAGTTCACGTAGGTAATTGTGAATTTTTCTTAAAAGTGAGCAGAAGCAATGCATGTGGTCTTCTTAAAGATAAAATACAATTCTGGTCTTCGTATGTCACCAGCATTACTCCTTCTATATTATGTGTCAACAATCAAGTATTAAAGGTATACATAGTTCTACAATAATACTGACTCTATAATTAATTAAGTTCCACAGGAATTTCTTTGAACACTACGTTTGTAATATTTCTTTATTTACAACAAATTATAAGTACAGTTGGCAGTGTTTAAATGAGCGCACGTCCTTGCCCAGAGAGGGCGGTGTAAAGTACACAGGGAACAAAAATATTACACACACATATATAGGATGGTCTGAAAATGTTGTACCAAACTTAGTACTGTAATTATATAGATCAAAATAAAGAAAATAATACCTATAAACATATGTCCGGAAATGCTTCGTTTTTCATTTGTTGAAATTTGGTATACACATTTTTTATGAAACTGTTTATCAGTAGAATCAAAACTTTAACTCATAAATTTTCAAAATGGCAGCCGTTTACATTGTTTTCTAAATTTTAACAGTTTTAAAGATAATCAATATTTAAATTTTCAAACAGTCACCATTTCAACAATTTATAAGATGAAGTTTTTATTCCTAATATACTCATAAAAATTTAGCATGAAAAATGTGTATACCACATTTCAACTTGAAATCTTAATAATTTCCAAAGCTATAATTGTTCCTTAGGAAGAAGAAAATGTCCTCTTAAATTGTTTTATGTTCAATAATTGGTTCATAAGAACCACAATTATCATCATTACTTGTTTCTATTGGCATTTTATTAGTTAAGTCAACATTAGTTAGAAACAATTTAAGTCACGCTTTTCCTTTAATATCGACTTTAAACATGTTCGTTTACCATAATATCGCAATAACTGATTACCATGTTTTTAAAGTATCATTTCTAACATTATCTCTTGTTAATCTAACAAGATATGATACATTACTCAACACTTTAACAACTGTGGCTAAAATCCATTTACAATATTTGGTTTACCAAAATTTTTTCATTTTCAGGAAATGTTACATTTATTGTACCTTCGTATTTCATAATTTGTATCATTTTTTTTCCCTTCAACCTTCTCTTTTTTAAATTTGATCTTAACAAATCAAATTTATATTGAATTTTTTTATGAAACTAGATCAGAAAAAGAATTGTTTGTTTTCAATGTTTAAGAATTCTATAATCATACAAAAAATGATCAATAGCTAAATCAACATCACTATTTGACTGAAAATAAATTTTAGACAGATTTTACAGTCGTCGTTAAATGTTGTGTATACATGACCTTGTTAACATGCATACTTAATAATTATAATAAGGCAAAAATAACTCACAACTATCTTTTTAGACATTTTATATCAGTATTAGAAGAAGGATTTAATATATTACAGCCAAAATTATTATACTTTGTACTTATTTTACAACTTTACTTATTTATTTTATTTAGTAACTTTGACCATGTACCTGCATTACAATTTATATATATTATAAAATACAAATGCGGTATCTACATGTCGGTCAGTATGTTACCTTATACCTCAAGTTCTCATCTAATCTGATGTTCATATGAGTTTCTTTTTTATGTAGATACGATAGCAAGTTAAGTTTTAGTCTTTGTTTGACTAAATAAATGTTTGTCATATCAAATAATATTTTATCTATTTTATGTAATACTTACTCCGTCTTGTGACTTATTTTGTAACATATGTTATGCGTTAGAACGTATGTTCCATCTTCAAACTCGCTCCTGAGAGGTCGTTAAACATTAAAACACTACAAAACGTACACATCACATACAATAAACAAATAACACTCAAATGAGCGACAGCTGTACACCAACCGTTCAAGAACGACTGAAGTAAAGGTTGTTTATCTTGGTTTGTCCACTACGTTATCTATCAACGTCATTGAGGTATAAAGAGTTAGATAGGAAGTTAAGTTTGTCATTCAATAAATCACTTTTATTATCTTTGAAAGCTTTTATAAATTTCAAACTCCTCAATGGCATCCATGTATCTGCCTTTCCTACATATATGCAATGGTTGGAAGTTAGTACTAAAATTGGTGAAAGTATGGTTGTTGTACATTAGGTGGCGTTGCATAATTTGATTTTGTATTAATGTTATTAATGGGGAGGTGCTCTCTGAATCTAGTTTTAAATCTTCTGCCGGTTTGGCCTATACAATAGCTATTGCAGTTACTACAAGATATTTTGTATACACCTGTCAATTTTTCAACAGGTGTCGTTAATTTTGGGCAGAGTAAGTTGCCAATATTGTTTTTTGTCTGAAACACTATTGTTATGTTCACTTTGGTATGTTGGTTAAAATTTCTGGGAAGACACTGCCATAGTCAATAGAGACAAAGGTTTTTTGGCTTTTTCCTTTTTATGTCTTTTTTTGTTTCTGCAATTGTTTCTTTAATAGTCTGTTGACCATAGACCCCATATATCCATTTGCTAAAGCAATACATTTGATGGTTTCTAATACCTCTTGGAAATACCGTTTGCATTTATGTTGTTATCCGTCTATGGACAAAGCTATTATAAACTGCCATTTTTTGGGAGGGGGGATGATGAGAATTGGAGTGTATGACTCTGTAATTGGTAAGTTTCCTGTATATTCTGTATTTAAATTTATTTGCTTTTAACAACATGACATTATTTTCTGTTATAAACTTATCGACTTTGGTTGTGTAATCATATCTGTTCATTATGACAAGAGTGTTACCTTTATCAGTCATAGTGATTTGTATATAAGGTTTTTGATGTAAAAAATTGTTGTATGAGTGTGACTTGAGTTGTTGGGGTGTTTGTTTCACATGTGAGTGATATATCTTGATTGTAAACTGTGTTATTTCCATTTTTCGTTTATTTAATTTTAATTTAGTATCTTATATAAACACATTTTATGTACAACCATTATAATGATTAGCTGTTTAGAGGTGCTGGTTAAAATTTAATAATACATCTTTACTGACTAGTGAGGATGGGAAATTGTTATAACTCTGACAATGAGTATAATCAAACTTTAACTTCCTACCATCAGTGGAAATCTCATTAAGGCAAACTTTTGACTATGGCAGCGAATATAAACGTGTAATTGAACACCTAAATGAAACATTTATATTTTCTGCCACAAAGCATTGTTGTTGTGTAACAACTATTCAAACATTTTGATCTACATGGGTATGTTGTTGATTTTAGTTCAGAAATAGCATTTGAGCAGATTTTGTAAAAACATGTTCTTTTTTCCAGGAATAATAAATTATTTGTGTAGTTAGTTAAACTTATTTGTTAAGAATATACGGCATAGAATTGTGCCAAAACAAGATACAATATTTTTGTAATGAATATTATTTAACAACATCATGCAGTCGTTGTTTAAGAAGTTCTTTTATTTTGTCATTACAGCTACAGCTGTTTCAGTATTACTAATACCATCATAAGATGACAAACCAAATTACACACACTGAACACTAAATTTTATTACACTAAAACAAATTAACAACTTCATAAATATAATTAGTACTATAGAACATATCAAGGTATTTAGTAAAATATGTTTTAGCACTTACCACTATCATTATATTGCACTGAACACTTTATCAGCTCTTATTTTATTTTTTTTTTTTGTACAATTATAGCTGAAATGGAACTAATACTTAAAATTTTATAAAATAAAATAAAAACAATGTATTTTCTTTGTCATTTTAATTTAGCTACTATAGTTACACAATAAAAGAACAATGTGTATGGAACAATTTCAATATAACCAAATATCGTAAACTATCGAAAATTAGTATTAAAATATTGAATTGTTCATCGTTGGCTGACGTGCGATTGAAACAGGAAAACTAAGATGTCAGCTGACAGCCTTCATGAGAGTTGTAAGAGTTAAGCTCTTGTGGCGTTGTGGCCACATATTACATTTTAACGACTTGCTGAGCTAGTACACATGAATATCTCACTAACTGGTTGAATCCTGTTAGTTTTTGATATTGTTTTTATATAACATAAACTCATTATAATTTTGATTATTTTTTAGTCTTTTTGGGAGGTTATTGAACAAAGCCACTACAGCTTCACATGGTAATTTTTTTAACTTACGTTTAGGCCAACACAAGCTATGTAAGTTTGAAAAGTTACCATCAGAAGCTGGAGTTGCTTTGTTCAATAAACACCCAGAAAGACTAAAAAATATTAAAAATTATAATGAGTTTAAGAAAAGGCTAAGAAAAGTTTTGTTGTCTGGATAATTTTACTCTGTGGAGAAGTTTCTCTGCCATAAGGGTTGTATGTAGCTGAAGACATTTTCAGATATAATTGGGATCTTTGTTATTGTCGCTAAGTTATGTTGTTTATTGTTATTTTATTGAAATTTGTTATGTTTGTGTGTTTTTCCTGAATGTAATTATATATTTATTTTTAATGATATTTTAGTACCTAGTAATAATTATTTGGACCCTTGTTATAGAAAAATATTTTGTCAACAACAAAAGAAATAAGTGAAATGACTTAAATAATGGCTAGAGTATCATTAGTAGCTCCACAGCCTTCTGAAAGGTAGAGTATCGCATAAACAGTTGGATGCAACATTTAGTTTATCACTATCCTGGTTGGTTTTGAAATGTTTGTAAATTTAGTACTCCTCCAATATATCCATGGTTCTACCTTTATTTAGTGTGATTAAGGTTTCTAAATTTGTGTTAATGTCAATTTACTTATGGTCTTTGTTTTATCAGGTGTTCAGCAGGAATTTATAACCGAGTTCAAAGAGAGTTTACTGCATAGCCACACATCCAGAGTTAGCACCATTTTATGCTAACCACAGAGTGTTGTTGTGTTTTAATTTGACATTTGTGGACAGGTTTTTTTGTATATATTTTTGGTAACAAATTTATTTGTTTGGTAAAGGTATTTAATTCGCTAATGAATTTCTGTGCCAGTCTCGTGTTTTTTTTTACTTTAGGCAGATTTTAATGATTGAGGTGACAAATTAAACAGTGTTACCTTAAAAGAGTTTGCCGAAAATTATTCATTTTCCTTGTAAACACTTATTTTGTAATAAATTTATCATTTAAATAATATGCCTGTCATGGATTAATAACATGTTTCACAACAGAAATAATTTGAATTTTATTTGATAATTTATAACAGCTGTTTTAAATTATTTTTAGATTAACTTATATAGTGCTTACTTTATTTGTGTGGATTCACGTTTTATTGTAATTTATTGCATTTTGCAAAAAACTAATGGTTTATTGTTAATTTGTGACAATTGTATAGGAGCTTAGATAATTTAAGATTTACATAGTATAAAACAATCGCCGGCCGCACGAAGACTGTTTAGAAACCGTTGAACTTACTGGTTGATGCTTAACTTAAACCTTAGACGTCAACATTATTTTAAAATTGCATGTTCCTTTGGTATTAAAAATCCATATTTATATGATGTAGGTGATCCTTATGATGAATATTGCAGTACTTTGATGAAACAACCACACAGATGTAGTTATTCAAAACGGTTAAAATTCTTAACTGGAAACTACTAGTTTGTGTTTAATCAAATAAATAGTCATTGTTATTACTTGTACATTAGATTTAATCACAGTATATGTTTTAAGCCTTGCAACATATTTACACATAATTCAGGGAAATTTGAATATTAAAAAGGCATCTTATAATCATCATTGTTAAAGCTCGAGTATGCCAGATTATCAAATTTTACTCTGTAACCGTATTGACTATCGTAGAAGTTTTCTCGAGAGCTTTCACAGTACTTGTTAAGTCCGTAATGTTTTATTAACGTTAATATTGGACTTAATTATGGTAGTAGGTAATAAAGAATGCATAAACATTTGTTACATTATAATACTGGCTATGTGTCCACATAGGACGGTTGACACAAGAAGACAAGCGGGGGAGAACAGAAGCAAGGCTTGAGGTAGGTCCGGGGGTTACATACATGGAAGCAAGGACATCGAGTGATGGATCCGTAGCCAGTAGGATTTATTCATTCCTAACTCATCCGTTTTCTAATTACCCACAATTCCTCGATGTCTCGACATCCAGATCAGCTTTACTTCTGTTACATGTTATAATTTTATTAGCACATCTTTACTATTTACATTCGGCTATTAACATTGATGTCATCCACAAGGTGATAATGACAGAGACATTTTTATCTTTAAACAATTTGAGAAAAAATTGATATTACCTCATGTGATTTTAAAGCTTTAATGCTGCTTGATGATATTTTAACCTTATTCTTACTTGAGGAGAGCATGGCACTGCAAAATGGTATGTATCTCTCTTTGGAACACTAGAATGAAAGCTCATGAGTTCAATACTCCTTTTGTGAGCAAACATTTTTGTTGGGTCGATCTTAGAATAATTTCTAGTTGAAAAGTTATATGCCACAACTATCTAATGTAAACATTAGTAGACACTAGTGATCGGTTAACCTTGACTATGGTTATTTGTGGTGGAATTAAAATAAATGTGTTTGATAAAAGAACAAAATTTCCAGAATCTATGGCAACGCTCTCGACAAAGTTTTTTGGGAAGTCTATTCTACTTGTTCTTTGTATTTTGTGTACAAAAATATGTATCAAGTATTAATTCTAATCAGGCATGCCTATTCTTCACGTATTATGTTAAGAAGTTTTATTTAAGTTATACTACCTGTAATAATAATTGCCCAGTGTACAAATTATAGGGAGAGTTCGGTCATCGTCAACAAATATCTACTTCTGTTTTTTTATCTATTTTCCCACTTCATGACCTCAGGTAACCAAAAAAGTGGTTTTCGAAATAGAGTGCATCCGTCATCGTTGTTGTCTGTTTGTAAACACGATAGCGGCCACAAAAATTAAGATAGAAACATAATATTTAGTAAAGGGGACTATAGTGTGCTCATATAGAATCCTATTGAAATTCAGACAAATCTAATTGAAAATATCTAAATGCCGGCCATTTAAAAGAGTTTTATGTTCATATGTAGTGTGCTATTCAATTTATAACACATTAAATTAGACAAAAATGTATATATTTCAATTCTCCATATAATCGAACCAACCATACCAGAGCCACATCAATACACAAGCAAAACACATGGAAAATGTTTAATGTATACATGTCTACGAGGCCTATTAGAGCCTGACTGACATTAAGAAGGTAGTTATATAAACAATTACGAGGTTCATAAAACCTGTGTAACAGGTGTTTTAAACAAACTTGATCTACCAATACATTATATAAGACTCTAGAAACTAACTTTTGGGTATTACATTTAGAGATTCTATTTGTATTGCATTGTATGATGGGGCTGGGTAAGTATCATGATAAACATCATTGTGTCATATGTTTGGTATTTTTATGGTAATTATATGCATTTTTTGTTAACAAAAACTTTTGAAATTGAATGGTAATAAAACACAAGTTGTGAGATTTCAGAATTCAGATGTGTTTTTGGTAATACTGATATCAGCTCGGTACAAATTACCAACTTTTTAGGTCTTCATGTGAACACCGATTTAAACTGAAAATCACATTTACTAACTTTATCTAGAAGGCTTAGTGTTCCCTGTTTTCGAATATCTATCCCCAGAGATATAATACATTTTAAAACAAAATTGATAATTTACTATGTATGGTTTTACTCAGTTATGCAATATGATATTTTATCATGGAGATATCCACCAGGGATATATTTAATTTTTAAGATACAGAAGAAGTATAACAGCTTCGTGAGATTCTCAAGTAAAAGTACTACTTGTAAACCATTATTTAAATAATTGAACTATTAACTCTTCCATCATTGTATATTTTGCAATTTCTTATTTTAGTAAAAGTAAATGATAAGAAGTTATATAATGATCAACATGTTTACTTCTTATATAATAAATTATAAGGAACAAAAATAAATTTCAGCTGTCTAAGTGTTGTTGAAAAAACACCAGATATATGGTGTTTAATATATATATGAGGAGAAAATGTTTAATAACCTTCCTGAAAATGTAAAAAATATTTAAAGCATCAGATCTTTTAGGAGTTCTGTTAAAGAATATTTGATTTCCAAAACATATTATAGTGTGGAAGAATGTCTTAAGAACAAATTAATTGAAGTTAATTGTTACAAGTTTCCATTATTATGTGTATACTATTATAAAGTGTTTATTTTAAAATTATTATTGCTGTTGTACTTTTGATAATGTTGTAAAAATATTTTGTTTTGACAATGTTGCCTGTTTTCTAGCTTGAAAAAAATGTTACGTGACAGTAAGTTAAATAAAACTAAATTTATACATTTTATTTTGAATAGATTTGTTGTTCTCAGAATAATTACAAGGTGACCAATGGAACATTTCAAGTGGCGAAAAATCGAATAGGATTACCAGACAATCACTGGACAATGCAGTTACAATTTTTAAATGAAAAGAAAGAAGTAGTCAAATGTGTTATCGTAAAAATTGAAGTTTTTACTTCAAGAAATTAATAAATGTAATCTGCTTTGGAATTATTGGTATCCAACAGAATAGAAAATAAATGAATTTAAATTATTTTATTGTGGATTTAATATCAGTCAGTCCATGTTCCATAGCAATATTAACAGACCATCATTATTGAAGTTAAATTAGAGTTTAATAGGGCACATAGCCTATTATATTTAGATAGGAGACACAGGAGATAGGTTTCCTTGGAGACCACTTTCCTAGGTAAGCCTGTGTCTTCTATTCATACAAAATTGAAACATCATTGTTATTAGAATAGTTACTGTTTCCAAAAACCTGTCTGTTTATTTATTACTTTATTTGTTTCAAGTAAGTTCCTATCGTAACTGGTGAGCAGTATGGCATCTATCATAAAAGTAAACACAAAGCTAAAGGTTGATATTGTATTGCTTTATCATCTGTATGTAGTCTGATGTGTAATGAAAAACCTACTGCTTATATAATTATATACAACCAAAGGTAAGGGTTAATATATTTATTACAAATAAATCAGAGTCGTAATGTAGTAGATACGTCTTTTGTAAATGTATGATTATTTATTGAATATTTATACTTAAGTCTCGTGTATCACTGAAGAGGACGACCTTGTCGTTGAAACACGTCTGATACTTAGGCGTATTTTTTGTGAGAATTGTGTTCTGTCTGTTTTGTTATACTGTATAATTTTTCTCATAAGTCAAGCTGAACATTTAATATTAGTTAACTTTAATAATTAATTACCTTAGCATTATTAAGTTTAGGTTTTTTAGTCATAAAAATGTGATACACTTGACACAAATAAGAAAATATTATCCTTGAGAAAAATGCTTGTTTATTTACCCTCTTAATAGTGTATAAAAAAAAAATATGGTTGATTAATCAGCTGAATTCTTTTAGTTAATTTATGTATAAAAGTTTATAGTGTATCTAACTTTGTACTTCAAAAGTTGTTAGCGCTCTGACTTCACAAGTTAGAGGTTCCGAGTTCAATCTCTGTAGAGGCTCTAACTTTACAGAATTGACCCAGATTCATGATGAAAATTAGGAAGCTACAATTAGGAGCAAACCCTCGTTCAGAAAGCTAGAATAACAACGATGGGAATTTGGATGTGCTTACTACATATTACTCGACTGAAAAGCTGTCTAGTGTGCCTAGGCTCTTCATGAGTTGTTGCACCATAGAGTTTAGTTTTTTTTTTTCAGTATTTGAAAAGATTACATTTAAATGAAACATGATATTTTGTAAAATTCTAAATAAGTAAAATATTGTGTTTTATTTAACACGGAATTCAGCCTTTAGTCGACCTTTAATCGATAGTATAAATCGATTACATTTCATATTGTCAGTTGAGAATAATTTGGATTAATTATACCGCAGGGGTGACATATGTGGGGTGTCACTAGAATTAGTGAATCCACAGTTTCCCAAGCACAGTCAAACCAAAATTACGCATACATACAAAAATGTACACCAAGTAGTGGTGTAGTTTTATTATTATATATTCTTCGGACATTTGCCATCATTTGTGTGTTAAAAATCAAAACACGACGTTTCGGGAATAAGAATCAATTCCCGTTATCAAGTGACTAAAAACTAAAGAAACACGACATTTCGGGAATAAGAATCAATTCCCGTTATCAAGTGACTAAATAAAAACTAAATTAGTTTTGAATTGTGTTTTGATTTTTAACACACAAATGATGGCAAATGTCTGAAGAATGTATAATAATAAAATTGAACTTCCATCATTAACAAATTACTTCAAACAGCGAATAGTGGTGTAGAGTACTATTTTTTAATTCTTTTCAATTTTGTATCCTGAGACCACCAATCTTATTGCAGACTGGACAAAGTTTTCTTTCATTTTTTTCAGATATGATGCTACTAAAAATTAGAAATCATCGGGACACGATAAAATAAAAGATGTCAGTTGTTAAAATTTGATAAAATAGACACAAATATATGATTCAAAGAAGTGATTTTTTAATAGGTAGATCTACACCTTTTGTTCATAATGTCTTGGGTTAGATTTTTCTTTTTTATCAAGTCTCTCTTGATAAATTCTTGTTCTTTTCCGGCACTCGTGCTATTAGAGTATTCAAGGGCTAGGAGTCTAATTTATGCTTTATTCATGCCTTCATTATGAGACTATGATGACCGAAAGGTTTTGCCTTTAAACAATATAATTTATGAACTAGAGGAAAAAAATATAATTTATACATTATTTTAATGAACTGTTGAATAAAATAAGCTATGGTAGAAGTAATCCCCAAACCACAAATAAACCAATACTAAAGTAAATGTAACATATTATATTCATTGTTGATAGCCTTAGAACTACATATATTTTATATATATTATTTATTTTCTGTCAAATGTAGTCTACATACAGACTACATTTGACAGAAAATAAATAATATATAGTAACATATATATTTGTTTTCACCATTCCGACTACTGATTAATAATGTAAATGTAACAGTGAGACAACTTATAAAGGTACAAGCATACATAGAGCTCCTTCCACCCCCACACTGGTCACACCAGTTTCTCTGTGTTTGGGCGACATGCCGCTCAATCCAACTACTCTAATATAACTTACAATTAAGAATTGCAAAAGGAAAGGAACAAAAGTTTTAACTTGATCAAGAACATTTGTTGCATATTAAATTTGACCAGCCCAAAAATGTAGCATTGTTGAACATGTTCTTTCTTCATTTCATAATGTAGGAATGAACAATATTGGTTTGATTAAAGAAATTTAGAACAACAAATTGTTGGATAGCTATGAAAATCATTTGTTGAATTCTGATAAGGAGCCAGTTCCAATGTGGAAGGGGAGGAGTCTACATATACTTGACCCTTTATAAGTCGTCTCATTTAGTATTGTTTTATATACCTCTGAGGATGGTAGCTATGTTACCGAAATGCACATAAGGGTTTACTAAACTTTCTAACGTTAATTGTGTTTTATTTGTGGTTTGGCGATTACTTCATTCATAGTGTTATTAACCAGAAGGCTCACTGGATGTTGTATTGTAAATTAAGCGCCATAATATCCAAACCTAATGATAAAATGATCAATTTTGAAAATAAAGCTTATTTACCATTAAAAAAATAGTTAAGAGCGCCTTGGAAATTAGAGTTGAAAAGAAGGAAAACTAATGTGTCTGTGGAGCTAAGGACCCACTCTTGGCAAAAGTTGTAAAAACATAATTGGTTTTATCATAAGGAAATGGTGAAATGGAAGGAGATTTCTTCCTTTCTGGTAGAGTTTAAACTTCTGTATTACAGCTAGGTCGCTTTAAATACAAAGCGAAGTTTTCCTATTCTAAGGATTGTTCATTTTGTTTGTTTAAGAGCTTTATGGGGTCCATTACCTCGGGAACTGTTAAAAGTAATAGCAGTATAAAACACTATTTTTTTTTTTTTTAACTTTGAGGCCTTTTTTTAATAATTTTTTAGAGTCTCTGATAATTGGGTGACCTGAGGCATTTTTCCTCTCTATCCTCCCTCAGTTTAAGTATAAGATTGGATGAAGTCAGTGGTTTAAAACAATAGGCCTGATTTAGTGCCAATAACTAAGGGTGGGTTTCCTTAGCTCCATACTTTGTCTGTAAGGCATTGTGCACTCCGCATTACAGAGTCTACTTGACAACATGTAATCTTATGGGAGTGTTTTCTAAACCACTGCACAACTGGATGGCTCCTTCGAGAGAGCAGTCTAGTGCAGAGTGCGCAGCACAGCACAGTAAATTGTTTGTGAAAACCTCATGACTTTTTCCTTACGTATACAGCAATCTTTCTTTTTACAAATAAAAGAAATCCATCATACTACAAGAATTGTGAATATAGGATAAAAGAAACTTTATGAGTTATAGTTTAGTTATTGTAGCTCATGTATCACTGAGGATGGCAACTTTGTCGTTGAAACATGTTTGATTAAGTAAACATAATTTTTGTGAGATCACCCAGACTGAATAACACAAAAAATTGTAATGTTCAATGATATTTAATATTTTAAAGTTATAATATTCAGAGCTTTTATTATTTCAATTGACTGCAGATATGACAAAAAGGTTTAAGAGTATTATATAGGATTTCGATATGATTATATTTTAAAAGATATGTGTGACATGTGAATGAATAAAATATATTTATAAAATTGTGTTCCACATACCTCAAAGCAGCCGAAAGAGGTCTTATCACCCTGTTACAGTACTCGCTTGTAAGGTCAGTTTCAATTAATTAAGCAGGTAATGGAATTACTACCTTGTGAATGTAAAATATGATTTAAATTTCAATTCATTATCAAGCAAGTGTTTGTGAATGAGAAGCATAAAACTCCTTCAGTTTCCTAGAACTATATACACTGCACCAACAGATTTTTATACTTTACAATAGCGTTTCACAAGGTAGTAGACTTTGTCCTCGATTGCTTCTTGTTCAAGTAAAAGTAAGAGAGCACCGTTTCTTTCTTTTCAGACAACTCATTGTTGTGTGCGCTCGTCAACAATCAGTGAAAAAATACTTGATCTACATTGTGCACTGGAGAGCTAGGAAAATGCAAGTGCGGAGCGCAATAAATAGTATGGAGAGTACTCTGCACAGTCGTTACACGTAAGTAAAATAACTAGAATTTAAATGAAAATAATCATATTTTTTATCTATTTTTAGTTGATGTTATTTTTAAGTCTGAAACCCATTATTTATATTTGTGTCATGTATTGTTTTAAATCTCAATATTTTATACTATTCTTACTAAAGTTGGCTTTACCTGACTTTTGGTAGGAGATTTAACAAAAAAAAATTATTTGTTTTTCCTTTACATCAAATTTAGTACCTTATTTACCCTATCCCTAGTTCTTAGACTTCATATTTTTTTGCAATCTGGTCCCTAAAAGTATACCTATGACTGTTGTGACTCATGAAGTACTTTTTTTAAATTTTTGCAGGTGCTATTGTACAGATGAAAATGACAGATATACAGTGTATATCACTTATAACAATGTTCAAGGGACTGTGCAATTTTGGTTATTATAACCGATAGTTGTTATAAATGATTAGACTGTATAGTAGACCTATTATCAAAACATATAGGCATACATTTGAAAGTTTTTTTTTAAACTTTTAAGGACTCGAAATTTTTTATTTTAATGTCTAGCAACCTTCTCTGTTAGCTTCTCTATTTTCCAATTTTCATACTATGTGAGCTTTTTCTTCAATACAAAACACTTTCCTTTTTCTTTGTGGTGTGCTTAAAATTAATAAATGTACTTTTCTGTAGAAGACGAGTAACTGAGTTAGAAAACAAAGTTACAGGTAAACAGTTACAGAAACGGGCTGGGACAGAATGTCAGAAAAAAACTGCAAGAAAGAAACACATTAATAAACAAAGTGGCATTTTACATTCTATTATTAAATCCGAACTAATTTTGTAACAAATCAATTAAAACATGTTGCCGGAACCAATATGTTATTATAAGTGATGTCGTAGGCCCCTTTTTAAGTACAGGTCTCATATGGAATTCGACCAGGACATTTAGATTTAGTCGCTAAAACCAATACATCATAATGAGCTATGTCACTATAATATAAGCGATTTACAATAACTAATAATAATATGAACATTACGGGGAATGCCAGAAAATTGTACCCAAAATATGATGTAGATCCTATTAGATATATTATTATTATTATTATTTTTCTTTCAGTTATTATTTCATTATTTACTAAAATTTCATCCTACCCAAATTTTGAGCACTGTAAATAGTAAAGAAGTGGTTTCATAAAATATTTGTTCATGTGCATGTTTGTCTTAAACTTTGTATATCGTGGGCATGATCATTCAAAAATATCTTTGTAGATCAACTTCATATTTCATAAATTTTCAAACCTTGTATGTAATCTCGTTGATTATTTTACATAGTATATAGGATAAATAGGGTGCTATTGTAAGAAATCAACCCTTATTTAGTACATAAATATTATTTAATTATATTACATTGGAGTACAGTCTTTTTTTTTAATGGAAATCTAATGCCTTAACTAAACCAAAGCAAAAGGAACTTGATATCATATTTTACAATGCAAAATCTACGAGGCTTGTTTTGGTAAAGTATATAAATTTCTTGGAAGTCGTAAGGAGTTGATTTATTCACAATCACAGTTGTCTTTGGCGCAGTTGCACTGGCCTCCACTCTTGCAGTTGCATTTTTCTGGAAGCAAACAGAAATTATAAAATATAACAAAGATCAGTTTAATATTTTAATTGTTTCAATAACATGTTCTTCGTGAAATTTTATCATCATTAGATTTTAGTATTTCTTTAGAAATGTAACTAAGCTGTGGATTGTTGTGTGATTACAGTCAAATAGCCTAGATCCCAAATGTAAGAAATACATCTTGTATACATTGTCTGGAAATTGTACCTATAACAATTTCACTACCTTAAAATTTTGATTAAGTTCATTTAATTTAATTTTGATTGAAGGCTTTATTAGAAAGTTTGTACAGTATTATCAGATATTTATTGATTTCCTTGTTTAAAAGCAAAAAACATTTTGGTATTCATCACCTTATATTAAAAAAAATAATAATAAAGATCTCTAGCCCTTGAATACTAGAGTTGATAAAGGTGAAAGAAAGGTATCTAACCCAAGACTATTTGAAAAAAGTGTAGATCCAGCTAGGATTGCCAATTGAGCCCCTAGAGTGTTATAAGATATAAGTTAATTGATATTATTTAATCGGAATATTTAAGTATGCAAAAATTAATACGTGACTTTCAAGAGTATAAATCAACTTACGGGCTTGGAAATCCCTAGGGAATCTAGCCGGATCTACACCTGTTTTCATGTAGTCTTGGGTTATATCCCTTTTTCCATCTTTCCTATCATGTATTGGCAATCTCTTGTTCTTTTCCGAACCTGATAGTATTAGCATATTTGAGGAGTTTTATTTTATGCTCTTTTCTTTTTTTAGAAAGTTATGACAAAGAGGTTATTTGCCTATGAGAAAACACCTGAATTTATTTCAATATATTTGCTAAATCCCTATTTGAAACTTGAAGAAAGCTCCCAATACAATTTCTTTGAATTTTGAGATGCTACATTTGAGTATAAATTAATGAAATTTGTATAAGCGATCTGTAAGTTTTCTTTTTAATCTGTATTTTGTATTTTAATCTTAACACGGTTATCATAAAATTTGAGTTCAGTAAGTCTCTTTCAGAGATGTTTCCAAATCTACGTTGAACACAGATTTTGAATGGAATACATTTATACTTCCCTTATGCCGCTTATGGACAGTTGTACAAACATTAATTTTCTAAAAATAACTTTTCTCATCATTGGAGCCTAACATGAATATTTTCATGAAACTTTTGCAATCATCACACCTGCTAAAACATGCTAAAAACATAATATGTGATAAAATAAACGTATCATGTTTCAAGTTAGTCTGAGAAAAACATGACTCGTACAATATGAATAAGCTGAATGGTACAATCCATCAGCAGTTTTAAAATGCTGACATTTCACTGTACGTAAAACAATGCCCTCCTTTTGATTAGATATTTTAACTTAATTGGAAAATATGCTATTTACACTGTAATAGACATTTTAATTTCCATGAAGTAAAACTATATTATACTCATGAAGAACAAGAAGAAAAAAATTTAGAACATATTTGGGGATTGAAATTTGTTTTTAAAAACTAATTTTTAGGGATCAATAACAAATTTTTAAATTGGAAGGAAGTACTTTTTCCTGTGTGTGATGAATTGGTTACATGGAATCTATTGAGAGTGATTATAAAATGTGCTATTCATGTATTATGATCTCAAACTGTAATATGTTCAACCACTAATATCATCAGGTTGAGATCTAAAACCTTTTACACATATCAGTTAATTTTGGAAATTGCACCGGTTATAATGCTTGAATGAGCAACATATTACTTAATATTTCATCCTTAGAGTTGAATTTTATATTTGGTTTTCTTGTTGTTTAAAGTAGAAAAACCTTTTGGCCATCATCACTAAATAAAAAAAAAAATTTATTAATTAATTATAAAAAGAAAGAAAAGAACATAAAATGAAGAGTTTAGTAAGAGTGTCGTAAGAGAACAGAGTTGGTTAAGAGAGGGATTTAACCCAAGACTATGTAAAAAAAAAAATGTGTACATCCAGCTAGTATCACTCAGATTATTTGTCATGCTCAAGCTCAATATAGTTAGTCACAGAGTGTAATTCCTTAAAGTTATAATGGACAAGAAATTATAGAAGGTATAATTGTTATGTAAAATCAGTTTATATATTTTTTCCATTTCCCCAGATAGAAAATGATGTTAAATTGTAAACTAGCTTTTTACAAAAATCATCCAATAAGTAGATATTTTATTTTAATATTCAATTAATTTTAGGGATACCTTGATCACTAAAAACTAATCATACATGGGGACCTTCATCAAACTTCATTCTAATTATTTATATTACCTGTTTTGAAAAAAAAATGTGGCAATCATTTTTCACTTCTCCCTTTTTACCCCCAACTCTATTTTTATTAGAAATCAAATATGGTTTTGGACACCCGGATCCATTAAATTTAACATTTTCAATCAGACATCCATTCTTGAGAAAAAGGTGTGACAAAATATCACAGATCGAAATCTGAAAATATGATATGTTAACTGTCTGATCAACACAATAGTTTTAGTAATTGGAAAAGTAGAATATCTTGCAGACTGTCAAACTATAGTTCTTTTGATTAAAAAGTAGATGTTCTAATCATTACACCTAAGTTGAAAATAGAAATTTCCTGTTTAAAACTTAACTATGAATAAAATATATTTAGAAATATATGCATAGAAATTTATTATATAAAATAATAACTAGTTAGTGGAATACACTCATACAGAATGTCCTGAAAAAGGTGTACTCTCTATTCATTTTCGGGTTATACACATCGAAACGAACAAAAAATATAAAATAACATATAGTCAAATTCTGCTTCATTATCAGTCTATCCGCCATTTTATTCTTTTACAAAAAAGCATAACTCCAAAAATAAATGATATTGACTTCAAATTTGATATAAGCACATTGTATGTTATGTTTTACAAGTGTGCTAAACACAAAGACTATTTTCATAATATTAAAAATGGGGACTGTTTAAAACTTTTAACGTCAAATATCTCCAAAACAGTTAACTTTTTTAAATTTTTAATGGCCGCCATTTTAAAAATAATAAAAATGAAGTCTGTGTTTGATAACATACAAAATACTTATACCAAATCTGAACTCAGTATCTTATCTATTTGTGGAGTTATGTTTTTGTTTTTTTTGTAAAAAAACAAAATGGCGAAATTTGACTGTTATGTTATTTGTGATTTTTGTTCATTTTTATGTATATAATGCGAATATAAATAGTCAGTACACCTTTTTTGGGACACTCTGTATAATAAACAAACTCTTCAAATAAAATAAATTTGATTTCCTATTTATATAAATTTCCAATGAATCAATAGGTTTATTATTTCTCGTAATTAAACCGCCTCTGGTATAAATTTTTTTGTTAACAACCTCCGATCTTGCCTAAATTTCTCTACCCTTGATTGTATACAATAAATTTTTATGGTAATATTTGTGATGGCTATTGTTATCAAGTACAAACAACAATACATGACAACTATAGGTCAACAAAAAAAGCTGTCCTTATTCCTCAGGTCATACAATGTGGAATCCTGTAAAAAATTTAGGTTAATTTGTTTTTGCGATTACAATACTTCATATATTGAGTTAGTACATAGGTAACACGACATTTTTTTCTGGATTCTACAAATTTGAAGGGATGACATTTCCATCTTAAATTGTTTAGGACAAGCATATTTTTGGTAAATTTCAGTTTTCATTTAGGGGGACTATATTTAAGGATAAATAAAGCAAAAGCTTAAAGTTTCAAATAATTAATAGTATAAATGAGCTTACAATGTTGCCTGACGATGCCGCAAGGCGAAACAATTGTAGCTCATTTATACTATTAAATGTTTGAAACTTTAAGCTTTTGCTTTATTTATCCTTGAATATGGAGTTTCAACAAGAAATATCTGCTATTACCGGTACATTAAAAAAGGGACTATATTTGTTTTTCGTTGCACAGATCCACCCTCTACAACCAGACTACAGCATTTTATTCTTCTTTTTACTCTACTGATTGAGAAAGTGAACAGTGTTTACAAAATATTTCAGAACTTTAGTCTTTTTATTGTTCTTCTATTTGTCTACTACCAAGGACAACTTTTCATGTTAAGCCTGTGTTTTCCATACATACAAAATCTAAACATAATGGGCTCCATTAAATGCTTTAGCCGGTATACAGAGTTGTTATTGTATTGACGGATAGATAGACCTACCTGCTTTACTATCCTTAACACAGCAATTGCAGTTGGATCCACATTTGCAATCGTCCCCACACTTCCCACTGCCTGTTGCACAGGTATCTGTAACATTTTAAATAAACTGATTAAATAGTACTTTATGGTAGAGATAAAAAGAAAATCAATGTTATGTCAAGAATATTACAAAACATAAAATAACTTGATCCTTAACTCTAATAGCGTCAAGGTCAGAAGAGAACAAGAGTTGGTCAAGAGACACCTGATAGAGGTGTAAATCTAGCTTGAGGTCCCTTGGGATTTCCGCACACCCACTATATAGGTAGGCCCCTTAGGGTTTGTATATTCCCTATTTTAGTATATACAGAATGGTTGAAACAGGTGTGAATGCTGTTTTATCCGATAAGTACAAAAACTTTAAGTTAACCTCAGGACTTTTTTATATTACCAAATTTTTCATACTACCTGCCATTTTTTCAATATGGTAATTTAGCTCTAAATTTTTTTTATGAGAACTCCTATTTTTATGGGGATTTTTAAGACTTTTTATTCTTGGGTATTTTTTGATATTTCTAACCGTTTAGGAGCTACCGGCACATAAATATTTCAAAAATTCTAATTTCCATTCGATTTTTCAAAATCATATTCAGGTGAAATTGAAACTAGAACTAGGATAAAAGGTGTAATAACACTACTGTTATTTTTATTTGTTCTGTTGGCTGAGGAATAACAAAGTTATGAATAGAAAACAAAAATCATATTTTTCTGGTAATTGTCTAGCTAGAACATCCACTGGCTCTTTATTAAATAATAATGTATCATACCTTGTGAATTAAGGACAAATTGTATTATTAAGCACTGTTAATACATTTGTTTCAGTTATACTGTAATATTTTACTCACAATGTCTAAAATACATCCAGTAATAATTAGAAACTGGTGTTCTAGACAATTACCAGAAAAGTTCAATAAAAGGAAATTTAATTTCACTTTTGGTTCATCAATGTAAAGACCTAGTTTGAAAAAATAATCAACTTGTAATAAACCATTTCAAAATGGCAGCCATTTAAATGAAAATAATTTATTTATAGTTATTTTTATTTAAAATATTTAAATGACCGCTGTTTTTGAAACAAATTATTGGAACAAGTTGATTTTGTTTTCTGAACTAGATCTTTACATTGATGAACTGTAAAATTTCAACAATTGTTTAAGCTGTTCTAGAGATATAAATTATTTAGTAAAAAAAGAAATGACTGTTAGCTGGTAAAAAAACGTTTCCAGACTTATGTTTATAGGGAGTTTTTTCTTTTTCTTTATTTCTACTCATATAACCACCTCCTTAATAATCTCTGCTCATTATAATTATCTCCCATTATGAAAATTATAAAAATATATTTTAAAACTTTTTGTGTAGAATTATCGGCTCTAACGATTTTCTCCATATTTTGTATATAAAGGGTTTTCAACATCAGCAATATTTTCACCTAATTGGTTTAACAGACTTGCTTCAATTAATTTTGACCAAGTCCATTGGATTGCTGATGTTGAAAACCCTTTATATAAAAAAAATATGGAGAAAATCGTTAGAGCCGTTTTTGAGATAAAATGACTGGAAATAGGTAGGCCCTACATACATACACACATACATACATACATACTTACATACATACATGCATACATGCATACATACATACATACATACATACATATCGTGAAAACTCATAGAAAATGATTTTTCTCGAAATTTTGACCAAGTCCATTGGATTCCTGATGTTGAAAGCCCTTTATATAAAAAATATGGAGAAAATCGTTAGAGTCGTTTTTGAGATAAAATGACTGGAAATAGGTACATACATACATACAATTCCTTGCTCGTTTAATAGAATATATATATTGAATAGTGTTCTATATGAGCATACTATATCAAATTTCATTTCCCTATTTTAATTTTTGTCTCCGCTTGTGTTCAAGTACAGTCAAAAATCACTTTTTCAGTTACTGAAGCAATCTTCTTAACGAATTGAGCCAACACTTCGTGCAAGTAAAAAACGGAAAACTAACGTCTCATTTTCAAATCTGTTATTTTTTAATTAAATCTTATTAAATTGTTTGGGAATAGTTGGACATAACGTCATAAATTAAGTTAAAATGTCAACGTCGTGCACATTTTTTTTTCTTCAGATATCGAACTGGCAAAAATCATTGTTACAAATTCCGAAAAATTTGGCAATTTTGTTAAAATTTAATTTTTCATTATAATTGTATAAATCTATTGTTTTCCCACACGAAATAGAATTTTTCAACAGGTTTGAATTTTGGGTATTTAAAAAAAAATTACTATTTATTAAATATTTACGTAACATGTATTATTTGTACAAAATATCTGGGTATATTTTATGCATTAAAATCAAATATATTTAACAATTTCGTATAAGGGACTAATTTTTTACCTTTATAAGCACGTTTTTTGAATCGTTACGGCAAATATAACTAATTACTTGTATTTTAAAGAAAATTAGATAAAAATATAATTTAGCAAAATTTCAAACAGCATAGTACGAGTATACAATACGTAGGCCTAACCCACTTTTTATCGATTTAATTTAGTTGTACCACTTTAAAATACGATCATAACCCAATTAAAGTTAAAACACCATATCTATTAAATAACCAAACACTATGTTCTATTTAATTACCTTTGCAAGATTCACAACCGGGAGAAGGCATTGTTACAAGTTGAGACACTAGAAACAGACTAACGTAACGAGATGCTTGGCGGCCATATTTATACTTGAAGTCGTGCATGGAAAATCGTTAGCTAAGGTTCGTCCAATCAGAGCGTGACTTCATTCTCAGCTGACCGACGGCGGTGGAAGGAAAAATTAGATGCAATTATTCAAGGACGGATAATCGTATTTTGGTTTTTAACTTTTTTGTTTTTTCCTTATTGTGATTCGTTTTTAAACGTTTTGTTTACGTATTATGATTCTCGCAGTAGGCTATTAGGGAAAGTTATTTGATGATGTATTTCGTAGAAGTTTCAGGCGAGCTGCAAAACTAAGATACGATATTTTATCGTACGATCATTTTAATTGGGCGACTTTTTATCTGACCGAAGCGATAATTTGGCAGGGGATATTTATTTCGGATCAGTCAATCAGGTGTAGGCTAATCATAACCTCTTTCAGTGAATACATTTTCCTGATTTATAAGTATTTAAAAACAGGAGGTGATTACGGGTTTTGGCAATCCCGTATGTTCTTGCTGGATCTACACATTTTTCATGTAGTCTTGGGTTAGGATCCTTTTCTTTCATCTTACCTAACAGGTCTCTTTCAACCAACTGTTGTTCTTTATCGACTCTGGCGTTATTCAAGAGCTAAATGTTTTTATTTTCCCTTCTTTTTTATATATGACGATCGAGAGGTTTTTCTACTTTTAAACAACAATGAGAGTAAAAAACAAGGGAGATAATCGGGTACAATCGTATAATTTAATGAATTTGTAACACAGTTCTGCAGTAATTGTAAGGGACTATATCAACACGGAAAGAAATTTAAAGAATTTTATAAATTGGGCCCTAAAAATATTCATTTCTTATTGGAACTCTTGAAAAACATGTTTCAGTTTTAGGTAGTCTTTCTGTTTATAAAGACGATTAAGAAATTTGGTATCACTACATGCAGAATTGAAATTTGTAGGCCTATCTTAGTGTATTAGGTTATAAGTTGAATAACCAAGGAGATATGAACAAAAAACTGTTTAAAATGGCAACCATTTCGACATTTTGACGAGCTATAATAATTAAACTATAACAGTTTTTGTAGTTCGTGGAACAATGAAGATGGTGACTTTGTCGTTAAAGAGCTTTGAACGTTGGACTGGTCAAATAGCCCTGTACTTTTGACCTATTTTTAAATTTGGAGGTTAAGAATCAAAACCAACACCAAACAAATGCAAATTGAATTATTGGCGTCGTTCAAACCAGTCCACTTTTAAGGTTTATAAATATTACTTCCAAGTGAATTGAGGATTGCAGGTCTTTGGGTTTTTTAATTCCTTTATTGGCTTATTTTACACTATTACCTTATTTTTTAGCTTACGCTGGATTTTACAAAGTTTTTATTTGTTTCATTTGTAGTCCTACATTAGTATTTACAGATCCTAGACTACATTTTTACCCTGATTCAACAGTGGGAAGTACGGAAAATCGAGCCCTGTAATGCTTCAAACGTCAAATTAGATTCAAGCCCCTATTATTTTAAACGAGTAACTTTATCAAACAATAACCAAGAATAAAAAAAATTAAATCTTAAAATTTTTTACAGAATCCGAAAACACCCTTCAAAATAGGGTTCCCAAAAGAAATTAAATAGTTGGCAGACATATTGTAAAATGGCGGCTATTTTTCAGAGTTTGCAAAACAGATTTTTAAGTTATATGTCAAATTAACAGTTGTCCCCCATTTAAAGTTTTCATCAGATTAATAGTTTACGATGTACTAATAGTGCCCGCGTCCTACGAACATCCTTAATGTCCTAAAATCCTTAGTTTTCGGAGTGTTCGTCATTTTGTGTTTTTACAAAAACCTTATATTTTTGAAAATAAATTAGATACAAAGTCCAAATTTGGTATAGATATTTCTTATGTGAACTTTTATCAATGTTTAAAAAACCAGGATTTTGTTTTGCATTTTTCAATTGGCGGCTCTTTAAAATATTTTAAACGGCCGCCATTTTGAAAATATACAAAATAAAGTCCTGGTTTTTAGTGCATTAATAAAAGGTCACAAAATATATGTATTTGGACTTGGTATCTAATTTATTTCCAAAAATAGGAGATTTTTTTTTGTAAAAAACACAAAATGACAACAGGGCGGTAAACTAATCATTTTAGGATATAATATATTCTTAAGAACTTCTTTCTTTCATTGCTTTTGTTTAATAGCAAAACACCTTTTGGTCATCATCGCCTTATAAAAAAGAAGAAAAGAGTCTAAAATAAAGACCCCCCCCCCCTAGCCTTCGAATACTTCTAATAGCGTCAGATTCGGAAGAGAACAAGAGTTGGTCAAGAGAGACCTGATGATGAAAGAGAGTGATCTAACCTTGGAAGAGAGGTGTACACCCGCACTCACTGTGAGTGAGCCTCCGGAAGGTTACCCAACTTTTTTTTACTTATTTTGACCCAAGGAAACAAGTTCTGAAGTTTTGAAACGTAGTTTGGAAACACCCTGTAATTGTGCGCGAATACAAAGACGATTATTTCTAACTTTCGTACGTGACTGTAATTATAAAAACATTCTGCAATCAGCTGATTACATAACACTGCTACGATAGGACACGAATTTTGTATAGATTATGTCCTTAAAGTTGATAATAATACAAGCTGAACAATAGTGCGATACGCGACTTTTATCTTAAGATAATTTTGCTACGCACCAAAGCGATACGATCGATCTGTTGGCAGGAGATATTTTTTCGAGTCAGTTTATCATGAGAAATTTTAGTAAAGATGACATTTTTTTGATGTTTTAGCGTAAGAAAAAAAAACCAAGAGGTATCGGAAACAGTCTTATACAAAAAGTGTTAGATTAGGTTAAAATGGTTCGCATATTTCATATATTCAATTCGAATTTTCTGAATTTCAATATGGTTCTACATAAACGCACTATAGTCAACTTTACCAATTTCATGTCCATATCTTAATTTTTATGGCCGGTATCGTGTATACGTACAGACGGCGTCGGACGGACGTCATGATGAAAATAATTTTGTCGGTTTAATGACACGAAACGTCAAGATTGAAATTTCATACAATTAACAATACTTCGTATACTAGGAGTAGGGGCTCACTTTAGTGAGTACGGAGTTGGCAATCCCGAAGGACCTAGCTGTATCTACACTTAGGTTAGATCCCTCTCTTTCATCTTTCCTACCCGGTCTCTCTTGACCAATTCTTGTTCTTTTTCGACCCTGACGCTATTAAAGTATTCGAGGGCTGGGGGGGGGTGTCTTTATTTTACGTTCTTTTTATAAGGCGATGATGACTAAAAGGTTTTTTTATAACAGTAAAACAAAAAGATTATTTCAAAATCTGTTCAAATGATTAGGTTAACAATTAAAACCATCAAATAACCAAAACCAGTGTAATATGAAATGGAAAATATATTCAAGTTTTTTTTTTGTGTATAGGCCTACCACATGTAAAACGTTTGATTTCTGTTTTTATATCAATGCTCATAGTCTGTCATTCTCTCTGCGGAACTAAGACAAGGTCCAATGTCTAATTAATAAATAATTACTAAACATTGTGTTAAAAGTGAAATCTGTGACAAAAAAATCGTTTATAATTGATTGAGCACGGTTACATCTTTGATTGAGCGTGACGCGACAATGTTGCCGCCTTGCGTCATCTCGGCTTACTGCGACGTAAATGGAGAAAGAATATTTAGCCGTAAAGGAAATTGTTCGAAATTTCTCTTTAAAACGTGTTAAACTTACCTTATTTTTTTTTTGAAAAATGTATAGACAAATCGTAATATCAGAAAATTTACTTTAAAACCCTTAAAAAACTGTAAAAAAAACTTTTGATTAGGATTTTGTTAAAAAATTGAAATAGATTCTCCAGTTGTTTCATAAACTAATTTTATTTTATTTTTTGTTTTTTAAAGGCGAAAACCATTCGGTTATCATTGCTTTATTAAAAAAATGAAGAAAAGAACATAACATTCTAGCCCTCGAATACTCTAATAGCGTCAGTTTTGAAAAATAACAAGAATTGGTCAAAACACTTGGTTAGAAAGATGAAAGTGATTTAATCCAAGACTACTTGGGAAATGTGTATATCGAGCTTGGTTACCTCGGGATTGCCAACTTCCGTACTCACTAAAGTCAGCTCTTGGGGGTGACATGTCTTGGTGTACAGAAGGAATTGCATTACAAATATTCGCTCTTATCAATAACTCGGCCTTTATGAAGCACGTAGTTAAAGGAAAAATAAATTGAGTATTTTTTAGTTTTCGTTAATAAAACCACCATTCCCTTAAATCGTATCTACAATAATTTTTCTCACTATACAGAGTGTCCCGTAAGTAAGGTGCTAAACTTTAGGAAATGATTCTGTGGGTCAGGATAAAGAAAAAATTGGGTGTAAATATGTTTCCAAAACGCTTAGTTTTCCAGATATCCTCCATTTTGTTATTTTACAAAAAACATTATAAGTTTGAATATAGAAAAGATATTCAGTTCAGATTTTTGGTATCCGCATTTTTTACGTTTTATAAGTGTACCGAAAATAAAGACTTCATTTTGTACATTTTGGCGCCTGTTTAAAATTTTGAATATCTCCTAAAACAAAACTGTTTTTTACCTGTAGATTAAAGGATAATCAAGTTGTGGACAAAAATCAGGAAACATAATATCTTGGCAGTAGTTTGGAACACTCGACATTGACCTAGAACCAAAATATTTTTGAATTCTAATACTTATACACATGAATAAAATCCATTGTTTTGAATTGCATAAGAAATTGAAATGTGGGCCCTAACTATTTCAAAACGGTGTCTATTATATTTTGTTCGTCCTAAATATCTCGAAACGTTTAATATAAATTGTATTTGTTAAACAAATGAATGACACTTCCAACTTTATTGTATGAACGAATAACTGACAGAGTCCACCATACCATTGGCTAATTAAACGGAAATAATAATTTCTTACAATGTTTACACAATTTTGTTTTCATGGGCGTCATCACCAGTTCATTATGGGGGGGGGGACATATGCCGGGAGTCTGGGGGTATGGAAATTTTTTTTAATTAAACTTCTCAAAACATCGTTTTTATGCATTTATTTATGCGTTTGTAACAGAAATGTAATGTTAAAACCCTAGTAAAGACAAAGCCCGATGTTTAGCTTTTAAGGTTTTAAGCAAATCATTCGTTTTTAGCAAAAAATATTTTTACATCTCAAATATTGGGGGGGGACGCGTCTCCCCGCCCCCTCGGCGATGACGCCCATGTTTGTTTTATCTCCAGAACGATTTAAATTGAAACTTGGCATTGTATTTAATAAAATAAAGAACTATTTAAAAAATAACGAACCTAATCCAATAACACGTTTCAAAATGGAGACTGATTAAATTAGTTAAATTTAAATAACTCAAGAACGGGAATTTTTTATGCGAAATTTAAGCAGATACTATTTTTTGGAAACGAGTTCTCTTTGAGTACAATGCCAAGATTCAATTCATTCATACAAACCGTTCTGGAAATAAAAAATATTTTGCGAATAAACAAAATGGCGGATATTTGGGAAACTAGACAATTCCGGACATGTATTTATAGGAACTATTTCTTAGTTTTGTCGTGGGAAACCACCTTCTGAATTTTGGAAACATTTTGTGACACCCTGTATACATATCGATAGAACCGAAGAGACGCCAAAAGAAAGTAGTGGTGTAAAAAATTACGAAGTTCAGAAAATCTGTTTAACAAATGGTTTAATTAAACAAACTTACCATACCTCTTGATCTATCAATACAATGTAACATTTCTTACAAGGCTTAACTGCTTGTATTGCATTGTATGATGGGGGCTGGGTAATTAACAAGATGGCGCCTATAGTTTTGTTATGTGAATGCTGAGAAGTCCTATTCCATTGACTAAACCTACTTTAAAATACTAGGCTATTATTCAAGAATAATGAATTAACGAATTATTTGTCCTTCCTATCTCCTTTACAAGTGTAAACAAAACGCAAATTGTATGTTTGGACTTGTTTATTTCAGTTGTTAAGATACTGTAACTGTTAAACTAACCTAACAGACTTTGAAGGGTCGAATTCAAACAATGCACACGGTTCTCAGAAAACAAAACAAGTTGATAAGTGCCATCGTTGTACTTACCAGTCCCGTATTGGTGGATCTTATCCGGTGTACAGGTTTTCTGAGGCTCCTGATAGATGGTCTTCGCTCGTGTTAGCTGGCCTCGAAACTGTAAATATGTGAAAAACAATACGAACACATTTAGGAGGTCACGTTTCGTAATTATATGTTTGACAATAACTTCGCTATTTCTCATCGTTATTGCAGAATTTAAATCTTAATTTTTGTCTTACTTAGTGTGTTATAACTTGAATAACACGCTAGATACTAAAAAAAATTTGTTTATAATGGCCGCCATTTTGTTCCTAGCTTAATTTTTGTAGTAACCATCGTGTTTAGGTACAGACGACGACGGATGGACGGCATGTCGAAATAGCTTTTTGAGTTTCTTGAGGATATGAAACTTAAAGATCAGTAAAAAAGTCAAACTTACCATATATTGAGGTAAGTAATATTTGCATTTACAATCACGTAAAAACTTAAATAATACGAATGAGCAGCTGATGTGTACACGTTGGCGAGAAATGGAGCCACGTTAATGAGTTTTCGTTAAATCTTGATTGAAAATACATTTTTATTTCTCACATTTGCGATAAGAAAAAATATAGTACAACAGATTCTCTCTGGCGTATTGTAGGGGTTAGTTAGAGCGTGACAATACCCAAGGAGCCTAGCTGGATATACAGTATGTCCCACGAAGACGTATACGCTTTTTATTTGCTTATTTCTCGACCGATTCTTTTGAAACTTTACATACTTTTTAATAAAGTTAGCGAAAATGCTGTGTGAAAATTTCAAAACGAAATGGCGGCAACACAAAAAATGCAACTTCTATGCGTCTATACTTTATGCCTTTTACTCTTAATTGTTGAACAGCTGTTCGATTCAAATTAAACAACAATTACACTCTAACTTAATTTATTTTGAGTACAATTTTATTGTACTTTTTAATTGCAAAATGTTTTCTACAGTTGAGCAAAAAGTATAGTTTTGTGCGTGGGTCATTGTTTTTAAAAACGTTGCAGAATCAGACAATTTCAGGTTACCTTCCCAAGTGTTGATCTACCAAACACTCACTCAATAATTAAATGGAAAGATTTGTTGTTGGAAGTATACTCGATCTCCTTATAAGGGAAGAGAAGAATTGGTATGCGATTCATTACTCCGTTCTGCAGGTCACTTGTTTGAAGTAGACCTTGAAACTGGAGTGTCCGAATCTTCAGTGCAGGGAATCGTAAATAAAAGTTTACCAAAACCACCTAGTTCATGACCTACTTGAAGATGATCCGGACATAAGAGTAGAGTTCTGTTCCCGCATCATAGGGTTGCATGACACTGATTCTGATTGGCATAATCGTATTGTTTTTTCAGACAAGTCGACTTTCTACCCCAGATGGTTTTGTAAATAGACATAACTAATATTATAACACTCAAAACCCTCTCACATTGTTAATCAGCAGGAATCACTATCTGAGCAGCTGTAACTGCTAATAGTGTGCTGTCTTTTGACATTTCAAGACAGCAGCATGACTGATAAGTATGAACAAGTTTTAAATCAACAAATACTGCTCCATTTTAAGGTTCCGGAAAGATGGTGCTTCACTCCTCTATGCAAATTCAGTCAAACAATTACGAAATAACGATCTTCAGGGGTGGTGGATTAGCCGTGGATATCAGTTTCTAGATTGGCCACCCCAGTTTACTGATTGTGTGTGACTTTTTCTTTTGGTGCTTATTCAAAGGAGCAAGTTTCAACAATTATGAGGATTTGAAGAGTGTTACCGAAGAGGAACTTCTTCGGATCCCATGTAATTACTTTACAAGGGGCGTACCAGTCATTTGTTAGGCGTTACTATCAGTGTGTCACTGTTGATGGGTTTCAGTTTAAATTAATTAAATCTTATTTGTTTGGTTTTTAAAACAAATAATTACTATTATTAAATTTGAGAATTAAATGAAAATAACAAATAATGAGAGAAAAATTTAGTATTCATAAATTTTCTGCGGAGTCAATACTTAAGCTGTGTGTTCGCCTCTTTGTTTACTTCCGGATTTTGTCACGTCAATTTCCTCAAACTCTTTTATCCCTATTTTTTCTGGGAAGGTAAGAAATATTGTCTCTATCGCTTCTGGAAGTTGATAAACAACATCAGCGCATCCTACGCAAACATTGTAAAACTAGCTTACGTAACTTTATTAGCATTGTAAGACGTCGACAGCCAAGTGCAGGGTGCACTACGTATAGAGTAGGGAGCAGAAGATGTAACTTGTAACTCCGCCAATAAATTCAGTAACAAGGTGTAAGGTGAAACCCATCCTTCACCTTGCACGCCACATTCACCAAAGCTGAGCTCCTGCATGATCTGCGAGGTCATTACCTCGCCCTTCGCGCAGATATATAACTGGTAAGAGCTTCTCATGGAAAACCTTTCCTGTTTCCTTTGGCCTACGGACATATCCAGTACTAAAGTAGGTCTCGAAGATGGAAGAATTTCGAAACGCGTCAACAAATATAAATAATAGGACACTGCTAGGATTGACAGATGATTGTGTTCTTCCAATCCTAACATTATTAGAGTATTCTAGGCGACTTTATTTTATGTTATTTTCTTATTGTATTGGGTCTGTTCAAGAAGATGACCGCCACTCAAACAGTGGCACACAGAAGGTTTCCTAATCTAACCTAACCAACTTTATACATAATAGACTACATGAAAACACATACAAAAGGCGATCATTATAAAGGCATTTCGACTCCATTAATATTGGTCCAGGTCCTATGAATCTAGATCATATCTTGCCCGAAGCTAGAGGTGGTTTTTTAATATATACACATCTACGAAGTCATCGTCAAGAAAATAGTGATTACCTTCCACCACCCCTTTTTTACAATTCCAAGTTTCTAGAAACCAACTTTTGGTCGTTACTTTTAGGGGTTCTACACGTATGTTGGAGCTGGGTTTTGTGAGAGAGTTTGTGTGCATCGAGTATTGAGACCATAAGCACGTTATAGGCCTATGTTGGTTAAATAAAACTGTCTCTCAAGGGTTCGCTTATAGTGAGTACAGGTGTACCAACCCCGAGGTACTTAGCTGAAATTATACCTGCTTTCATGTAGTCTTGTGTTTCTTTCCTATCAGGTTTCTTTTGACCAACTTTTGTTCTTTTCCGACGCTGATGATATAGTAATTTAGAACTTGAGGTAGTTTATGTTCCTTTTCTTTTAAGACGAGATGGTTGTCACCAGATTGCAAATGTATAAATGGCTGACATGCAGTTCCCCCGGCGGTTGAAGGAATTTATTAGGGTCAATAATCCTGCCCCTCAATAATGTCTGCAGTTCCCCCGGCGGTCACTCCCAACCTAACCTAACCTAACCTGAAGTAATTCTTCATCTTCCTTACTAATTATACGAATACTGTTTAGAGCGTCATGACCTTCCGATATATTCTTCGGTAGGGGAGGTAACTGTTGCCGTTTTTTCTTGTACAAATTATTTTTTATTGCATTACATAATTTATTTGTTGCGTTAGCAAATAACGTTAATACAGAAATGACCGCCGGGGGAACTGCAGTACACCCAAAAAGGGACTCCGGGGGAACTGCAGACACCCTTCGGGGGCTGCCTCTGACCGCCGGGGGAACTGCAGAACTTCCGTCTAAATAATAGATACATTTTTTTAGTCATGAACTTAAGATTAAAGTTTGTAATATTCATTTATATTTCTCGTATATTTAGTAAGTAGACCGTATACATTTCATTAAATAATTGTCTGCTAATTTTCCAGTTTAGGTTTTCTAAACAACCACCGAGAAATACATCAATGTGATCCAAAATAACCACTGTAATTTTTTTCACCGACAGTGGCCTCTACGTTATTGACACACATTATTTGCCAGAGGACCTTGTCGAATGTTTTCATATTGTAATAAAAATGCAATAGAAAGATGCATAGCAAATGTGTCGTTATGGCCTTGAACAGTTTAATAGACCGTGACGGATTGAAGAATGCGAGACCATCCGTGCCGAGCGCTAGAGGAGTACGGTATTACAGTAGTCGTAAACAGAATTTAATTGTTGGCCTAGACTGTTACTAATTGTATAATCATTATAATAGCTTCATGATGCACGCGGTACTGTTTTCAATACAAGGCAATGAACGGTAATCACTAGAGAGTGAGGGAATGGCATTAGGTTAGATTAAATTTAACAAAACTGATCCAGAAACCCTTGACCAAATAAAACTGAATCAAATCTATAGAAATAAGTAGATGGAATTATTACCCAACCCGATCATAAAATATAATACAAGTAGATCCTCTAAATGCAATAACCAAAAAGTTGGTTTCTTAGGCCTTGTAGGAAATATTAAATTGTTTGCATGAGATCTTATACCGAATAGGTTACACAAGTTTTCTGATTTTCGTAATTGTGTATGTCACTAGTTTCTTACCTTTGCTGGCCTCCTAGATATGGATATAAACGAATCAAACCAAAGCAAACCTAACCTAGCCTAACCTAACCTAACCTAACCTACTCCCCTCCCCCCCCCCGTCTTCGAACGAGCATAAGGTAAAGACGTTAAGCACACAACAAGTTCTTTAAAGCGATTGGAGTGTATCTATGAAAGTGTTTCGTCTAATGTAGGCCATCCAAAGATACTCCCTAAGATATATGCCTACCTACTTGATTGATTATAAGGTGACACATACAATATTGAGGACGTAGTTTTCCGTCCACGCTTCAGCTCTTATGACAAGCGCCAGTAGTCAATGTTAGTTCGTTGTTCGTTGATGTGAGTGCTCATCTATACTTTCTCATGACGGGGTATCTTTAACCGTATAAAAGCTGTCTACGTTGTAAAAATAAAAGATTTAAAGCGTTTTCAGAGTTCCATTTTCCGTACTTAAAACAGTTGAACCGTTTCATATTGAAAACGTGGTTAGACTGTAATGTTTAAAAGGCTATTGAAAGTTTGAAAAGCGACATTTTGGTTGTTTTTTACTCACGAGGCAAGACTAAAAAATGGCAACATTTTGAGAAATTAATGATTATTTTTCTGGATAAAAATAATTTTGGCAATTCAATTTATAAATATCAGGTAGTTAATTGATACTTTTTTTCCCCCTTAAAACAGCGTTTTATGCAATTTTACAATGTAAAACAGTTTCGAAAAAAATTTTGTCTTATTTATGAAGAACAAATAAAAATAACAGTAGTGTTATTACACGTTTTACCAAGGCTCTAGTTTAAATTTTACCTGAATTTGAATTTAAAAAATAAGAAAAATCATCTCTGGGAATAGCTTGAATTTGCGAATGGTTGAAACATCAAGTACGTATAACTCATAAACGGTAGAATACCTAAGAATAAAAAGTCTTAAAATTTGGTTTTCATTTAGAGCTAGAGCTGACGACCATATTTGAAAAAATGACGGGTGATTTAAAAAATAATACCTCTAGTATTAACTCAAAAAATCCTGGTTGGTTGCCTTTTAAAGTTTTTTGTAACTTCGTACTTATCAAATAAAACAGCAGTAACATCTATTTCTATCTCTCTTCACATAAAATAAGAGGTTCTAATAGAAGAGGAAACTCAAACAGTTGCAACCAGAAGGTTTGCTAACATAACCAACGTTATTTATGAATACACACTTTATTGTTTTGGAGTCCAATATAAATTGATGTCCTTCCAGATGGTGTCAAACAAATTTTCATCTTTGTTCACATGAATTCATCGAAGTTGGAATCTAACACATCTCTACTGGTTCCACATTCTTTCTGTTCCTGGTTAAATACTTGTCCTCAATATACGCCAACATTGTAATTTTTCGTTAGACAGTAAAATCCCCCTTTTCAGCTAGAATAAATGACAGCTCAGCGATCCACCTTTGTGTATCTGATAATGTAGGTCAAATTCTGCAAAGTTTGCATAACTTAACATACAACAATCCCACATCGTATTAGATTTCAATTCTAATGCAGAACTGGCTACTTGCGATAAATTTCTTTTTACCGTTTTCCCAGTCAGATCAGAATGTGTCTCTTCATATCGCATTAATAATTAATGTGATATTGATGGAGATCGGATAGGAAACGGAAATGCGTGTCAACCATCTGTTTGTGTAAAGGACAGTCTGAGTAAACGTTAGTTTCTTTATACTTTAAAACATTGAAGCATATCTTGTTACACTATCAGTTACTGATTTCATCTCTCATTTAGTGGTCTTTATTTTATGTTCTTTTCTTACTTTATTTAAATGGCGAAACAAGAAGAAAAATACTAATTAGTATTCCACAGTTTAAAATTTTCTATGTTGATTTAGTGCTAGAACACACTACTGACTTTTATAGTTTGACCATTTGTTCATGGCGGTTACGGGGAGGTCTATAAGGGTTCGAACAGAACAAGTGGGTCGCGGTGGATGCTACTAGTTAAGTCGCGGTCGATGTCGACAGCACATAGCAAGGAGGTTACGCGTGCTGCTCAGTCGAGCTAGGACCACTGTCAAGTGGAGTAGTTTGATGAAATTTGAATGACAAAAAGATTGTGCTTTTGCGATGTTGTGCGAGTCAAGTGATGATAGTGATGAATTGTCAACTGTCACCAAGTGGTGGCTGATAGGTATTATACCCACAATACGGGAGTGAGCTGCACAATTGCTATCAGATCTTCCTTCATATTTAGCACTTGAAATTCAAAAATGAACTTATTACGCAAAAGAGATTATGGAAAGCAACTAGAGTACCCTAGAGACGCCAGACGTGTTCTATGCGAGCTGCTCTGGAGGGGGATGGCAACTTGGTCTTGAACGCACCAATCACAGGGAACCATCCTTGTAGACCGCGCAGTAAAAACAAACTCATTTGATTTTCAAAAGCATCGATGTAAACCTCCTGGATGGCATCGCGCTAAACCTCCACCGCGACTTACCTGCTCTGTTCTCTTCCATTCACTACAATGTGTTTGTTTTACATGGATGTCGACATCGACAGCGAGTGCTTGACTAGTAGCATCCACCGCGACCCACTTGTTCTGTTCGTACCCTAACTGTGAGTACCACTTTGACGCACTACAAGAAACTGTTTCAACCCGATCTCAGTCATAAGGTTGATTTATCTATATTGCACATTCGTCGAAATAACGCTCAATCCTCCGAATTATCTCAGTTTCTTTTTAGAAGTAAATTCACGCTCATCACAGAGGACAATTTTAGTGCAGTGTATTTGAGGAAGAAGCATAAGAGAAAATCGAAGCAGCGGGAATTTTGGATACATACTATTACCATTCAACGATTACTAGAGGTTAAGTTTTGCAAATTGTACGGGGAATTGACAGAACATCCAGAAATTGTTTTCAATTGTTTCCCTTTTTGTTATTTAAAAGGGGGAAATCTTTCGGACAACATCGCCTTCTAAAAATAAATAAAGACCTATAGTACTCGAATACTCTAATATCATTGTGGTCGGAAAATAACAAAAAATGGTCAAAAGAGATAGAAAAGATAAAATTGAGGGATCTAACTCAATACTAAATGAAAATGGTGTAGATCCAGTTTGAAACCCTCGGGATGGCTACGAGTGAGCCTCTGAGGGATTTCTTCAATTATTACAAAATTTCAATAAAAACTCCGTGGCTTAATAGCCCTGAATGACCAAGACTTTTTTTTTTAAATTTCGCAGGATAGGTGGAAAATCTTCAAAAGACAAAGGGAGAAATCCGCTCTTCCCAATAGTGTGAGATTCTTACTCACTAAAAACCACCTTCCTTCCTGTTAGTACCCCTATCGCGTGGGACAAGGAAACAGGAAAGGTTTTCCATGTACCAAGCTGAGAAGCTCTTTCCATGGGCGTATCGAGATTGTAAATGTGGAAGAAAGCAGAACGTTATGTATCAGCGCGAAGGGCGAGGTAAAGACCTTACTTGACAGAGTCCAGTCAGGTAAAACCTCGCCTCAGATCATGCAGGAGCCCAGGTTTGGTAGATGTGGCGCGCAAGATGAAGGATGGGAGTTACCTTACAAATACCTTGTTAGTGAATTTATTGGAGGAGCTACAAGCTACATCTTCTTCTGCTGCCTACTCGATACTGAAATAAGCGTGCAAGATTAGAGTGCATGCAACTGCGTCCTGGTGGCGACAGCTTGGCTCATGCCGCTGCGGTCTGAAACAGAGCTAGAAAGCAAAGAGGTGAAATTTAGGTTATGCATGGCTTTATAGGCCCAAACGAGAGATCAAGGTCGGTCGTGCGAATAAAGACAGCGGCCGTCTGTGTTTGTCAAATATTGTGTCGTATCTACCTAGTGAAGAGATTAGCGTTGATGTTATGACCAAGACCTATTCAGTCTGGTAATTTGTGGTTAACACAACGTTTCCCCAGAGTTCGCTAACGATTGTAGATAACCAACTTACCTCACGATAATGGTTCTACAACGTATTTTTTTAAGATTGACACTAGTAGTTTACTTGTCTATAACTGCTTAACAAACAAAATGCTAAATCGCTCAGCTTGTTCAATCCGCCATCTTTTCCGACTCTCTCCGATATTTAGTCGGATATACGTTAGTCGCTCGTGTTTGGCCGAGTGTGGATGCTAGTGAACCTAACCTAACCTAACCTAACTGCTTAACAAACAAAATGCTAAATCGCTCAGCTTGTTCAATCCGCCATCTTTTCCGACTCTCTCCGATATTTAGTTCGGATATACGTTAGTCGCTCGTGTTTGGCCGAGTGTGGATGCTAGTGAACCTAACCTAACCTTGCCTAACCTAACCTAACCTAACCTAACCTAACCTAACCTAACCTAACCTTGCCTAACCTAACCTAACCTTGCCTAACCTAACCTAACCTAACCTAACCTAACCTAACCTAACCTAATCATCTCCGATATTTAGTCGGATATACGTTAGTCGCTCGTGTTTGGCCGAGTGTGGATGCTAGTGAACCTAACCTAACCTTGCCTAACCTAACCTAACCTAACCTTGCCTAACCTAACCTAACCTTGCCTAACCTAACCTAACCTAACCTAACCTAACCTTGCCTAACCTAACCTAACCTTGCCTAACCTAACCTAACCTAAACTTGCCTAACCAAACCTAACCTAACCTAACCTTGCCTAACCTAACCTAACCTAACCTTGCCTAACCTAACCTAACCTAACCTAACCTTGCCTAACCTAACCTTGCCTAACCTAACCTAACCTAACTAGATTACGCTTGGGAAGCAACAACATAGTCAAATTATCTCGTCAACACTGAAACCTCAAAATCATTTTTCTTTTTCGATGTTTTAAGGCGAAAAACCTCTCAGTCATAATCGTTATTGTGGTACTTACCCAGCTCCATCATATGTAATGCAAGCAGATCCGCTACATGTGATGGTCAAAATTTGGGTTTTTGGATCATCTAGGAAGTTTAAAATTGTATTGGTAGATCAAAGGATCTTACTATGGTAGTTTAATTATGTTGTTGCAAAGGTTTTCTGAACCTCGTAATTGTGTCCTCACGAAGGATATGCATAAGCAGGTCTCGTGTGTTTGGCACTAGCGGAGCTCGATGCTGTACATATGTTCCACTCGCTACGCTCCTCCTGGATCTTGTAACCTTGAAAATATTACTTTTTCTGGAGGTCAGGTTTCGAAATTACATTTCTGATAATAACTTCGCTATTTGTAACTACTTAACTGCCTCTATTGTAAACACTATAATTAATTATTAAACACATCAAAATCGCTATTTTGAAATTGTTTTAGTATATTTCCGGGGAATGAATTTAGTATATTTCCGGGTAATGAATTTTATTGTTATTGTTATTAACAATTATCATAACTCAAACAAACATTTTCGTTTTAGGCTATCATGAGTGTTCTAGATTATTACCAAGAAATAATGTTTTCAGTTTTTTATCAAGAACTCTCTTATAATTTGACGTACAGAACAAATTTTAAGAACTGTTTTGTTTCTCGTTTAAAGATAAAACGGTTTTAGAGATATACGATTTTTAAAAACTGCTAACGGCGGCCGTTTTGAAAATATACAAACATTTTAGTAAGGTTGTGTAATTTAACATTTAAAGTGCGTATACAAAATATGAACCAAATAAATATCTTATCTATTTCCAATGTTATGATTTTTGGTAAAACAAAATGCCGGAAAGTAGCTAAACTAAACGGAATTACAAAATATTTCACTGAACATTTTTCGTTCCTTTTAGCGTGTCACATTCGAAAACGTATAACGTGCTAAGGTTTTTGTGACACCCTGTATATTCAGAATTAAAAATGCAAATTTTTATCTTATTTAGTGTATTTAAATTTGAATAACAAACAAACAAATAAAACTGTTTAAAATGGCCGCTATTTTCACATTTATATTTTTTTCTGAAGTTCAATTTATGAAACAAACATATCAGTTAAACAGAGGACGAGGGAATATTATAATAGGATCTGGTTCAAGTGATGCATTGATAGGAAAGAGAGGGATTTAACCCAAGAATACATTAAACAAAGGTGTAGTTCCAGCTAGGTACCCTCGGGATTACTAAGCCCATACCGCTGGGGACACTGAGAGTTTCCTTAAACCGTACACTATAAATTTAATCGCATATTTCTAGGCGTCTCGCCTGTCTCAAGAATGAAAGCATGTATATTGATCTATGAAGTCCTTACAATGGAATTCTTCAACGTTATGACGTCACGATAAGCCAGGCTGACCAGGTACGGTTTTAATCAATTTAAAAGGATTTGCAGTAGATATCTCGGATATCCTGTTTGTAATAAGGACCTGTTTGTAAGAAAGTTATATATAAAGGTAAACGGAAATTGTAGAGAGAGAGAGAGAGAGAGAGAGAGAGAGAGAACTAACCGGAAATCGATGAGAGAAAATAAGATTTTCAACACATTTCACCTTTTACATTATCAAAGAATACAAACAATGCATTAAAGTCTCTCACTCGTAAATCGCCAACGTACAAGCCGTTTCTAAATGCAATGCTTCAGGTGGTTTCTTGGGGCTCGTAGGAAATATTAAATTGTATTGGTAGATCAAGGTGTCTTACCCATTATGGGCGAGTTTGTTTAAAACAGCTGTTACACTGGGTTTTTGAACCTCGTAATCGTTTATATCACTACTTTTTTTTTGACGTAGGTTTGGCCCCATCGGGGTTCGTAGATATGTATACAGGGTGTTGCAAAATTATGTATCCAGACTTCAGGAGCTGGTTTCCCACGTCAAAATTAAGAAAACGTTCCTGTAAACATGTCCGGAATTTTCTAGATCCGCCATTTTGGTTTTTTTCTACAAAATATATTTTATTTCAAGATTGGTTTAACGGATTGAATTGAAATTTGGGATGGTACCACCTAATAACGTAAAGAACTATTTTGAGGGGAAAAAACAATTCAATAGCCCGTTCCAAAATGACTGGTTAAATTTGGCATAAATAACGTTTTTGAGTTATTTAAATTTTTAAAAAATTTAAGAATCCGCCATTTTGAATCAGAATTTTGGTTGGAGAAACTATGATCTATGAATATGTGTGAATAAACACCTGCAAGAATATCTGCTTATGAGAATATAACCTCTAAGCAAAGGAAGTTGTCTGGAGTACAACTTGACAGAGGAAATGGTTCATTAAGCCGGCAGAAGGTTCATTCGACCAGTGAAGCAATAATAAAATCTGCCTACTAAGAGACTATATTACATACCATACAGGGTGATCATTTTATAGTTTTCACTATTGATTCTATGAAATACTTTAAAATGGGGGTCGTTGGGTTTTTTTTTCATGGAATAGCCTATAAAAACCCGTTTCGCAAATTTGGAAAAATGTCTTCCATTTTCCATATTGTAGTTAACTTTAAAATTTCTTATGGAAACATCTATTTATAACAATTTTCGGATTTTACAACAATTATTAAGACTCTGAAATTCTTTTATTTTTCAATAAATCTATTAGTTTAGGTGTTAGAGTCGCTTGAATTAACGAAAATTTGAAGTTTGGTGCATTTTTACGTGACGATTTCTAATTGTGGCTTCAAGTTAATTAGACGTCTACGAAGTGTGGTGCAGGTCTAAAATTAATAATGTGTGAAACCAAGTAAAGTATAAATTAGGAATTAAATATCCTCACAAGAAATAATCCATTTGACTAAATGAGGTTGCTCTAAGCAACAGGTTCTTACAGGGAAAGTGATTGTTGAGAAAAAGTGCAACAGCTGTTTTAAATTGAATTTTGAGCCGGATTTATCGTTTTCTGTGGCTATTTAATTACCGACTTGTAATGCTAACTACATCCTTATTATTGTGACCTATCTTTATTCCTATCATGGAGATGCATGAGGACGAGGCCTTCTGGAGTTCCAGCAGGAGAAGATATCATTTACAACTCTCTAATATGTTGGAGGTACAGGATGACTGAAGTTATTTCAGTTTCGAGTGGGCAGCAGAAGAAGATTATGCATGCAGGGTAATCTCATAACAAGGTGTTTGTAAGGAAATCCCATCTTTCACCTAGTCTAATGCAAAATCTATCATGAGATTATCTCTGTCTGGACTTTGTCCCAGTCAGGGCGGATTCACCTAGTTTTTCGCATGATTACATAAATTTCTGCTTTTTTCACGTTACCTTCTCGGCATGTCCATTGGAAGTGATTTCCCAGCTTGGTAATCCTGTATCCTTGTACTACGCGATAGGTTTACAAACATGAAGGGGGGTGTTTTTAGTGAGTGAGAATCTCACACTATTTTGAAGATCGGCTTGATTTTTTGTAGATTTCCCATCTCTCCTGCGAAATTAAAAAAAAAAAAAAACATACACAAGTTATTGTTTTAGTTTAAAAAAAACTTAATGAAAATGACCTTGAACAACAGTTATTGAGAACTTGGCAACACAAAACTCATATTGTGTTATTTGTAATTAATATACAGTATAACCAACACACAGAACACAATTCTCACAAAAAATACGCCAAAGTATCAGACGCGTTTCAACGACAAGATCGACCTCTTCAGTCATACACGAGCTACACCAATCAAATTATAACTTATAGTGTGTTATAGTTTGATTGGTGTAGCTCGTGTATCACTGAAGAGGACGACCTTGTCGTTGAAACGCGTCTGATACTTTGGCGTATTTTTTGTGAGAATTGTGTTCTGTGTGTTGGTTATACTGTATAGTTTTTCACATAAGTCAAGCTCAACATTTAATATGTAATTAATATATTTTGTAATCTAAAGCCCAAGAAACGTAATCAAATGTTTCCAATTCCACAGAAGATTGCATGTCCAATATTTGCGATTTGATTTGACGGGATAGAACCTGTATTATTTAGACTCTATACACGGGAACGAAAACAAAATTTAAGCTGGGTGCATGTTATATATCTTAAGGTTGTAAGCGATATGCGATAATTATCTTTTAAGATAGGTATCGCTAGGTTGAAGTAGCTGTATCACGCCCTCCTTATCACTTCTCTTAGTATCGTAAGATAATTCATAGTAACAAGATGTCTAGAGGTACAACTAATGCAAAGAACTAATTTCCTTAATTGTTTTCATCGATAGTATTTTTAAATACCTATGTTTTTGGAATGTTAAACTGAAAAACTACCATAAAACTGGTGTGACTGTAGGCTACCCGGTACCTCTTTTTCTCCTTTCCACGTTTGTATTTCTGTGATTGAAAGGTTTGATGTGGTACATTTTCAATTTATTATTACCCTCAAGGGATTACTTTAGCGAGTACGGGCTCAATCACGAGATACCTAGCTGGATCTACACCTTTTTTTCATGTTGTCTTGGGTTAGATTCCTCTCTCTCATCTTTCCTATCAGGTTTCTCTTGATCAACTCTTGTTCTTTTCCGACCCTAACGCTATTAGATTATTCGAGGTCTTTTTTAAATTTTTTTTATGCTATGATGACCGAGAGATCCCCCCCCCCTAAAAGATCCAATGGTTTACAATTATTATTTTATTATATAGCCCTAAATACATAGTTTATATTTTATATAATTGAGGTACTGTATCTTATGTACTTCAGCAGAGCCTAAATATATTCGCTGAAGAACTCAACATACAGAGATGGGGATGGTCTCATTGGAAAGCTTAGGGTCTGAGGACCAATAATATATAACGTGACCGTGTGACCTAACCGTTACAAGGACACTTTGCAGGGTTTATGAAACGATTTTTGGGGATAACCTTATTTCTGGTGTTCTACCGATCCGATTTTTGTTTGTTTTAAATGAAGGAACTTTTATTATTTTTCTCTACTTTATTACAATAGTTTTTATTACTATAGTTATGTGTTATAAAAAGTTATTTTGTTCTGTTTGATGTTTAATTAAGTATTTTGGTTTGTTATTATACTAGTTGAAAAAGCTAGAATTGTAATATTGAAGGAACAATAAATTTAATATTCTGTTTATAGTGTAACCTATAAAAATATTTAATGAATTTTTAAAAAAGTAGAAAATACTTCTGTTGGCGTTAGACGTTTTCCCCCTTAAAGCTACCTCGAGTAGCTTGTTTACTTAGTATAAAATAGTCTGTAATGTATGAATAGTTAACATACACAATATAAGCCCTATTAAATTATTTGGCTTTATGCCAGATATTGGTTTGTATCAGGTTATACTTTCAATTTTATAAAAATGATTCAACTCTTAATTAGACCGTACGATTTGATCTTGTGTTTTAGGCATTACGGGATGATTTTTGGTGGAACTAATTATTAAACCTAATCTTGATAATTTAATCAGCTGTTATAAATTGGTTGCTGTGGTAACGAATGTCAAAATATACTTCCGATGAAAAATGAAATCCCCTGTGAAAAATGTGACAACACCCTTTAGGAACCTCTATACCGAAGTATGCTAAATTTAATTCAGAAAGATTTTAGTTTTGTTCCGGGTGTCCTACAAAGAGCATTGAATATTTTTGAATTAATGTGCCGGACATATGGAACACTCTACAAACTTGAGTTATGTAACAAAGTACCCTCGAGTTTAATTTTGTAGGGTTAATCAAAACAAAATGGCGTAATAACAAAAAGTAAGTTACATATCTTCTGGATAGAACCACTTCCTCCCACAATGCAATTAAAATGTGCATTGCCATCTGTTGAATCTCGATCAGCTGTTGTTTTAACACACAACAATGAAACAATTTGGTAGTTGTGTTCAATAAGTTTATGGGTGATATCTAACCTCGAAACAATTTTTCAATTGAACAGGTTGTTTTGTGCTATTGATTATGAAAATGAATATGAAGCGATAAGGTGTTTACAAAGAAACTACCCAAATGTGATTTCTCCATCAAGAAAATCAATCCATAAATGGAAAACTATGCTACTAGAAACTCGGCCAGTTTTACAGAAATACCATAGATTTTCTAACACAGAAAAATGAAGAGCTTGCATGTGTTTCCTTACTGAAATTCTCCCAACAGGTCTAATTCACTTAGAAAAGTTTCAACCGCTAAAGGGATACCAAAATCGTCAGTTTGAAGGTATCCTAAGAAAAAGAAAAGACATTTTTATAAAACACATTTAGTTCACGAACTGCTGGAAGATGACAGCTAAACGTGTGGAATTTTTTCGAAGGTAATTGAAAAGCTTGACGAAAATGCCGAGTGGTATGAAGGAATATGAAGCTACATTTTACTGAAGAGGATCTGTAAACTGACATAATTCTAATTATTATTATAACACACAAAAACCACGTATCTTACACGAAAAGTACTTGAAATCAAAGGGTATAACCCTTTTGGCTGCCGTCACCAAGGATGGTGTTTTATCGTAAGACATATCTCATCAGACAATGACTGGAGACAGACATGCATCAATATTAAGTGGTTCTTACTCAGCAGGAAAGGAAGAATCCCCCCCCCCCCCAACAGGATAGAACTTCTTCTCATTATGCTACTCTGGCCAAAACAGTTTTATATCTAGATCATCCCAACCATTGGATTGTTGCCTTCAATATCCCTAGAATGTTTGCGATGTTTTCCTGAAAGAAAAGATTTATATTCATCCTATAGGAACAGATGATGAATTAATGAGGCTGACTGAAGAGGAATTGTTGTTGATATCTTTGCAATTTTTTGTTGCTATCAGTGGGTAGTTATTGATGTACATCAATTCGAATGTAGGTCAAATTTGGATAATTAATATAGGGTATATATAACTTTATATATATATATATATATATATATATTAAGTTTTACACATTTTCGTCTTATCTGCAAATCAACAACTTTTAATGGTTATGCAAATAAAATCATTTTGGTGGTAACGTACCAATATATTGTTATTCCGTCATTTTGTTTTGATTGACTGTAAAACAATTAAACTCCAGGGTGCTTTTTTTTCTATCTATGTCACATAACTGTAAAGTGTCAAGTTTGTAGATTGTTCCATATGTCCAGCCACATTAACTTAAAAATATCGACGTGGGTGAGCCGGTACAATGTGAATATTTGGGTTGAAAAACAGAATTCTTTGATTACTAAATAATCCATCTATGGCTGTGATTCAACTTGGGTTTTAGATATTTACAGGAAACAATAAAAGAAAGAGTAAGAAGTAAACGAGGGAAATCGAAATTTGTAATCCCAACCTACAGAATCAAATTCAAAGTCCTTTCGATTGGAAACTTCCTATAATATTGAGTAATGTATGTCATCACAGGCAGACAAACAGTAGTAAACGATAGCAAGGCTGCCACAACAACGGAATTATATTACAAACTACGCAGTAAAACTAGGCTTAATTGTTTCTTCAGTTGTTGACATGTCAGAATTGACAACAAAATCTGTACAAACATTGATTGTTTGTCGACATGTTCCATAAACATAGTCTGTTGTAAGCAAACCTGCATAATAATTTTCTGTCGCGTTCAGGTGATGTTTAACCTTTAATTAAATATTATGTTTACTTGCTACGCTCGTGGTTGTACATCATCTTTAAATATATGTTTCTGTCGAGTCAAAGGCCCGACTGTCATCTATGTTTCCTAGAGAACTTTCTCTGTTTAGTTGAGACTAGGCCTAACGGTCCTTAGGTTCTTTATAGTTCTCATGTCTCTGTGTTAGGGCTCATATATATATATATATAATGTGACTTCATTAGCAAAGTTTTAATGTAGAAATTCTAGATCTTAGAAACGCCAACATGAAATGTGCAGCATTTCTACCCATTACAGTATTTTAATAACAATTTTGGCTCACTATAGATACAAATTTGAATTATTTTCTAAAACATTCCTACAAGGATTTTTTGTCTGACCAAATAATAAAATACCTTACTATTGTTTTAACGTTTTAATTTAACCTTTTCTGTTTCGTAGGGTTAGAAAATTACAAAAATAAATTATTTAACAGTTATGCAATTTGTTCCTGATGATTTCGACAACAAATATAAGTTAATTATATAGCAAAAATTAATCTTCAGGTCTTAGGGAGATCGATTGGTAACAGTAGAGTACACATGAATTGGAGCAGGCGGCTGCCGTTTTGAACGCTTTTTCATGAAAACTATTCTCTTATAAAGAGGATTACTGGAGGGGGGGATGCTAAATGGTGAATTGATTAAAAAAAAATTGATGTGTTCATATTTTGTCCAATATCTCAGGACTGTTTTTTGATAACTCAACATTTTGAGTTACAGTATCCTCAAGGTAGGAATGTGTCTGGGGTGAAAATGAAAAGAGGGGCCCTCACACTTCGTTTGTTGCGTTTGCTTTCAGCGGTACAACTCCAATCAAAAAAATATAGACCTCAAATACTTCTGTGTAAACGCCTACTCTACTTTGTTTTCTTTTATCGGTGTAAATAAGAATAAAACGTTTACAAAATTAAACTTTTAAGAATTAACTTGTACTTAGACTTTAAGAATTAAATTTAGCTAAGTAGTAATTTGTGTAGCTAGTTTTCTTGGAATGGGTTGTACGTCAAGTCAGGCTAGGGAAGCAAGTAGAAGGGAGGTCACGCCCCTTACACCAGACACACTCCTAGTTTGAGGGTACTGTACACATGAATTGGAGCAGGCGGCTAGTAGGTTGACGGCAACAGTTGTGAACTCTTTTCCATGAAAACTATTCTCTTACAAAGAGGGTTACTGGAGGTGGGGGGGGGGGTGAACTGCTAAATGGTGAACTGATTTAATAAAAATTGATCATATTTAATGTGTTCATATTTTGTCCAATATCTTAGTACCTGTGATGGGACAAAAATTCAAATTTCCTATTTTCTCAAAATCTGCTCCAAATATTTCCATCAAATTTTTGCTAAAACACCTCAAGAATCCAAACAAAACGTAATGTTCGTTATATTTTCAAAAAAATTCCGGTTCGTGAGTTTTAAAAGATCCAATTTCTCCAAATTGGCTCTACAGATTTCATTATTTTTTGTGAAATGTGAAAATCAATGACAGAACACTGTGTGAAAAATTAGCAATAGTGACTAATTCTAAAAAAATCTCAAATAATCTAGCTTTTCGTGGCAATCCCGAGGGAACCTAGCTGTATCTACACATTTATTCATCTAATCTAAAGATAGAACTCTCTCTTTCTTCTTTTATATCAGGTTTCTCTGAATGAAATTTCGTTCTTTTACGATACTGAGGCTATTAGTGATTTCCAGGGCTAGGAGTCTTTATTTTGTTCTCTTTTCTTTTTTTAGGTTATGATGACCGAGAAGTATTCGCATTTAAACAAGAAAACAAGATTAATTATGTTAGATTTTAATTAATTAATTGTATGCGTGTGTTTGTAAATATATGCAAGCTTGCATGTGTTGTAAATATATGCAAGCTTGCATGTTTTGTAAATATATGCAAGCTTGGGTGTGTTGTACATATATTATGCAAGCTGTCAGTGTGTTTTTTTCTACAAAAAATTATAACTATGGAAATAAGATAATGGGTTAAAATTTAGTATACGTATGGTACCAATTTTTACAAGTACACTACAAACAATGATTTTATTTTGTATTATTTTCAAAATGGCGGCCGTTTGAAAGTCGTTAACTTTACGAAAAATCTACAAGAGACAAGATACAACAAAATACTTTATGATAGGGTAGGCCTACCAGTAGTTTAGGCTAATTTATTGTAGGTGTAACAGGAAATTACTAAGGTACTTTAAATTTTCCCATATTAAGGGTTCCAATAAATTTTTAACAAAACTTGTAGAAAATTTAAATTTAAAATTGGGTGTTGTAAACAATTACCAAGATTGTATGTTTTGTTTTTTTGTCAATAACTCGGTTATCTTTTGAACAACAGAAAGAAATTTAAACAAATGTTGTTTTGTAATTAAAAACTAAAATTATTTTGTCTCTTGTAAATATTTTGTAAAGTTAACAGTGTTCCAGATATTTTAAAAATAAAGTCTATTTTTGGTGCACTTAACATATTATCGTATAAAAACACATAACGATCATTGAGATGCGCGATTTTTATCTTACGATACTTTTGCTCCACACCAAAGCGATACGATCTGTTGGTAAGAGAGATTTTTCAGATCAGTTAATAAGGTGGTTTTTTTCCAGTGAATCTGACCTTTTCGTGGTGTATTGGTATTTCAAAACCAGGTAAATGGGTAACAGTCGTATAATTTAATGAATGTGCACCCTTAGGGGCTCACTATTATAAGTACAGGCCTGACAATCCCGAGTAATCTAGCTGGATTTACAACTTTCTTCATGTAGTCTTTGGTACAATTAAATATTTGCCGTTGACTTGAAGACAACGATGTTAGATAAAATTTATTTTATTTTCCGCCCAAGCGACGTTTTTAGCCAATAACTCGGTTATCTTTTAAGTTACAGGAAAAAACTGTTTTGTTTGTCATTGAAAAACGATTTTTTTTGTTTCTTGAAAATATTTTTTAAAGTTAGCAGTTTTCGAGATATTTGACGTTAAAAATTTTAAACGCCCGCCATTTTGAAAATAGATGAAAGGACGTTTTGGTTTTTTGTTCATGGTTAAAAGATGTTATACCAAATATATATACAAAATTTGAGTTCAATATATTTTCTACATCCAAAGATATTAAGTATTTTGTATAAAAAACAAAATGGCGGATAACTGGAAAACGAAGCATTTCTGGACTTATATTTATATAAAATCTTTACTTTATTTTCACTAGTAGAATACGTCTTGAAAATTTCTCAGTTTCCTTCTGAATCACTCTGTATATTATATAAGACAAATTATAATTTTGTACATAAATTTATTGCAAAGTATTGTACTATTTTTAGTTGATTTGATAGTTATATTATTCGCTACTAGGTAGCAGTAGCGTACAAATTATCAAACAGTTGCAAGACAAACGGAGACATCTGATCATCCCAAGTTAGATTTTTATTCACTAAAAACCACCTTACTTCTTGTTAGTACCTGATTTAAAAAAAAAATTTCAATATTTTCTGAATCTACAAAGACTTTTTACCATTTTTAAAATTACAGCTAAAAAACTTTTAATATCAAATCCAAAACTGTTAACTTTAAAAAAAAAAAAATTAAACACCCGCAATTTAGAAAATTATAAAAATAATGTGTTTGGTAGATTTGTAAAATGTAACGCACCAAATCTGAACTCAATATCTAATCTATTTCTGGAGTTATAATGATTTTTTGGTAAACTAATAAAATGGCAGATAGGTGGATACAGATTTCGACTATTATGTTATTGGACATTTTTTGTTCGTTTTGATGTCGCAAAATGAATAGCCAGTTCACCTTTTTTCAGGACACCCTGTATATTTGAAAGAACCTCTGATTGTTACACCTCCTGTCAGTGATTTAGTCCTGTTGGATATCACATACAAATGTCATTTTTTTCTTGTGAGATCAGAGTTTGAAATTACATTTTTGACAATAACTTCGCTATTTGTCATCGTAGAGAGGTGGGGTTGATACTATTACATGCAGAATTGAAATCTGCAAATTGTAAGTTTAATAGCACCAAGATATAAACAAATAAACTATTTAAAATGGCCGCAATTTTAACATTTTATATTAAATTTTTCTGAATTTCATTGGGTTCTATATTAGCACACAGTAATCCTCTTTACCAAATTTCTCTCTATCTTTATTTTTCTGGCAGCTATCATGCTTCCTTCCAGACAACAATGCAGTACCACATGCGATGGAATGTGGAGTCAAGAGAATAAATATTGTTAACTACTATAGTAATCAACAAAATGGTGCTGACCATATGTTCTTGTTTAACAGCTGTTCTCATCTTAACTTCGGGATTATATTTTTGGAACAACCTGTATATATGTATACTATATACACAGAGACTGAAATCAATCACAGTAAATTGTTTACTGGACAAATAAAACTCATGCCAGAACAAAATGGAAGTTTTTCTTAAATAAACACTTTAATTTTTATAATGATTAATTCTTTTACATAAACAATACACATTTAATGTTATTCTTTTAACAAGATTTTTTTTTTAATCATAATGTTTTGGTGTAGTTATTTATACGCTACATAAATTTTTTTACTTTTCTTAGAAATCCTCTGTGCATATATTTTGATATTACCATTCCTTGTGGTTGGTTTATTATGGAATTTGAATAATGATCCAAACGCAAGTTCCTCATTTTCTATTACCCAATGGTGGATTTTAATCCTTGATTCCAGTCTTTAGAAGCAGAGTTTTCTATTTATTTATACATTTTCTTGACTGAAAATCAATATATTAATAGGTTTTTTTTTTGAAAACACTTCACCACTTTATCCTCATTGAGGAAGGTTTCTGTAAGACTGTATGTAAGTAGACCACCAAGTTGAAACACTTAAGAATGTTTTACCATTCTCATAATGTACTGCCGAGCATTACTCACAAACCATCAAATAATGAATGTTTAGATTAAAACATTAAATGTTAAAAATCCCCTAAATGCTCAAATTCTCTACTGAATCCTAAATCGTACAGTTGAAATTTTGTTTAATTTTATTAACATTGAAAACACGTTTCTGTACTGAATAGCATGCAATTTCAATCTGGATTGATTTATTTTTCAAGTCTTTATAATTTTCATGCTGAGGAAGTGAGTGTAATAAGCTATATCCAAGGTAGTTTTTAAGAAAACTTAGGTTAAATTATTAATAGTCTGCTGCTAATATAATATTTTCAATCGATTTCAGTTTAATACAAATATAGCGACTAGTAAATTGTATTTTATAAGATGTTATATCTTAGCAAAATTTGATTAAATCATTACATGAAATTTTAATAAAATCGGAATTTTGGTCCTTGGTTGATTTAATTCATTTGTGTGTGTGTGTGTGAACATATAAGCAAGTTTTTGCACTTTTTAGTTTTAAAAATCTTAAATAATTTCTACACTTGGTGAAAGAATTTAACCTACACATAACAGTAAATATGAATTTAAGAGTGTCAAATTTATGATTATTTGTGTAAAAAAAAAAATCACAGTTTGATTAATAATTTCGATGAACAATGAATTGTTTTTAAACAGATGAAATAAATCCTTTGTAGATTTTAACCCATGAGAGGGAGAAGTTAATGTACCATTCATGTAGCCTTCTGAAAGCAATTAAATTTGACTGTTTTGCAGCCATTTGATTACAGTACATTTTTCTAATATTGTTGTAAAATAATGAATAAATTAGTACTTTAAGCCTTTTTCCATGCTCATTTTTTATATTGGTTAATTTAGGGGAAACACTGCAGCTGCAAGACAGATTTTTAATAGGACAAAAAAGATTATTAGATGTATTAGTTTACTTATAGTAAGAAAAGTAATGTACATAATTCTGGTACTAGAAATAATGGATTAACTTATGCAGACTGTGTTAGACTAAGCAAATCTCAGCAGAATTATAAAGTTCTTGGTGTAAAACTTTTTAATAGATTGCCATTAAATGCACGAACAGTAAATAAGAAGAAGTTCAATTTAGGCAGTGAAAAATGGCTAAAAAAGAAACCAATTCTATAACATAGAAGATTGTGGATTGCATAATAACATTAATTACGTACAATTTTAAACTGTATTAAGTATTTTATAATTCCTGAGTATTCCTAAGCTGAGAATATCTAGTACAAGAAATTGTTCAATGACAATAAATAAGTAATAATTATTATTAAATACATTTAAAAATATAATAAGTCTGCCTAACCGCACTTTACACCAATGGTTAAAAGACTGTCTTACTGGGTGGGTAGGTAGGCTATGTACAACTTTTGATTTATTAACTAATATTAGAAAATAGAAACAATAAAGAAAAAAAAAATTAATTTCATTAGGAAAATACAGATAACAATTTTGTAATTATAAAAAAAAATGCAATAAATACTTTTTAAAAAATAATAAAAGTTTAAAATATCAATACCAGACCAAGTTAGGAAGCTTGATGACAGTTTTTAAAATATCCTTGAGTTAAATAAAAATCACAGAACTGATAAAATAAGAAAGAGATTAAGGGGGAAAAGAAACAATTAGTTAGCAATAACTATGTGTTGTAATACCAATTCTACAAAACAAAATAAGCCCCATAATTCCTGATTTCTCCAATTTCTCAATTATAATATTAGAATTAGTGTTCACCAATTCTTAAATATTTAATACTGCATAGATATTTCAGCTACATTATTTAAGTAACTTAAAAAATAATTTAAATACGAGGTACGTAAATAAGGGCCAATTTGAAATAAAACAAAACTGGAAAATGAAAAACATGTTTTTTACATATTTGGCTTTGACTTCAAAATATTTTTATAGCCTTTCACTAATTTCATTATTCCCTCTTCGAAAATTTCTGCCACCTGCGATTTAAACCAGTCACAATATTTTTCAATTTATCGTCATCATCAAATCTCTATGATGCAAGCCAGATTTTATGGCGAAGAAAGAGAAAATAATCACTAGAAGCTAGATCAGGGCTATAGGGATGATTAAAGATTTCCCTATGAAATTGTTTAACTGTGAGATTTACTGTATAGCTGGGCATTGTAATGCAAAATAAAAATTCCTTGGTCAGTATCCTACGTGGTTTGTTGTTTTGTACAGTTGTTTTAAGGTATCTTAATCTTTCACAATATGAATTAACTGTCACAGTACTTCTATGATAATACAATTTGACAAGCAGACACCCCTTTTCTCCTACAGTAGCCATAGCTGTTTATCTGAATGTTATTGTTTAAACATTTACAGTTTCAGGGATGATGAATGCTGCCATTCCATCGACTGCTGCTTTGTCTCAACGTTTAAATATGAAATCCTGGTTTCATCTACCGTAACAATGTGATCAAACAATTCATCACTTATATTTTGGTAACACTGCAAAAATTCATGCGCTACAGCAAGATGTTTTTGATTTTGTGTGTTAGTTAACTAACATCATCGGCATCCATCCAATCAAAACTTCATAAATCATGTAACATTAGGAAATATCGAAGGCAATTGTGACATGTTGCAGCGACGGTTTTCACAATTTTTTTGTAAATATCTTTACTTAAATCATTCGTGAACAATGATGGCTTACTGTTATGTTTTTCATTGTGAATGTTCTTTCCATCTTCTCGAAATAAACAGCACCTCTGTCTTACTTTTACATCATTCATAACTGGACTGTAAACTTCACAAATTTCCCTGTGAATTTCGGGACTGAATTTTCCATTGAAAATCGGATTATTGCTCATACTTCACACTTGGCGATATAAATAATTGTACCACTCATTATAAAACGATGAATATAAACAACTATCCAAAATGGCTAATCCATCATTCATAACAGCTGCTATTGATTCACTATCTGTGTGCATAGAGTATATAGGCGGGAAATTCAAAATGCTTTGTATGTTTGTTTTGAAAAAATGTTGATATAAAATTTTTAATGTTGTTGTTTTAAATAATATACACGAATTATATATGTAAAATAAAAATATTTATTTTTAAAGTACCAACACTTTTTTACATGAAGAAAATTATTTTTCATTGTATAATGTTTCATTACTTCTGAAGCTCAAAGCCATTGTGGCCTTTGGTTTATTCCACTATTTATCTCCATTCCATCTGTGTCTGACTGCTCTCCAATTCCCTATCCTATACTAGTCTTAAAGTTTCTTACCACAACGTGAATTAAGCGCCTCCTAGATCTCACTTTCCTTCTTGTAAATCAATTAATTGTAGCAGCATTTGATAGGATAAAAGTCGAACACAAGATCTCACAAAAATTACATTTACTTAATCAAATGTGTTTCAACGACAAAGTCACCATCCTCAGTGATACATGAGCTACAAACTAAACTATAACTATAAGATAAGTTCTAGTTTAAGTATAGACAACTTGACTTCTTACAAAAAAGGGCAATGAATGGGATAAAGCTTCCAACTCCCCCACACATCACCAAGTGGATTCCCTCAATACAAAAAGGATAGCATCTTAGAAAACTTGAAAGAAGTCCTACCAGAAAATCGTAAAAAGTTTTGGCGTGATTTGCCAACACCACAGGTCTAGGCTATTAACCATTTTAAATCAAGTAGGCTAATTGTGTAACTTAACTTTAACTATTTTTGAAAAACTGTCAGGCAAATGTTGTTGGTTTATCTTTGTTTTTAAAATGTTAACAGTTTTTACTTTGTTAACTACCTCATATTATTTCTATGACAGGCCTTGTTATTGAACACTATTAACTAGCAATCTAGTAATTAATTGTGAAACTAATTACGGTACCTTAACTTTGAATAGTTTTGAAAAACTGTCAGGCGCAGGTTGTTTGGTTATCCTTTTTTTTATGTTAACAGATTTTACTTTACTGTTCAGTTTTTAAATTTTGTTCCTCATTGTTGTAAATAATAACCATTTATAATATTGTAAACTGAAACCTGTCTTACTATAACTAATTTTGTCACGTTATAATACTTTACTTCATTATGCAATACTTTTTCATTCATAATTTCTTAATGTAATTTTTTTATTACATTGTTTGTTTTTTTAACCATGCAAATAAGAATGTCCCATTACTTATTATTAACAACCCTAAGTATAACATGTTGAAACCTAACATAAAAATATTGTTCTTTAATTACAAGATGGCTTTTACAATTGTATAATTTTTAGAAAAAATAATGGTCATTAATTAAAATATATTCCTTCATGATAGCTTTAATTGTTACATACGGCACTCTATCTACAAATAAATGCATATGTTACTTAGCATAACTGCCGTATGTCCGACATGTCATTTTATTATCATTTTTTTACTTATTTAAAATCAAGAACTTTCAAATAAACTTGCCACATTTATTCTACATGAATGTATCTATCAACTGGTAAAAATAAAAGTAAAATAAGACCACAGGGAAAAATTCAGCAATAGTGAACTTTGGATTGAGTTTGTTCAAAATCCACTTTTTGTTACTTACGGCACTTTTCCTTAGCTGGGCACAATGACCTATAAATTTTCCTTATCATCTTGCGTTTAAATATCCTCAAGACATTTATATTGAGAGATGTAAATTTCCAGGCTTCTGTTCCCTAAGTTATGACTGGCTTAATCAGTGTTTTACTTTGTTGCCCATACTACAACAACATTTTGCTCAGTACAACCTTTTTCCATCCAATAATCTTTTTGTTAATATTTACTATTTTAAATTTTCGTGATTGAGGTTGGTCTTGAAATCAGTCTCCTATCAACAGATTTCCAAAACATCATCTTGCCTGACTTCCTGTCACTGCCAAATACTTTGTTTTTTCCCATTTATTGTAAGGGCCTCTTAAGCATCTCAACAAGAGCTGATTTACTTATTCCTGGCAGTTAATGCTATATCATCAGTAGAGGAAATGGGTTTTTATCAATTTAATAAATTAAGTTGCCTTTTAGGCTCAGCTTATTCATTGCCTTATGCAGAGACAATTAAACAACAAGGCTGAGAGAATGCCACCTTGCCTCATGAATTTTACAATACCAAACACTTTACTTTACTTTCACTAAAACTCTGCTCATACTACTCCAGAGTTCATCGTCAAATTCCTGCTTGATGTCTATAAACAATAAGTAGAGACAATATTTAGTACTGACAATAAATATCTTGTTGTTTTTTGTGCTGGCTTTGTGTCATACTCATCAGGTCTCTGGCATCCCAGTACAGTTCTCCTCTCTCTGATAGTCCAGTCTTGGGCACAGCCACAATGTTCACAGTTCATTACGGTATTATCCTCATTAGGTGGCAAAGTTACTTGTGTTTGTAGCATTCTTTAAGCAACATGTGCCACCTGGGTAGTACTAAATGAGTAACATCGTTTTCGGCATATTCAACATCCCAGGGGGAAAAAAAACATGAGCTTAGGAAGAATAAATAATGTTAATCCGTAGCAATCTACTCCCAAATTGTGATCCCATGATGTGGGTTTCCGTTTCCAAAATGATGTGGGTTTGTAGTAATTAATTTTTCAAAATCTTCAGCATCATTTTCAATTTCTTTACTGAAGTTCTCAGTAGACATTCTGTTAGTATCATAATTATCTAAACTCACCATATGTATAATAAATTACTTTACACCAGAAACTTAAATATACTGAAAACACGACATTACTTTGTAAAAACAACACACACATTATTTGTTAGTTGTTTCTCAAGTTACAGATAATTTTTACTTTGTAAACAACCTATATTGATATATATTCAAGAACATGCAATTCATATCATAATCAACTATTATGTCAGGAAGTAAAAACGGAGTGTTCAAGTTGCCGGAGTGTAGTGCATTCAATGTTTTATTATATTAAAAAAAAATTAAAATAATTCGACATACATAGTTTCTAATAACTTTATGAAAGACTAGTCATTTCTAGTTAAGAATTTTAACAGTTTTGAATAATAACAATAAGCTGTATAATAAACCGTTACTTTCTGTGAGATGTAAGCAATAAATCACAAATACGGTATGTACAGTTGTCGTTAACTTTTGTGAAATAAAAATTCAGACCCAATTTACAATAAGAAACATAAACAGTTTAGTTTTGTGAAATGTAAGTAATCGATCACAAAACAATGTGAATCCCCACAAGTAAAATAAGCACTATAAAAGTTAAACTAAAAATAATTTTAAACAGCTGTTATAAATTTCACATATATATGAGAATTTATAACAGCTGTTTCAATTTTTATTTTATTTTATTTTTTTTTTTTTGTGAAACATGTTATTTACCCATTAATAGACATTTTATTTAAATGATAAATTTATTATAAAATAAGGATTTCCAAGGAAAAGTGAATAATTTTCGATAAATCTGTAAGTAACCCTGTTTAACTTGACACCTCAAACATTAAAATTGTCCATATAGTAGAGAAATATGTGACTGGTGAAGAAATTCCATAGTGAATTAAATATAAGATTAGTGATTGGATATTACCATTATTACTCATTAACATAAGTACTGTATTAAACTAGATAATACAGTTTGTTTTGTGACTATCTCATACGGTTAATGGTTCAGGGGACAAAAATATGAAACTTTGTGCGGATGAATTAAAGCTATTATTTAAAAAAATCCAAATAACAGTAAATAAAAGAAAATTAATATTTGAATATTTTATTAAAAATTATATTAGTTTATTTACACAATACAAAAATTTCACATAATATCACATGGCTTAAATGTGTGAGTATCTCCATTCCTAAATAAATAAGAAGCGTCCTACATTAAGCAATTAAATTAGGTGTTGATGGTGTGGTGCCTTCAAAATGGTGAAGGTCTGAAACTTCTTCAAAGTCATCTTCGTTAATTAACATTTCTCGATGTCCAAATCTCCTTCTGAAAAAATGTTGATACAATTAATACTTAAATGTAATAAAGAATATTTTAGTTTAAATTTGTAGATCTAAATGACTTCTTTATGGATTTAAAGTTATTTGATAACGATGGATTGTTCATAATACTAATTAATATCGTTTTATCAGACGTTTACCATTACTTGTGTATATACTATAAGGTTTCAAGAGAATAAATCAAATCTCATTGTAAAGTGTTAAACCTAGAGCATAAAAATTAAAAACATCCAAATAACCTAGCCTGGGGTCATGTTGGAAACTAAAACAAAATCTGTAACCTAAAAAAAGAACCCAAGTCTAAAACTAGACCTGAGCAGTCAAAACTAATGATAAATACAAACGAGATCAGAATGTACTCAACATAATTTATATATATATAAGAAAGCATAATACTATAAGCACAGGTGGTCAAGTAGATTCATACCAAATTAACAGTATTGGTAACAGCAAAAAACCATTGTTTGTAGTTAGGTGATTAGTTTGTGGTTTTGTACATAACCATAGTAAATAAATTTTTAAATTAACATAACACTTTTAAGACTTTCAAAGTAAAAAAAGAAAAAAATGTGGGTTCTCAATGAAAATTGAGAATATACATTATGAGAAAATAATACAGAGGTGTAATTTGAGAACAGCTCGATCTTCGGTTATAGAAAAACAAGTGACTAAGTTGTGTCCAGTGTCCCAAAACCATCAAATAAAATAATTTGAACATTGTATAAATTTATGGGATGTAAATTAAAAATCGTGTAATTTTAGAAATTGCATAGTTATTGAATTGAACAAATTTTAACCTTTTCTCTTTGGGGTCGCAAGGCCATGTGTGTAGTCTTTCTCCATTGCTATTTGAAATTGAAGTATTGAGAAATATGTATGACTATACAAACTACCACAAGTCAAGTCGTCCATTGAGAGAGGAGTCAGTAGTTAGCTTGACCTTGAGAAACCAATAGGGACAATGCGGGTTTGCCAACTAATTCCTCCACTGTGACAGTGCTTACGCTGCGATTATTCTGCAGTTATGTTCATTTAAGATGCTCAGAAAAATCACTGATACTACACTTAATTTTGTATCACAGTTGTAAAGAGTATAATTTAAGAAACAATTATTTTTAAAAACATACCCGCACCGGTTTTCCTTCTTTGCGCCAGAAATTTCTCTATGAAAACAATGTTTTTCTGATTAAATAAATAGAAATATTTCCCCTTAAATTGCAAGAAACTTAAATTAAAATCTAATATTTATTTTTGTACTATAATTACAGGGAAACTATTTATTACTGTTGAAGCAAAAAATGTTTAAAAAATAAATTCGTCAGTAAACGTTAATGTATTAGTTAAAATTAAAATGTTTAAATTATTAACACAATAAAACTATTGTTCAACTCATAAAAAACTATGCAAACATAATAAAACTATTATTTACGCAACTCTATTAGCATTGTAAGAAGTTGGTAGCCATGCTCGGAGGTTATCCTTGCTCTGTTTGAATTGACAACCGTGCGCTACTCTCCTATTAGCTATTACCCAAGGGACATTATTCTTGGCACATAGTATAGACTAGATTTTTCACCCCCCCCATTCATAATGACCCATTGAAGTATGCTGAATCTTTGTTAAGCAAACACTGATATTTACAGTAGATGTTTTACTGCCTCTGTTCTGTAGGAGCAGAAATGCTATAATGACCGAAATGGTTTTTCGCCTTAAAACACCCCCCAAAAAATGCAATTCAGCTCAAAACCTATTTCTTGCTATCGTCATGACTGCTCACTAACCCCATTTTGGGAGGTATCTTGCTGGGAAGTGTTCAGTTTGAAAACCTATTATTCGCCTGAAGTCTTGTTGTCTCAGAGATACTTTTAATGCTTTAGATTTGGAGCATACGATGAACCTCTTCATTTCTCTAATCCAGTGGAGGATAAATTAATCATGTTACTTGATGAAAAATATTTAATTCTCATTTAAAACAATATCAATTTATGAAAAAGCTGTTTTTAGAAAATATTAATTCTTATGCCATAAAAGTTATAATTCTGAGTTTTTTATACACTTTCATAAATAAAAAATAAATTTAACTTTAGAAATTATTGTATTATTGTAGGTAATGAGAGCAAAAAATAGCCATAATTAAAATTATACTAAGATGGGGGATTAATGAGCATAAATTAAAGTAGCCTATAATGCAAATAAGTTACAGTATCACAAATATGAAAGAAATAACAGAAATTATTGATTAAAAATCAATACTTGATTCATTTATCATTTTATATCCAAGACTATAATTAACTTCTTCATTTTGCCAATTAGTCTAACGAAGTTAGCAATTAAATTTTCTTCAGAGGAGTAAAGAAAATGGAAAAGGGTAATCAATCTAATCCTTGGACTGGTCTAATTTACTACCAGCACCAGACGTTTTACTTGTAATAAGTGGGAAAAATAATCAATAATAATTAATTACTTGGAGCACTTAGAAGAATCCCTTTGAACAATAAAGATTAAAGGATAATTGATCTTTCCAAGGACAGAAAATTTAAATTTAATATATAGGGTGATTCAAAATTCCATGGAAATAATATCGGGGACCGATTCTAGAGCTAAAAGTAAGAAAAAAAGTTTATTTAAATGTAGGTTTGGAAACACTTCATTTTCAGTTTGTTGCGTTTTTACAGAAAAAAATTTTCCTTCGGAATTAGATAAGATATTGAGTAAGATTTGGTATACATGTTATTTATGTAACCTCTTATCTGAAAATCAAGACTTTATTTTGTACATTTTCAAAATGGGGGATGTTTAAAATGTTTAATGTTGAATATCTAAAAAAAACTAGTAACATTACAAAGTATTTTAAGACTTCAAAAATTTCACACAAAAAAATTGATTTTTTTCCTGTAGGTAAAACAACAACCACGTTATCAACAAAAACCATTAAAAGATAATTTCTTGGTAATTTGGTAACTCTTGGAGGATTTAAGGAAGTCGAACATTCACTTCAAGATAGGGCACAGTGGATGCAGATACTTGTGAAGGTCAGAGACCACTTTGGTCTGTTATGTCAAACAGAGAAGTGTATTCATGTGATTGAAAGAGTTTGTGTGGCATTTGTGCAATATTATGTTCATAGTGGAAATTATGTGCTTTTGCAACATGTGAAAACCATCATTTCCATTGTAATATGCCAACCTAATTTAATATAAGTCAGCTGATTTTGTTATACTTACCACTATGGAAAGCTCATTAATAAATATTTGCATATTTTTTCTGCATATTTTAATAAGATTTATATTTTTTATTCAAGGTATGAAATACTTTTTGACCCCACAGTGTAAATATATTTAAAATCAAGTCATAAATATAACAGGTTAAAAATTCACAGTTTAGAAACAAAAATAATGCTCAGGAAATTAAATATACAGATATTGTAAGCTACACTATATTTTGTTTGCGCTACACTATATTTTGTTTAAGCTACACTATATTTTATTTGGAGTACAATCTATTTTGTTTAAGCTAACTATATTGTGTTTGAGCTATACCTGATAATAAGACCAAATTCTATTGACATGGTTGTTGCAAGAAATAAATATAAAATATTTTGAATGAACTAATTTAATCATAAAACAATTGAAACTTACTGAATAATTCTTCTCCACAGTAAAAATCCAGCCATACCGAGTATTGTCATACCTATAATTGTCATCACTGTAGCAGCTATGGCTTTTATAGGCTGCAACATGCTCTCATTTATCGAAGGTTTTGAAGACAAAACTGCTGAAGATATAGCAACTACATTCGATGTACTTGACAGTACTCCTGTGATACCACCATTTTTATTCGCTGGCATTGACTTAGGTCCATTCTTATCCAAAGTAGGACTTACGTCAACTTGACTTTTTGGATCGGATTTAATTGGATTTTCCGTTTTAGTTTTATTCATTTTTTCTGCAATATGTTTTTCATCATCTAGATCAAATTGACCTAGATATTTCTTACTATGAGTCATATCAAATACTTCGGATGTTTTATTAACATCATAGACAGGTCCAGTACTATTATCAGTTGGGAAAACAGCTGGTATGTTGGTGAAATTTGCGCCATTATGATTTACTATCAATGGTATTGTTCCATTATTAAAACTTATGTTGCCTTTCGGTAAAATCTTGGGAGGAAATTCCGTTTCAATGACACTCGATGGGGTAGTTTGAATTTCAGTGTTTTTTGGTGGATTTTCTTCCTTTGGATTGAGTAACAACTTTTCTGCAGTTTTGCTTATCGGTCCTGCTTTATGTGGTGGGCTAAGATCTGAAACATTTAAAATGAAGATGAGAATCTTTTGTAATGAAAAATATTGTTTTCCTTAGAATCTTTTATAAATAATATTTCAATCTTTGGTAGTGTAGACTTCATACAGTACAATTTTATAAACACACACACAAATGTAATACACATAAAATATTGCATCATCATCTATTTTTCCTCGGACCAATCGAATAGATACGTCCGTTTACTTTAACATAATAACTTTACAAACACAAGTTAAAAAGTTTTAACACTTAATATTGATGAAATAAAGTAAAATGTACAAACTATTTATAAATAATGGTCAAATTAAGTGTAAACCCAGTTGGTACCTAGTGAAATACCATATTAAGAGCTGTTTCACAATTAAGCATCTTCAGACAACGAACTATTGTTATCTAACTAAGTAGTTGTCTGAAAATGCTTAATTGCGAAACAGCTCCCACAATATATGTTGATTTGTGAAATTTTACATGTATGTTATTATTTACCTTAATTTTGGTCAAATTTAAAGTTTTAATTTCTTGCCTGTTTTGTGTCAACCACTTGTTTGGGATGATAGTGCGATACACTAAAAATATAATATTATCTGATCAGACCGAATTTTTAATACAGATTATTTACAGACACATTAATTTTATTATTTTGGTTGTTATTTAAAGGCGAGAAATCTCTTAGTCATTATTGCCTTAAAATAAAGGATCCCCCTAGCTTTCAAATACTCTATAGCATCAGGGTTGGAAGAGAACTAGAATTGGTGAAGGGACCTGATAGACAGGGATCTAAGACCACAAGACTATATGAAATCCAGCTAGGTTTCTTGAGATTGCCAAGCAGACAAATTAAAAAAAGACATGATTTACTTTAGAATATATTTTATAAATAAATATTGACCTCGACTTGTGACACGTTTTAAACAGAAACACATGCCATTCAATTGGCATTTAAAAGTGTTAATCAATCTAATAAAACTCAATCTTTCGATTTATTTTTCCATAAAAATGCAGTAGGATGTGAGTGACCATTTTCAATTAATAAATAGTAGTATTTAGTATTCCACTACAGAACTGAAATTCTTCAATGTGTTAAATGAAATAGTGTACGGTATCTAACAACAAAGAACTGTTATACTGGGTGTATGAAAAATAACTACAGGGTTTTGTAAACAAATACTTTTTGCAGCATACTCGTATAGTGGTGTATGCGAATTCACATGGTTCTAAAGCTATAACAATCAAGTTTTATTTTACAACGGTTCATTTACATCTGTTCAATAAAAATTTGTTTTAAGGATTGTTGTTTTCAGTTGTAATGTAAAGTCGGTACTGTAAATCCGTTATGCAATAATGGATGTGGACACAAGAAAAATCACAATGCAAATTATGTAACTAATATTGCATTGTATACTTTATATAATATATACGAGTATATAGGGATTTTAGTGTATTCCTTTTATTTAAAATTTTCAAAATTAAAAATAGTTTTTGTATATTAGTTTCAGTTATTTCCTCTTACTTATTCTGTCCTAATAAACTTTTCAATGAAAGTTGTGTTAAACAATTCTTAAATTAGAAAACATTTTTTAATCTAAGTTTAAATTTAGACAAGTTTGTAAATTACCTGCTCCTTCTGGAAAATGTTTAGGTGGAATCACCTGTTCAGCTGATGTAGCTGTATTATTTACTTTAGGTGAACTTCTAGTCGGCACAGTTGGTTTTTCTTTAACTGACTGTTTTCCAGTAGAATCAGTTCCACTTTGAACCTTTTTCGGTGGCGATACTACTGAAAAAAAAAATTAGAAATTCAATACATAGACACCAATAAATTACCTTCTTCGAAGCCAATTACATTCAATTTATTCAGTTCAACAACACACTGGTATTTTATAGAGTTGTTTTACAAATATTAAACTGTCACTTTACAAATAACTAAACTATTCTGAGTATTTCCAATCAAATTTTGAGTTTGTAAAAGAAAAGAACAATTAATTTTTAATATACAGTTTCTTATCGCTTCTAATTTAAAAGTTATTAAATTATTTCTCTTTTTAACTATTTAAGTTTTTATCAATAACTCAGTTAAATTTTAAATAACAAACACATTTTATTTGCCGTTAAAAAAGGAAAATATTTTGTCCCTTGTAAATATTTGTAAAATTAATGGATTTCGAGATATTCGATGTTAAAAAGTTTAAATAGACGCCATTTTGAAATGACTAAGGGAAATCGGTTGATTATTTTTCTCAAATTGTTTCTTCAATACACTAAGTAACATGATAAATTTCAACTTCATACCATTTACCATTAAAAAGATATGTTTTTTCTTTGTTAAAACACAAAATGGTGACTAGATGGAATACTAAGCATTTTAGGTAATATATTTACATAAGCTTTTTCATTAGTTTTGATGTGAAGAATAAGCTCCGGAATATTTGAAACATCCTGTATATATAAACACAGTGATTGAAAATTGCTCAATAGTCTGTAGGCCTGTAGGCCATTTTGTATTTTTACAACCAATACACATTATTTATGTAACCTTTACCAGAATACCAAGACTTTACTTTGTATTTTTTCAAAATGGCGGACGATTTAAAATGTTTAATGTCGAAAATCTCGAAAACCATTAACATTACAAATATTTACAAGAAACAAAAGATTTTCTCTTTTTACAAAAAAAAAAAAAAAAAAAAAATTATTTTCTATGTCGAAGGATAACCAAGTTATTGACAAAAAACTAAAAATATAATTTCTTGGTTAAATGTCTACCACACCCAAAATTAGCCTAAACCGAAATGTTATCTAATTATGATAATTTTTAATAATACAGTAATATTATAATCCATTGTCAAGAAATGTAACAAAAAATATGTTTTCCTTAACAGTAATAAAATTGTGATTGGTATTTTAATACTAATTTTAATTATAATTTTTAAATTTGTATATTAAATAATTAAAATTTCAAACTAAATTGAAAGGAAAAATTGCTAAAAACAAATACAAGTTTGAGAAATTCGAAAATGTGTCAGAAAAATGTTTTAATGTCAAATGAAGTTTTTAAAAAATAGGATTTTGGTGAAAAAATTAATTAATAATTAAAAGTGATTATTATTAAAAATTGAAATGTCCTGAAAGGAAGAAGACGAGGGAGGAATCTGTGCTAATTCTCACATAAACATGAAGTCTATAGCTAATATAATATTAAGAGTTTTTCACGAAGTTTCCAGCTAATTCTTCAAGTGAAAACAAAGACAAAAATTCATAAAAGATATATCCGGAATTGATTTGTTTTACGGTTATCCGCCATTTTGTTTTTCTATATAAACCGCTATAATTTTGAAAATAGATAAGATATTGAGTTCAGATTTTGTAATGCAACAGTTTATAAGTGTATCAAATACAAAAACTTTATTACAAATATTTTTAAAAAAGGCGGCCGTTTATAATTATTGTTAACGTCATATATCTCGAAAAATTAACTTTACAAAAAATGTAAGAAACATTTTGAATTAATTTCAAATTTTAATGACGAACCAAAATGTGTTTTATATTTTTTGTAGCTCCAATGAAAACCGAGTTGTCGACAAAAAATTTAAAATATAATTTCTTGGTTTCCTTCTTGATATTTGTTCGCCATGACGTTTAACGTAAACAACACCGGTATTTATTTCTTAACAACTATTGGAGGAAACATTAAACAATAATTCTTTAACAAAACAGTGATTTTAAAAAAAAATGAATTTAGACTTTTGTTTCTGTGTTGGTGTTTACACTTCCTATATTAAGCCTAATTACATTTTTAACTTGATTCAACAATGGGAAGTATGGAAATCGCCTCTCAAAAAACAACAAATTTCTAAATAGGCCTAACTCCTAAACGAATGGATTTATCAAAAAATAACCGAGAATAAAAAAAAAAACAACTTGAAAATGTTACCGTCGCGGGACGGTAGATAGAAGTGAAATTTTATTAATTTTAAAAATTAATAAAATTTTAAACTTTCAATAAATGTAATAAAAATATTAATTGTAATGGTTAATTTTTTATTGTTTAATACATATTAAAGTTAAAAACCATGTAATAAAGAGGCAATAATTGGACAATGTGTGTAATAGAGAATGCAATAACTCTACTTGTGTTTATAATATAAATTTAAAAGAAAGTTAGTGCAATATTTTTGTCAGTGTGGGAAAGTATTTACATAATAGGGCCTACACTCATACGTATATATATAGTGGAACGTGACTGGACAATCGAGCGTGATGCGTTACGGATTTATGTGACGACGGTGCGTGACGTGATATTGATCGTGATGTGTTACTGATTTTGTATTATAACGTTAACGTGCCAAAAGAAGTTTTCACTTAAAAAAGCCTTAAAATTCTCTCTAGAATCAGAAAACACCGGAAAATTAGGCCTTCCATATATATATATATATATATATATATATATATATATATATATATATATATCTAAAAAATTAAGATTAGCTTTAAAATTGAAAAAAGTGGCAATTTTTCAAATTGGTAAAACGGGTTTTTTAAATACAATAAAAAATTAACAAAGACTTCCATTGAAAGTTTCTAATAGGATGAATAGTGTACGAGATACCCATACGGCACATGATCAAAATGAACAACCTGTTTGCTGAATATATCTATTTCGTGTAAATCAATTCAATTGTTAAAACACCCCTTTATAGTGATAAAGAAAAATAGTTACCTTTTGGAACAAAATCGGCGATATGAGCATCCACATTGCTTAAAGGTTTCTCTATCCTCAGTGAGGAAGTCTCATTTCCTGTTGAGGAATTTGAATTAATTATGATAGCATCAGAATCCGGAAGGTTTGGCATAGGTTGTGGTGATATTCCTGTTATTATTTCTGAAACAAAATTTAAAAAACTCGTTAGTTGACATTTTTGTTTTGTACAAAGTTTCAAATCCCACCTCGTCGACGTCTGAACCTCGTAATTGTTTATATCAATCGCTAACGGGCCTTGAAGCTGTATGTATACGAAGGGACCTCCACTCGGCCTTGTAACTACAGTGTACGAATATGACATTTTCTTCGCTATTTGTCATCGTAGAGAGGTGGGGTTGGTACAATTGCAATCCAACTTAACCACCAATTCATACTTAATAATTCTTGGAGACGTGTTAACTAAGCCCGACAAACAGCGTCGTGGCGACATGTAACGGCGTCAAGACGACAATTAACGGCGGCGAGTCTACAACCTAGCGGTGTCAAGACGACAAATTACGGCGGCGAGTCTACAACGTAGCGGCATCGTGACGACAAATAGCGGCGGCGAGTCAAACAACCTAGCGGTGTCAAGACGACAAATTACGGCGGCGAGTCTACAACGTAGCGGTATCGAGACGACAAATAGCGGCGGCGAGTCTACAACGTAGCGGCATCGTGACGACAAATAGCGGCGGCGAGTCTACAACGTAGCGGTATCGTGACGACAAATAGCGGCGGCGAGTCTACAACGTAGCGGCATCGTGACGACAAATAGCGGCGGCGAGTCTACAACGTAGCGGTGGCGAGTTGACAAGATTCGACTTTCGTCGCTTTTTGTAACAGTATTGAAAATCTGAGGTGTCTGCTCGACACAAATCGCCTCCTGTGTTTTTTAGCCTTCAAAGGCTAGGAGTTTATATTTTATGCTCTTTATTAGGGCGATATATTGCCACGAGGCTTAACAAATGTCTTAACGCAAGACATTTGAGCCTTGTGAATGGACATCTGTATAGTGCCCGAAACGTCGGCTGTACTCAACGTGCAGACAATATTGACGCGGTAGAAACTCGAAGAACAAGATCATAATGAAATTTGTTTCTATATTCAAATTTGTACAGTATATTTATTTACAGTGCTTTCATTTAAATTTAATTGTAGTAGGACCATTTAAAAAACGACAGAATATTTTTAAAATAACAGCGCGACTCCTTGAAATAATTTTACAAGGTACAATATGGTTTGTTTTGTTGGCAACACTTCTATTGGCAGTGGGTGTACTTAGAACGTTTGAAGGTCAAATATTAAAATAACTAAACTAATAAAATACATTCATCAGCTGATGTCACCAGAAAAAGTAGAAAACAATAGGAACAATGATTTAATTTCCAATCATCAATCCACATCAGAAAGAGAAATCACAAACGGAAAATAATCGGCGCAACGTTGATATGATACGACGCGAATTGTTTTTCGTATTACTACATTACGTCCTTCGCCTTGGATACTGTATAGGTCTTGATCATGTTAGCTGAACAAATTGAGTGATCACGTCCCGTATATAGCAAGGAACAATTGTCATACTATTAACATGGTTTAGTCAGATATTTGGCATGATTTGTGTATATATAAACTATTCCATGACGTTTCGAGAGTATAAATCAACTGTTATTATCAAGGGTTAAACCTAAAGTGAAAAACACCATCATAATCTAGTGTTGGAAACTAAATTTATAACATTAAAAAAACCTAGGCTTAATACTACTTTAAATAAGGCTGAAATTCTGCCACTGGAACGGGAATAATGACTGGATCTCCTACTAAACTTTTGAAGGAAGAGGTAAAAGTTTGTTTACTCTTATTAACAGTTAGGACAACTTCCTCTTGGCACACCACCCATTTAACAGTTAGTTGTTCGCCGTCCTTTTACTCTGACCCCTTTAACAGTTAGTTGATCGCCGTCCTTTTACTCTGATAAACCGTTAGGACAACTTTCTTTTGGCACACCACCCCTTTAACAGTTAGTTGTTCGCCGTCCTTTTACTCTGATAAACAGTTAGGACAACTTCATCTTGGCACACCAACCCTTTAACAGTTAGTTGTTTGCCGTCCTTTGTTTAGTGCACTGCTGTGTTTTGGTGGTTTTATCTGATTTTTATAGTCTTAGTTCTGATTGCTCAAGTTTAGTTTTAAGCCTGGGTTCTTTTATCATATTATAGATTTAGTTTTAGTTTCAAACACGGCCTTATGGCGAGTACGAACTTACCATTATCGTTGCAAGATTTTCAAGTTAAAAAAGTTGCCTGTTCTTCAATATTTCATTTGGAACATTTTAATTTTGAAACATATATATAGTCCAAACTAACAAAACATACATTTCTAAATATAACCGATAGTGTATCATAGAGTTACTCTTAAAAAAACAAAAATAAATGAGTGAAGAGTAACAAAACTGTTGCGTCATAATAAATAGCTTCCCGGATGAATTCCGCTGCGCCTTCTATTATTCAAATACTCCTAGTGCAGTCTGCGTACATGGCGTGTACAATTGCAGGCGCAACAAATTTGTTAACCATTAGTCGTAGAAAAACGTAAATATCCTTACATTATCTTAGTTAGCAATAGTACTTTATTGGCTATCACCGATTTTTGGAAATATAACTATTACAAAGACTCTAAACCATAAACCGTGCACAGATCATGGTCAATTGAAAATGTTTTTAATGATTCTTTCTACATTCTCTAATGCTGCGATCGCATTTTGACAAATTAGACATTTTGTTTGCTAAAACAATCGTAAAATCTTTTTTTTTCTGTTGAAATAGACAGAACTCTATAAATTCGCTATTAACATTAATTTTGATATTTTTTAAAAATATAATTAGTAATTTTATTAAAATGAAATTATGGTGGATACATCACCAAAAAATTCAGATTAATTTGAATATAAAATGTTATGTATGAGAAGTATTTCTTACTAGCAGCTATTTAGACGTCAGCTGTTGGAAACGAATGAGGTTTATTGTAAGCTTTCTTAATAAATCGAATCCGGCAATACGTGGGAATTGCCACTTAGAAGTTTACAACCCTATAGTAGACATTAGGAATAATGGAAAAGTAAAGTAATGGGGGGGGGGTATAACTGAGCTCACTGTGATTTCCAATAAGAAACTAATGTTACTTGCTATACAGGTGCAAATAATACTACCCATATCAGTTTTTAATTTGAATATTTTATTAAATTAGTTGGAATTCAATTCAAAATCTTTTTATGAGTTTTTTTATAATTTTCAGAGGATGTTGTTTTTATAGGTAATTTGAGTTGTTAATTATACATGAAATCAAAATTTGATGGTACCCCACAGTAGACCAAACTATGAAAAATTTTCATTCGTAAATTATCAAAATTAAATTTTTAGTTTTTTTGTTGATAACTAGGTTATCTTTTGAGCTACAGAAAAAAATGTTTTGTCTAGTAAATTATTTTTAAAAGTTAACGTTTTTCGAGATAGGTGATGTTAAACATCTTAAACGCCCGCCATTTAAATAAAAAATATTCAAAATAAAGTGTTTGTTCCTGGTACGTATGTAAACCGTTACATTACAAATACCTAAACAAAATATGAAATTAATAACTTAGGCTATCTATTTCCAAAGTTAGGCTATAACTTTTTTAAATAAAACTAAAACAAAATGGCGGATAGCCGAATAACAAGGCGTTTCCGGACATATGTTGAATGATTCTTTTTCTTTGTTTTAACTTAGAGAATGATCTCTGAGAGTGTAAGGGAAAACTTCCTGAAACACCCTGTACAATCAAATATACTGCTTTCCTGTTCATAAATGTACTAATAAAAAAGTATTTCACATCATTTGTATTATCTTGTCATTTAAAAGTCAGACATCAGTAGTCACCAATATGCTGTTATTTGCGAGGTTAGGTTAGGTTAGATTAGGTTACTTTAGGCTTAGGACGTGTTAGTTAGACAATGTGTTGTTAGTTGCTAGGTTAGGTTGGATTAGGTTAGGGTGGGTTAGGTTAGGTTACGTTAGGTTAGGTTAGGACGTGTTAGTTAGACAATGTGTTGTTAGTTGCGAGATTAGGTTGGGTTAAGTTAGGATACGTTAGGTTTAGGACGTGTTAGACAATGTGTTGTTAGTTGCTAGGTTAGGTTAGATTAGGATACGTTAGGCTTAGGACGTGTTAGTTAGACAATGTGTTGTTAGTTGCGAGATTAGGTTGGGTTAGGTTAGGATACGTTAGGTTAGGTTAGGACGTGTTAGTTAGACAATGTGTTGTTAGTTGCGAGATTAGGTTGGGTTAGGTTAGGATACGTTAGGTTTAGGACGTGTTAGACAATGTGTAGTTAGTTGCTAGGTTAGGTTAGATTAGGATACGTTAGGCTTAGGACGTGTTAGACAATGTGTTGTTAGTTGCTAGGTTAGGTTAGATTAGGATACGTTAGGCTTAGGACGTGTTAGTTAGACAATGTGTTGTTAGTTGCGAGATTAGGTTGGGTTAGTTAGGTTAGGATACGTTAGGTTAGGTTAGGACGTGTTAGTTAGACAATGTGTTGTTAGTTGCGAGATTAGGTTGGGTTAGGTTAGGATACGTTAGGTTAGGTTAGGACGTGTTAGTTAGACAATGTGTTGTTAGTTGCGAGATTAGGTTGGGTTAGGTTAGGATACGTTAGGTTTAGGACGTGTTAGAAAATGTGTTGTTAGTTGCTAGGTTGGGTTAGGTTAGATTAGGATACGTTAGGCTTAGGACGTGTTAGACAATGTGTTGTTAGTTGCTAGGTTAGGTTAGGTTAGATTAGGTTACGTTAGGTTAGGTTAGGACGTGTTAGTTAGACAATGTGTTGTTAGTTGCGAGATTAGGTTGGGTTAGGTTAGGATACGTTAGGTTTAGGACGTGTTAGACAATGTGTTGTTAGTTGCTAGGTTAGGTTAGATTAGGATACGTTAGGCTTAGGACGTGTTAGTTAGACAATGTGTTGTTAGTTGCTAGGTTAGGTTGGGTTAGATTAGGTTACGTTAGGCTTAGGACGTGTTAGTTAGACAATGTGTTGTTAGTTGCTAGGTTAGGTTAGGTTAGATTAGTTTACGTTAGGTTAGGTTAGGACGTGTTAGTTAGACAATATGTCGTTAGTTACGAGGTTAGGTTAGGATATGTTAGGACGTGTTAGTTAGACAATGTGTTGTTAGTTGCGAGGTTAAGTTGGGTTAGGTTACGTTAGATTAGGTTAGGACGTGTTAGTTAGACAATGTGTTGTTAGTTACGAGGTTAGGTTGGATTAGGTTAGGTTAGGTTAGGGTGGGTTAGGTTAGGTTAGGACGTGTTAGTTAGACAATGTGTTGTTAGCAGCGAGGTTAGGTTGGGTTAGGTTAGGATACGTTAGGTTAGGACGTGTTAGTTAGACAATGTGTTGTTAGTTGCGAGGTTAGGTTGGGTTAGGTTACGTTAGATTAGGTTAGGACGTGTTTGTTAGACAATGTATGGTTAGTTACGAGGGTTAGGTTGGATTAGGTTAGGTTAGATTAGGTTAGGTTAGGTTAGGTTAGGTTAGGACGTGTTAGTTAGACAATGTGTTGTTAGTGGCGAGGTTAGACTATAAAGGTCTAGTTTATACAGAAGAAATTGAAAGAGATAGTGTATGACAGAAAAGAGAGAGAAAAGTCATTTTGTATAAAACAAAAACAAAGAGGAGGGGAGTTGTTTGACAGGGTTTCATGAATTCAAAGGAACGAATTTCCTGTTTCTTCAACAAATCATTAACTCTTTCCCTGTCAGAATAGGAACATATTGTGTCCCCGCCTCCTGTAGATATTACATAATCCAACGCTCATACGTTCCAACATCTGCGGTGTTAAATGAAACTAGTAGGTAACGGGCATAAATGCTGCGCAATAGTACAAACATAACCTCAAAGTTCAGTTAATAACAAATTGAGAACAGCTGTTAAACAGGAACATATGGTCAACACCATTGTGTTGATTGCCATAGTTAACAATATTTGTTTTTTTGACTTTACATTTCATTCCCGTGTGGTATACTGAGTTGTCTACAACATAAGCACGATAGCAGCCACAAAAATGGAGATAGAGAGATAATTTGGTATGTGCCCCTAATTGTAATACAGAAAAATCAAATATAAAATGTTGAATGGCGGCCATTTTAAACAGTTTTTTTTGTTAATATCTCGGTATTATTAAACGTAAAATTTCAGATTTTGATTCTTCATGCAATGGTATCAACCCCACTTCTCTACGATAACAAATAGCGAAGTTATTCGCAAAATTGTAATTTCGAACCCTGATCTCATAAGAAGGGTACATGAGTTCCGGACAGGACTGAGTCGAGGCTCCTTCAAATGTACAGGGTGTCCCGAAAAAGGTACACTGGCTATTTATTTTCGGATTATATACATTGAAACGAACATAAATTGTCAAATAATATAGAGTCGAATCCCGCTCCATTATCAGTCTATCCGCCATTTTGTTCTTTTAACAAAAAGCATTATAACTCCAGAAATAGATTAAATATTGGGTTCAGATTTGGTATAAGCATTTTGTATATTACGTTTTCCTTTTGAACCAAACATGAAGTCTTTATTTTTATAATTTTCAAAATGGCGGACATTTAAATTTTTTTAAATATTTAATGGTTTTGGAGATAAAAGTTTTAAACGGCCGCCATTTTGAAAATTATAAAAATAAAGTTTTTGTGTTTGGTACACTTGTAAAAAGTAACATACAAAATGCTTATACCAAATCTGAATTCAATATCTTATCATTTTCTAGAGTTAAAATGATTTTTGTAAAAAAACAAAATGGCGGATAGATTGTTAATTCGACTATATGTTATTTGAGATTTTTGTTCCTTTTTATATTATATTCTTTATAATCCTATGTAGAACTACAAAGTCTATTCGCTTTTTATGAATTTCCAATATATTAGTTACCTTTTTCAGTAGTCAGAGCAATTCTTTTGTTAGCCGGCTTCGTCAGATGTAGGCTTAACACAAATAAAACACAACGACACGATAACACGACACAAAATACAATATAAAATCTATCTGAGGTTAACTCTTCGTCAAATGTCATATGTATATAATCCCTTTTATTTGTATAATCCAAAAATGAATAACCAGTTCACCTTTTTCGGGACACATTGTATACAACGTCGATGCATGCTAAGGCCGAGAACCCTGACACAAACGAAAAAACTTGCCCACTACTGGATAAGATCTAACAATAATATCTAAAAATACCGAAAGACCAACGTTTTGGGTGTTGAAATCTCTCGTATGATGGGGCTAGGCAAGTAGCACGACGGTGGCCATTAACTTGTTTGTAATAATAATAAGCTATAGACTAATTGTGTACACAGATACTTCCATAAAACCAAACAAATTAATCGTTGTTTACATCTTACAAGTCTTTCAATACATTCTTAGACTGAAATTTATCTGTTGAAAACCCAATATTTATTTTATATTGTTTTTTAAAACGTCACCAGTACTCGGTTTAGATTTTCTCCCACTGATCGGTAGACACAGATATCCCTATTTATTTACAGAGAAAATGAGCTTTAAAAACTTTTCCCTTTTGACAAATCGATGACCATCATGTTACTTACCCAGCCTTATCATATGTAGCACAAGCAGATCCTCGAAACGTAATTTCCAAAAGTTGGTATTAGCATAGAAGAAGGAATTAGAATAAGGTGTAGGCTTTAGCGTGATACAAAATATCCTTAGTTTGGCTACTGGACAACAGAAAGCGCTAGTAGCCATTGTGATACAGTAGCCAAGCCTTTTTGTCCCGATATTACTAGCGCTTTCTGTTGTCCAGTAGCCAAACTAAGGATATTTTGTATTTAACATGGGCTGTGACTTTCTTATTCTAATTCCTTCTTCAGTGGTATTAGTAGATGTAGTTGTCTTTCTCAGTTTGAAGTATGTTTAAAACAGTTGATTTTTGTAGGTTTGTGTATAGTAATGCTTTCTTATATATATTAAACAGCCTCCACTCGCTACGCTCGTGTCATTGACGCTGCTCTGGTGGGTCTCATTATGTTTTGAGAAGCCATAATTCTAAATTACATTTTCTAACAATAACTACGCTATTTGTCATCGTAGATATGTAGGGTTGGTACCATTGCATGCAAATTTTTATCTAATTTAACGTTTTAGTTGAATAATACACGAGATATAAAAAACAAAATTAATTAGCAGCCATTTTGAAATTCAAGCAGCCAATCAAATATCATGTTCATATTTTAAATTGTGAAGCCGCTATTGTAAGTCAATAAAAGCGGACGGCAGCTCGAAAACTATTTTTTACCGAATTCAAAAAAGGAGGAGGTTCTGTTATTCGACCTGAATTTTTGTTTATGTCCGAGTATATTTGCGGAACGGCTTAACCGATTTCATTAGGGGTGGTCTCATTTGAAAGGGTATACTCCCGAGATGGTCCCGTTTCATTACTGACTTGATTGAGTCAGTACTTGGCCAGTAGTTGCAATAAAAATATCAAAATGGCGCCTGGTTACACAGGCTAGTTGGAAGTATTTTTATTTAATATTGATAAAATTACATTCGAATAAAATGCAAGAATATAGTATGTGTTTATGTTAACTTGTACGACATTTTTTTCCAGTAATGGGATTTTTTTTTTTTTGAGAGACTGACTTCAAAAACAAACTAAAAAAATAACAGTTTTTTTACAATAACTGTTGGGACTTCATAATAATTATATTCTTAAAAGTAAACTACTAGTTGTAACAGAAACAAAAATTAGTGTTTATATCTAGCTTTTTTTAAAGTTCAAGCAAGGTGCTCTTATACCGTATGACCGATCGTAGCGTCGACTTCAAAAAAAGCAAGATATAAACACTCATTTTTGTTTGTTACAACTAGTAGTTTACATTTAAGAATATAATTATTATGAATTCGCAACTGTTATTGTAAAAAAATATTATTAATAATTGTTTAAGTTTGTTTTTGAAGTCGGTCTTTTAAATTTTTTTTTCGGTTTCTTGACGCTATGAAAAGTAAAAACCAGTTGAAATTTTTGATGACCACCAAAATTTCATAGTTTTAATACGTTTTAGTGACATTTTAATAAAACCAACAGAACCTAACCTAACATATCTCAGACGCCTAATATCTCAGTGGTATAAACGCCTATGCGAAATTGAGTCTCAGGAATTCAATAATTAAAGAAAGAAAATCCAAAACAAAAAGAAAGAATACAAATGACTAAATACATATACAAAAACTAGTTATTTGAGAAGATTGTACGACATTTCCTCTCTTTACAGACTCAAGTATGTGTGGCCTAGTTTCCCTTGTGGGATGACAGTGTATGAAAGCCTGTTCTCAATTGTGTAAACATATCACATGGCAAATAGCACGTAGGCTCTTTTAGGTATTTATTTCAGATCTAGTGTGGTACATTTACGATTATACTGGTCCAAATTGGGGATTAAATTATCCATTTATCGTATTTTTGATCAAAATGACATATTTTTTATGAAACCTTAGCTTAGTATTTACCAACATTTACAGGACAAGTTTTAACTTAAAATTTTTGGTGTTGTTTTCACTCGATACAAGCAGAAATATTCACAAATAACAACGATTTTCGTTAAATTATTTTTAACCGCAATTTATTGTAATTATCACCTGATGATGGCGCATTGATCGGCGAAACGTCTGTAGCGAGAAACACACCGAAAGAATTTCAAAGACGGACATAAGGTACTTTATTTATACACATATATAAGAATGCTTATTATTGTAAATTTTAACGGTTTTATTTTTTTTACAACCAATGATAATAATTGGACCCAAAAGCGACTCTTCAAACATATTCTAGAACTTGTAAGGAACACATTGGTAAAGGATTTACTAAAATTCTTCCGTTAGATTTCAAGATATTAGTTTTTTAAATTATAAAATTCTTTTCACAAATTAAATTGTAGTGTTGGATAATATTTCCTCCACTACTGTCTGAAACTTAAACACAGGGTGAGACCGATGTTTTAGTCGATAAGTACAAATGTTACAAAAAAACTACAAAATGTAACCCCATGATTTTTGAAACTCTAAATTTTGTATTAAAAAACAACTCTTTTTATGGTGATTTTGCATAATCACTTCTTTCTTTTTCACATCTATTTTTAAGAATTTAATTTTGAATCTTTTATTAGAATACCTGAAAGTTTTTATTTAAAAAATATTAGCATAATTTTAAGCCTACTGTATTTTCTGTACTGCCACGGAGTTTATAAGTAGTTTTCTAGGCTTATATAACTTATATTTTTGGAAAAAGAAAACTGTATCGATGATGATTCAAAAAGATCCAAAAACTGTTTTATTTGATAAGTAGACCTACAAAAGTAACAACAAACTTTAAAAAGTAAACACCAGGATTTTAAAGATAAAATTAAAGATATCAAAATTTTCAATCACACCTTTTTTTCCAATATGGCAGTCCGATCTAAATTTTCTCTTAAGGACAAAACTAATTCTTTTAAGACTTTTTTATTCTACGGTATTTTTCGAAATCTCCAACCGTTTTGAAGTTAAAGGTACTTAACTAATAATTAAATATTTCAAAAATTCAAGCTGTTTTCAAAGAAAATGTTTCTAATTTTTCAAAGTCGAATTCAGGTGAAATTTTAACAGAGCTAGGGTAAAAGGTGTAATAACACTACTGTTAATTTTAGTTGATCTGGAACACCCGCTGGTTTACACCAGCTCTTTATTATTACACCTTGTGAATTAAAAACAAATTGTATAATTAAGCACTGTTAATACGTTTGTTTCGGCTATAATATCTTATTCACACCCAGTGATAACTAATAACTGGTGTAATCCAGTAGGTGTTTTAGACAATTGTCAGATAATTATGAATTTTGTTTTCTATCGATAACTCTGTTATTCCTCAGCCTACACTTTTTTTTTATAGTTCTAGTTTAAATTTCTCCTGAATTAGCGAATTTTTGAAACATTTAAATTCCCGTAGCTTCTAAACAATTGGAGATTTCAAAAAAATAAATACCCAAGAATAAAAAAGTCTTAAAATAATTAGTTATGTCCTTTAGACCTGACTGCCATATTGGAAAAAAAAGGTGGGTGATATGAAAAATTTGATATCTCTAATTTTATCTTAAAAATCCTGGAGTTTGCTTTTTAAAGTTTTTTTGTAACTTTTATACTTATCGAATAAAACAGTGGTCACATCTTTTTGAATCATCTTCTATACATTTCTTTTTTTCCAAAAATATAAATTATGAATTTTAAAAAGCCTAGAAAATCACTCAAAAACCCGGTGGCAGTACAGAAAATACAGTAGGCTTAAAATTATGCTAATATTTTTTTATAAAAACTTTCAGGTATTCTAATAAAAGAATAAAAATAAAATGCTTAAAAAGAGAAATGAAAACATTTCGTATTATCATAAAGCACTCTGCGATTTATATACTCCCTTGTTATACAATTTGTTCCTGCCCCCAAGGTATTCTGGGGGCACAATCAGTAAGTTTTTTGCTCGTATCACATTGAATGGCCGCGAGATAGATTTAACGTATCACATTACAGTACCCCTGAAAAAGATCAGGACGCCACCAGCAAAACGCCTTAACAAAGGGATAGTATGAAAGAACAGAGCTTGCATAAACCATGGTATTGTTTTATACCATATCGAACAAACCGGTTTAGGTCAAATTATTGAACTAAAGAACAATGTTGATTGAGCGTGGTTAGAACGGGGGGGGGGGGTTCTATATGTGGAAGGTTTTATGGTTTGAAAGATAAGGAATAATTCTCACGACCTAAAAACTGATTACGAATATCCGCTCGGAAAAGAAATAAAGATAAGCTAAATAAAGGTTCCATTGATTTGACGTGAGTTAGGACATCGGATATTGTGAAATCTTGAGCCATGCTTTATGTCTTAAAGTTGTGAATGTAGTAGGGGAAAACAGCAATACGTTGTTATTAAATTGGGGAGTAGTGAAACTGCCCCGACATTTTGGGTACTTTTGAAACGATGAAACTGCCCCGCTCATTAAAGAGGATCAAGAAGGGTTGTCTCGCAAGACCAGAAATGCTGAAATTGCCCCGAGCGCAATTTCGGTCGTATGTGTTTAAATTTAACCTCAATCAAGCATATAAGTCTGTAGGGTTAGGTTAGGTTAGGTCCCGTAGCTTAACATGTAAAATAAAATTTTCAATATTATTTGGGCGCTCGGGGCAATTTCTAGTTTTGCAAGGCGACTCTTCCTAATCCTCTTTAATGAGCGGGGCAGTTTCATCGTTTCAAATGTACCCAAAATGTCGGGGCAGTTTCACTACGCCTTTAAATTGCTTATAATCCAATATATTTACAACGCTTTGTACGATTCACTCATCTCTCCTATTTTCAGATGATCTTGAAACTTAACTTATAACACTTATCTGCATCCAAAAAGTTGGAACGTTGGATGTAACTTTAAAGTACACCTTTTTTAAACCAAACCTAACCTAACCTCTTTCTGGAGGTCTATTATGGAAACGGTGACTTCAAAAAACGATTGGCACAGTTACGGATTTGACGAGAACTAAAAGTTTGTTTCTATATTTTCGTACCCCCATCGGTTATACTTTAATAATTTATATAGAGCTAAATTTTGTATATTCTCCACAAATTATTTAATCTTTTGACACACTTATAGCAGTTGAAACGCTTATGACAGTTGGATGTGGCAGGTCTGGCAAATTTTATGATACTAGATGTCCTTGTGTGTCAAAAAAGCATTGTGTAAAAATTATTAAATTTTGATATCCATCTTTGATCCTATGATTGTCAAAACTGACTGTGGGGTTTAAGGGAAGATCTCAATGAGAACAACAGATAATAAGCCTAAACTAACAGTTTATACAATCTTATGAAAACAACCTAATTTCCTTTAAAGCCGTCTACTGCTCACTCGAGCTTGGTAATCCCGGGGTAACATGCTGGATTTACACTTTTTTCATGAAGTCTTGGGTTTGATTCTTTCTTTCATCTTTTCTATCCAGTCTATGTTGATCAACTCTTGTTCTTTTCCGACCCTGATACTATTAGAATGATCATGAGTTAGTGGTCTTTATTTTATACTATTTTCTTACTTTTTTCTATATTAATGATGATGACAGAGATGTTTTCACTTTTAAAAAACAATAGGAAAACCACACTTGTAAAAAAAGTAGAACTTAGTAGAGTAAAACAACAGCGACATCAGTTACATTCACCCTGTATACTGTATTTTTCAATCAACAAAATCTATACCCTACAATTACCAAACAATTTCAATAGTTAGGCCTACATACAACACCATACAGATATTTTCAGGTAATTGATGAATCGCCTAGAATGATGACAAGTGAATTGCTAATCCAAATAATCTCATAATTGCAGTAATTTTCTATGAAAAGACTTAATGGCACCTAGTGACGTAACAAGGTCATACTGGCAGCGTGTAACGTCGATTGTACCGCCATTAGTCTAGTTTGAAGTTAATATTTATCAAACATGAACACGGTTAGGGATTAACATAATAAATGGTGGCCAAATTTCTACCTTGTAGATATGAACACGCACACAATGTTTAGCTGTATTGATACTTGTTGGAGCGGAAAACTACCGCGTTCCTAAATCGGAGACAACTCAAAGTTGTTTACACTTAAAAACAAGCTCGGGGGGGGGGGGGAATTTATTGAAAATTTTTTCGGTCATCTACACACTTTTAAAAAAGGAAGAAAATATAAAATAAAGACCCCCTAGCCCTCGAATACTCTCATAAAGTTAGAGCCAAGAGAGACCTGAGAAGAAAGAGAGGGATCTAACCCAGGAATATAGAAAAGTGTAGGTACAGCTAGCTTCCTCGGGACTGCTAAGTCTTAATTTACCGTAGTAGACCCAGAGCCGGGTCAGCAAAACGAGCGGCGCCAATGGAGGCTTCTTTACATACGTAGCACTTCGAGGCTCGTTAGGCACAGGGCCTAGCCGACATCAAGAGAGAGAGTTGTATGATGGGGCTAGATATAGTGAGTAGTTTCTACTCGCTACGCACGGCTCTTGAACTATACGGATGGCACATTTTCTTGGAAAGTCACTGTTAGAAATTACATTTTTGATAATAACTTCGCTATTTGTCATCGTAGACAGGTAGGGTTGATACCATTACATGCAGAATTTACCAAGGAGATGACTAAAGGATGTTGAGGGAAGTTTGAGAGTGATGAAGACCTGGAATTGGAGACGTATATTGAAGAGAATAGAGACAATGCGTAATGGAGGCCATGGCATGGGGTGTAGTACCGGCTATTACTTTCGATTTGTGTACAATAGGTCCCAAGTAGGATCACCATGATGATGGGTTAGAAAAGTTACGATGTAGACCCAGCATAGTGGGTTACACAGAGAAACTCGAATAAATTGGTAGCGATAGATAGGATTACGGCGAGGGAACTCTATCTGCTGATCACACACAGTCTAGGGACAGCCGTTAAGATATGAATCTTAAAAGATTTGTAATGACCAATATTTCTTAAATCCCCAGGGTTACATTTGAGCTAACTATGATTAACTTTAAAAAAATGGAATTATGTACTTAAAAAATTCGATTTATACCCACTCCCCGCCAAAAACTTGCAATTTTTTATACGGTTTAAAAAAAATTCTTTGACGTGTGTAAAACAAATATTAAAAAAAATTTCTTTGGATTCAGGAGCTCTAAAACATGTAAATTTCAACGTATTTTGGTTCGTTTGTACTGAGTATGGGCGGGGATATCCTGAATTAACATAGCTGGATCTACACTTTTTTTCATGAAGTACTGGGTTAGATCTCTTTCTTTCCAATTAAATTATCAACTATTCTTTTTTTTCGATCCTTGAAGGTTAAGGGTCTTTATTTTATGTTTTTTTCTTAATTTTTTCACATTTTTAACAATAACTTCCCTATTTGTCATCGTAGAGAGGTGGGGTTACTACCACTACATACAGAATTGAAATATGGAAATTTGTATCTAATTTAATGTGTTATCAGTTGAATAAAACACAAGATATGGACAAAAACTGTTTAAAATGGCCGCCATTTTGATATTTTCAATTCGATTTTTTTGAATTTGAATAGTGTTTTATGTAAGCACACTATAGTTTTGCACAAACCATCTTATTTTTGTAACTGCTATCGTGCTTACGTACAGACAACAACTGCAAACGCACGACATGTAAAAAATGTCTTCGGATTACTCGTATGTTAAAAACTGGGGTCGAAATTTTTGATGATTACCAAAATTACCCAATACTTCGTAGACTGGGCAAGTTAAATGTCCTAATGAACTTTTTTTAACCCTAAATATAAATATCTGTTAAAAGATTGATGTGTAAATTGACATGTGTAACAAGTAATATTTTTTTGGACCGAGAAGATCCAAAATAAATATGTACATGCAAAAATGTATACCAAAATACTTGTTATTGCATGTACAAACACTTACATACCCACATTTAGTGCTTTTTACTATGCAAAAATCGGTCTAAACTAAAAAAAATGCAATGATGAAAAAATTGCTAAGGATTATTTTGTTGGGAAATTTAGTCAGCTACAACTTTTGTATTAAACCTATTTTGATATCTTGCTTAGTTTTTGAGATATTTACAAAAAGCCGTTTTGCTCCACCTTTTAATGGGCCCAGCGGTGATCTGGTGTCCAATTTTTTACCCCATTGAAGTAACCCCAAAACCTAACTTTTCACCAAATTTCGTGTCTGAATGATTTTTGTCCAGATTTTCACAAAATCTGCTTTTAATCAGTGGTCAATATCTCTTTCTTGAATTGAAAGATGAACTTTTTGCAATATAAATTAGCTCAGTTAGGCAAACACTACACTCCATACCCTATAAAGATTTGATAAGCAGTTAATACATGTAGGAAGGTACAAGGAAGCATCTGCGATAAGATTACAAAGGGCGTTACGTCACTACCTTTGAAAGTTAAGATAGAATTTGTTTGGCACTTGAAAGAAGTAGGTCTAGTTTTTTCTTTATTTCAGCTTGAATTATATTACATGGGTTATTATCTTAATTTAATTTATATCGATTGTAACAAAAGTCGATGTTACCATCATAGTACTCACTCAACCCAATCATACAATAAAATACAAGCAGATCTTCTAAATGTTAATGGTCTAAAAGTTGGTTTCGTAGGAAATGTTAAATTGTATTGATAGATCAAGGAGTCTTGCCCAGTAGTTTGTTTAAAACCGCCGTTGTTACATAGATTTTCTGAACCTCCTAATTCTGAAAATCACTCCCCTAACGGCCTACCATATCTCTAAATGTCAGTATCTCGCCTCTTTTGAGTGTCTATTCGAGTACCGCCACTCGTAAACAATTTTCTATTGACATAAATAAATAGAACAGACAGAACCTGACCTGACAGAACAGCTGAAACGTTGTTGGGGTGTATTAAGGATAGTATTTTACCAGGAACAGAAAGATTGTAGAACCAGTAGAGATTTGTTAGATTCCTACTTCGGTGAATTCATGTAATGCCGTAGAAACAAGGATGAAGATCTGTTTGACACTTTCTGGAAGGCCGTCAATCATATAAACAATAAAGTGTGTATTCATATATTATGGATAAATTAGGTTAGGTTAGGTTAAGAAATCTTCACAGGGGTGCCAATGTTTGAGTGGCGGTCCTCTCCTTGAACACACCCTCTCCAGGCTTTGAAGGTGTACAGATGTAAAAGAGGCTCCACTCGTTACGTTTTTGCCCTGAATCGAAATTACATTTTTGACAATAACGTCGTTATTTATCTTTCTAGAAAAGTAGGGTTGGTATCGTTACACGCAGAATTGAATTCTGCAAATTGTTATCTAATTTAGTGGTTTTAAATTGAAAAAAAGCGATGAACAAAAACTGTTTACTGTATTTCAACAGGGTTACCAAAATAACAAATAAAATTTACACTAGTTTGTTCCGTAATATTTCTTCAAATAACTTTCATTTTAGCTTGTATATGAACAGTATTCGGGTCATTAAAGCTTCCAACAAATTGGAGCACCGAGGCCAACCAGAGGTGGGGAGTAAAAGTTCGTTTTATAGTTACCCTAATGCAATCAGCATTTCATGCATCGATATTTAATAATATAACTGTGACCCAATGAATAGAAAATAACAATTACAATGTAAGAACAAACTATCATTAAACAACTAACTGTTATTATTTCTCTGGTAGTATTTTATTCAATTGTACAGTAGCGGTTACTTCTTGGATCTGGTGTGTCATGTTTCGCTCTAATTATTAGTTATTAGAAGCAGCTAAGTGTTATTATGTAAACGGTGTTTTTATTCACGTGTACAGTCATGTCACGCGCTTAGCAATATGGCATGTCCTTGAAGCTACCGAAGTGGCCCGTCAGATGGCGGTAATTTAAATTTCTGAGTTTCAAATCGTACCATGGAGATGAGCAATATACTAGTGAGTAAAATCAATGTTTAGGTCTATAATAACGATTTACTGCCTGTACCAAAACTTCCAAAGAGTGAGGGCTGTCCATCTATTAATGTAACCGTGTGCGGATAATTGAAGGTTAGGAAATTTGTTTCTATGTAAATAAATAAGACATTTTGAAAGTGTCACAAAATTACACATTGCATGCGATAAAATGACACATTAAGAGCACAAAATGACACGTTAGTTAAGTAAAATAACACTTTTTTCCCTTTGAGCAAATAACATTATCCAAAGTATGGACAGAAAACTAAAACGTAGCCATAAACCATTTTAAGGAGGATAAATGTCACGACAGAAAGGAATATTTATTGCAAACCTTACTTTACCACAGAATATACGATACAAGGCAGAACTTGGCTATCGATAGAGTTTTCCTCCTACTGTAGAGTTCTCTTAGGCTCCATTGTTAAATATGCACTTATTTCGCTGCAGTTTGGATTAGGAACCATCCACAGGTTGATCCAAGAATTGGCGGTAGGGTTGGCAGGCAATTTTTGTACAATTTATCATTCTGTTTATTTTTAAATTCACTAAAAAATATTTATTTTATCCAAAACCCAACTTGTAATATACCATCCATTTTTTATAGAAAGTTGTGTAGAATCATCTATGTAGCCTAATAAATAAAAAGTTAAATATACAAATTTTGGAGTTAGTATGTCGGGAAAGACCAAAATTTCAAGTAATCAAAGTTAAAACGCCCACAAAAACTTTCAACATTATTTTTCTATTTTTTTTAAAAGATATACAAAAATTTTGTAATGTAGTTCTGAATAAAAGTGTATAAAAAAATATATCAATTTAGAAAATTTACATTAGAAAATTTCACAAAATGGCTAACAGTGAAGGAGATTTCCAATATACGGGTTTGGATGTACAGTACAAACAAAATTATTGCAACTCTGTGAAACTGCGATATACCAAAAGAAAGTCCTGAATTTCGGCTTTCTAACCATATAAGAATTATTACAAAAATTGAAATATTAGTAATCGATATTTGACTTTTGTTATCGAAAATTTTTTGTCGAAGTTTCGAGTTTCGTCGCCGTAATGGTTCAACAGAATATCTGTACACGGCAAACTATAAGAGTGATGATAATTTGGAAGGCATAGAAAGAAAGAAAGAGAAAGAGACATTCTTTAAGATAATGTCAATGTGGAGATAATAAAGCAGACAGGTAGACTTGATAAAAATAGACAAAAGTTGTGTGTTTTGAAGTGTTCCACAAATCCTGACGTTTATGTACTAGCAGCGAGATAAACTAACTTTTGCGATTTATTACATATTATTTATAACGTTTTGTAAACTTTTTGTTATATGGATATGTAAGTTTGAAACTTAGCTTTACAATGGTACCTAATTCATTGCGACAAGATGATTTTTAGAGGGCGAAACGTTGAGTGTAAAAATGTATGTTCTCTTCAACAAAGTTTTATCGAAGGACATTTTGAAACCACTTGCTTTTGAAAAAGCGTTGTCGAAAGATAGTTTGAGGGTTGATAGCGTTGCTTTTTCTTGTGTTACCACAGATAAAATGACAAATAAATATGTTAATATCAGCTCCATTTCCAATCATTGCTAAAATCTAGCCTTTATTGGCCTGAAAAAGTGTTGATTTGCCTTTTTTCTCAAAACTGATGTGGAGGGGGGGAGGGGTTAAATGGTTATAAGAAAACTTAATTTCTCAAAATTACAAATTTTGTTGAAATGTAAAGATGAATGACTTTATCCAGTGTTACCAAATTGCGAAAAAACAAAATATATGTTGGAACAAGTTTCAAATATTTTGTTTAAACTTTACATACATTTTATAGTAATAACTAGCTGACATACCCGTGCTTCGCTACGGAATACTACATTATCTATTTAATTCAATTAAAATCTTAATACAATACCTTTTGTATGTTTACTTTTTTTAATCTTTAAAGTGTATGGCTCTTAGCGTTACCCGAGAAACACCACAGGGAGGTGGCCATACGTCGTTTCTCATGTCAAGTCCGGGTCAGGGAGTTTTCAATATTAGGCAGATCCCCTAGCCTACTGCCGTAAACATTAAGTTGGGAGTTTTAATTATTAGGCAGGCCCCCTTGCCTACTGCCTTCAACATCAAGTTGGGGAGTTTTAATTATTAGACAGGTCCCCTTGCCTACTGCCGTCAACACCAAGTTGGGGAGTTTTAATTATTAGGCAGGTCCCCGTGCCTACTGCCGTCAACATCAAGTTGGGAGGTTTTAATTATTAGGCAGGTCCCCGTGCCTACTGCCATCAACGTAAAGTTGGGGAGTTTGAATTATTAGGCAGGTCCCCTAGCCTACTGCTGTCGACATCAAGTTGGAGAGTTTTAATTGTTAGGCAGGTCCCCGTGCCTACTGCCGTCAACGTAAAGTTGGGGAGTTTTAGTTATTAGGCAGGTCCCCGTGCCTACTGCCGTCAGATGGAAATGGTAAACATTATGATCTCATCCTGAATTTGATAACTGGCCTATTCACTGCAGCACTTCACGGTAAACTACATTGGAAGTTTCACCTTCCGGTTGCAAAATAAATAAATTTTCATGTGAGCTGACTCTGGAGCAGGCGACATACAATTGGCCGTGGGAGAAACAATCATTCCGCAAATCAACACCAGCTATCTTCAAAGTCTGACCTTGGGATTTACTGATTGTCATAGCAAAACATACTTTGACAGGAAATTGTAGACGTTTGAATTCAAAGTGGTAATCCGATGGAATCAAAGGGATTCGCGGAATGAAGACAGTTTCCCCCTGGCCTACACCAGTGATGATTGTGGCTTCGATCACATGCTTATGGAGAGTCTTAACTTGGAGTCTGGTGCCATTGCACAGTTTTGGAGGATTGATGTTTCGAATCAGCATGATAGGTACTCCCACCTTGAGGCGGAGGCTGTGAGGAGGAATCCCTGGTGGGTTTAGTGTGTGGAGGAACTCTACAGGGTAGTTGACTGTTTCCTCTAACTCAACAACACAATCAACTGATTCATACTTCATCTCCTCTAATGGTAGCAGCTCTAAGAGAAAGTTGTTAATATTTGTTGCTGACTCATTTGTTGGTGTAAGTATTGCCCTTTGTTTTAACCAAGATGGATCAATGATGCTACTTTTCAAATTAGGATAAATGTGCTCAGTGAAGGATTCTATTTGGCTATCAATAGTGCAGAGATTGTGTGGAAGTTTGACTTTACCATCGTTTTCCTTTAATTGACCATTTCCTATTTGTAGAAGAAGATTTGAAAATTGTTCAATCTCTGAATGACCCATTAACTGTACCCTCATATTAACATTCAAATATAGAGTTTTTACTCTTGGCCATAAGTACGATGACTTAAGACATGCCTTCACCTCATCGGCGCGAGTTCCTCTTGGAACGATAGGCAAGGTCTGTCTAAAGTCTCCTGCTAAAAGTACAGTCACTCCACCCATCAAGTTGTTGTTATTTCTTAAGTCCTGTAAGGTTCTATGAAGTGCCTCCAACCCTCCCTTGTGTGCCATGGTAATCTCATCCCACACAATCAACTTACAAAGCCTCAAAACATGGGCCATGTCACTCTGTTTAGAAATATTGCAGGTTGGAGTTTCATGGCGGTTGAGGTCCAGAGGTAACTTGAAAGTGGAGTGCGCTGTTTTTCCCCCAGCAAGTAAGGTAGCGGCAATTCCAGAAGAAGCGACAGCTATTGCAACATTTCTGTCTTTTCTTATTCTAGCCAACAATAAGTTAATGAGGAAGGTCTTCCCAGTGCCTCCCGGAGCGTCCAAGAAAAATAGTGGTCCAGTCTCACAGTGAATACTGGTTATCAATGTATCATATACATTCTTTTGTTCACTATTAAGTTTAGGCTCGTTTTTTTGGACCAACTCTGATAATTCAGCTATATCATGGGAAACCTCCCTCAGTAACTCACGGTTGACTGAGTCAACAGTTTCGTTGCGAGAAGGAGTAGGCAGGCCATACTGGAGTAGGTGGTGGCCAGATATAGCAAAAACCATATCCTCCAATAGAACCAAGGTTTTGTTATACACCACAGCCACATCAGGCAGCACTCCCTCTTGAAGCTCCTTCTGAAGGTTCATGGCTACATCCTCCGACATGCTTTCTTTGTAGTTTTCCCAAAGTTTGAGGGCATCAGCAACTTGACAGAACACTAACATCACTGAAAACAATTCTCGAATCTTGTGTGGAAAGTTGGAGATGGCGGCTTCTTCGAGAGTGTGATGCCAGTGATTGTCATCCTCCAGTAATCCCAGTGCTCTGCAGGCTGATTTAAAAGAGGGGTGAACTACTCCATCAACCTTTTTCAGATCACTGAAGCATGTGGGTCCTCGAACCTCATGGAGTAAAATACGGAGATAGTAGCACTCTCCATTCAAAGGGTGCACAGTGTAAACCCTACCTAAAACATCGTCCTGTTTTACTCCAGAGTGTCCGGGAACGCTCTTACCCTGCTTTCTTCTGGAAAACTTGTTATTCTTCCATACATAGAAGGCTGGAACTTCACTGTACAATAGTGTCCGAGCAAAAGAGTCTAATTTACAGAGATTAAAAAATGCCAATAAAGTTGTCTTAGGTGGATTTTTGGCCTTATCTCCAATGTTGTCCGGGCTAAAGTACACTCTTTGGCCGTTTTCTAGGTGGACTGAAAGATGCATGACGGGTGGATACCTTTCATGGATCGGGAAGCAGAATATCCGCCAAACAGCCTCTGAACTACTGATGTAGCGACCCGACTCGTACCGTGTAACCTCATCAAACTCGTTCTGTAGACCAAACGCTGCCTGATCACTACCCTTGTTTACGTACTTACATATATATTTTATAGATTTTATGGAGTTACATATTTCAACGTTGATGTGAGCCTCAAAGGTGCGTGACAGAACAGGGTTGTACGGCACTACCCACCTGTTATCCAAGTCAACGTCTTTCACCTTCACTGTAAATCCCCCGTCAGTGGGAGAGCGCCTGCGATACAGTGGGTAACCGTCTTCAGCAGTCCGCGTTTCCTTGGTGAGAGGGCGAGGGTATCGCTTGCTGCAAGAGCCGTTCACCATACACGGAGAATTTCTGTTGAGGTTTCCACAGGGGCCATGTACCATGGCTGACTTCACTATTTCATGCAGTGTGGGATCTAGAGTAGGGTCCGGTATTTCAGCGCTAATGACATTATCAATTTGGCTGGGTGTAATGTTATTGGTAAGCCACAGTAGGATGTGAACGTGAGGCAGCCCACGCTTCTGCCATTCTACTGTATACATGTAACACCTAGTTGGCCCGAAAATACAGCCTTTTCGAAGTAACTGGACAATTTTTTTTACTTTTATATGAAACACTCGCGCTATTACGTCGTGCCTAGAATGAGGAGCCTGTCCAACGTGTAACTGTTCCTGTATTTCAGACCACTTAGGGTTACATGTAAAGGTGATAAATAAATCAGGTCTTCCGTAATGGCGCACGTAAGTCATAGCGTCTTGTGTCCTCTCGTGCATGTAGCGAGGCCCCCCGGTAAAACTGGAAGGTAAGACCACTAATTTCCCTAGCTCTGACACTTGCCCATCACGTTTATCGACTGCATCTCGCAGATGCACATACTCCTCAACTCGTAATTTACTCTGGTTATGTCTCAAGAAGTTCAATCGTTCAGTTTCAATTTTAGCAAACATATCAGTTAAAAACTGATTTAAGAGACTGCGATAACGTAAAATTAGGTTTTCTTTATCTTCTCTTTCCATAAGTATAAATGCATAGAAAGTGGAAGCCGATACAGTTTTCTTCAAAGCAACTTTGGTGGTCGGATCAAGCTGAGGTATGTTAACGGAGTAACCATCTTCCCCACGGCAGAATATGAGTGGATACTGTAACGCATCGTAAGCACGGTGAGTCTCACTTATGCGCACCAGTCGTGTATCTCGGCTGTGGAGTATGATGTCTCGCTTTTCAAACATTTGACCTACGATCACCAAAGCCACTTCTTTTGTTGCGGGTTTGTTGTACCGACCTCTATGTGCACCTGCGGGTTTTCTGTCAGCTGTTATTACCACCTGAAACCCTTCGTTTTTTGGTGCAATCTCCATCGCCATTTTAAAGTCCCTAATGTATGGATTTGTCTCATGTAATATTTTCTGGAGTTCGCTCACTAACGACGGTTTTACAGAAGGTGCATTATTGCACCGTAGCTGACACTCTTTATCCTCATCACCAACAAAGTATATTTGTAAAAATGCTGGCTCCCGCTCTGAAGAAGGTAAAAGACTCCCGATTAGATGATACACCTGCCCCTGAACTTTAAAGGTTGGCATAAAGTTGCCTTCTTTAATCTCTTTTCCTCCAAAGGAAGTCATTTGAAAGCAGTTATTGTACTGCCTGATGTTTGAGAGAAAGTGTTCAGAAAGAGGGTGATTGTTTGTCAGAAGAGCTTGTAGGAGCTCTGGCATTGGCTGAGAAGAGGGCAGATGGACTTTTCCGTTAGCACAGCACAGACCAGGACTTTCATCTTTCCATTTTCTAGCTTTACACCACTTACATGTTGTCATGCAACCTAAGGCAACAGTCTTATCTTTGTTGTAATCAGTATCGCTATTGTATTTGAATCCCGACATTGATTTAACAGACCATGGCAACAAATTTATTTCACTTCTCTTGACACTGTATTTTTTTACCGCACTTATGTTTACCTCGGGATTTTTCTCACTATATCTTTTTACAGCCGCCTGATTTATTGTAGGATTTTTCTCATTGTATTTTTTTACAGCCGCCTGATGTATTGTAGGATTTTTCTCACTGTATTTTTTTACAGCCGCCTGATGTATTGTAGGATTTTTCTCACTGTATTTTTTTACAGCCGCCTGATGTATTGTAGGATTTTTCTCACTGTATTTTTTTACAGCCGCCTGATGTATTGTAGGATTTTTCTCACTGTATTTTTTTACAGCCGCCTGATGTATTGTAGGATTTTTCTCACTGTATTTTTTTACAGCCGCCTGATGTATTGTAGGATTTTTCTCACTGTATTTTTTTACAGCCGCCTGATGTATTGCAGGATTTTTCTCACTGTATTTTTTTACGGATGCGCGATTGACTTCAGGATTGTTCTCACTATATTTATTTACTGCTTGCCTGTGACGTTTTGTACGATTAATATTGGAAAATCGCTTACGCCTTTTCTTCCCCCGTCTCTTGTTTGTTTTAGAACAATTTACGGAGGGGTGATCTGAGACAGTAGTATTAGATATAGTAAGGGAATTTACTGGAGACGGGGATGAGGAGTGTGGGAGATCAGTGGGTGAGAGGTTGGCAGGGTCCTGGATTTCCCCAAGATTAGCCTCCACATTCACATTGTCAGACGCCAGAGAGGAATCAGGATCTAAGGGAATAAGGACGTCAAAGTGGCCTGCTGTCAGTGGCCCAGTAAACCTTAGTCTTTTTATTCCCTCAACCGGCTGCCCGAAACTGGTTAACAGAGTTTGGTCTGTGTAAACCTGCAGCTCATAGGGGAATATTTCAGAGGCTGCTTTTATTTCACATGTTGTCCCAAAAGTTCCCGGTTTGCTCATATCAGCCATATATTCTGCCTTTGTTCTGTAAATGCCCCCCGTCCGATTTAAGGTGAATGGTTTAAATCGGCACCAATTGTTAGTAACGTGCTGTACAACACTGGTCCGAACTTGGAAACCTTGTGAATCAGTGCCGTATACGAAGTAAGCCAAAGATGAGAATAAGCACTGACCATCAGGATTGATAGGCAATACATGGTGGGGAGTAGGCACCCCATCCACGTTGATGACTTCCATAGTGAGAAAGTAGAGATATATAAATAGAAAGACAATAGAGAGAAATATAAATATTATATGTATCAAGTAAAAGGGAAAACGGAATCAGTCTTGCCTAAAATGATCAAAATATATTGACGTATAGAACAGAACTGAAGTGAACAGAAGTGTGTAGAGGTTCAGGAAAAAACAAAGCAAGTAGCAAAGTCTGTAGCTAGACTGACTGGTAGGGGGCAATGTAGACCCCTTATCAGCTGATACCTGCAGCCTACTGATAAGGCCACTTGCAAACTGTGGCGTGCAGTCCTAGGCCTTGTCATGAGTGTTCACAATGATCAAAAACCGCTGTAGTTGTTCATCTAAATAACAGCCACCGAAAAAATGTATTAATAACAAATATATGCGTTTGACTGAAAATATTGTAATAGGGGTGTTAGCTACCCTTCGAGTAAAAGGTTTTCAAACCCTTTCTTAGTACGCCTCTAAGAACTTACCCGAAACCATGTACTGAATTTCAGAACTCTAGGTTTCGTGTTTAAATACAGTGAGAATAATACATGTTTGCCGAATTTCACGTTTGTACGCTTCATAGTTTACAAAAAATAATGTATTTTACTTTTCGCGGTTTTTTCGCGATTTCCGCGGTTAGACCTGGATTTTTTTTAAAAACGTTTCTTAGCGAGGACCTAGACGCCAGGAGGAACATGTTTGCCTAATTTCACGTTTGTACGCTTCATGGTTTACAACAAATTATGTATTTTACTTTTCGCGGTTTTTCGCGATTTACGCGGTTAGACGCGGTTAGACCTGGATTTTTTTTAAAAACGTTTTTTAGCGAGGACCTAGACGCCAGGAGGAACATGTTTGCCTAATTTCACGTTTGTACGCTTCATGGTTTACAACAAATTATGTATTTTACTTTTCGCGGTTTTTCGCGATTTACGCGGTTAGACATGGATTTTTTTTTTATAACGTTTCTTAGCGAGCACCTAGACACCAGGATGAACATGTTTGCCGAATTTCACGTTTGTACGCTTCATAGTTTACAAAAAATAATGTATTTTACTTTTCGCGGTTTTTTCGCGATTTCCGCGGTTATACATTGAATTTTTCAAAACCGGTTCTTAGTGCGCGTCTAGGACCTATGAGGAAGCTGTGTACCAAGTTTCATTGTAATCCGTTCAGTGGTTCCTGAGATTTCGTGATCAGTGAGTCAGTCAGTCAGTCAGTCAGTCAGTCAGTGAGTGGGTTTTGGCTTTTATTATTATAGATAATAATGAATGCTATATTTAACTTCATAAAGCTATGACATTGGGGAAAATATGAGGGGGAAACAGTAAGAAATTACCCTCCCCTTTTTTTACATCACGTTTAAATAGTAAAAAGATATTTTCTGGGAATTTAGAGACAAATGTTAATTTTATTATTATTTCGAATTTTGTATAGATACTGCACAATTCCAGTTCCATTTTATGTAGGCTACTGTTAATTAATTTAAAAAAATACCTTTTTATATCCTTCGTCAAAAACCATTCTATTGTTTAACTACTACAACTGTTTCGGCTCAACATGAGTCTTCTTCAGGCATAATATGGGAATACCTTGTACACTTACTGTACATTTTACACACAGTACAAGTTGTACAATAATATATATATATATATATATATATATATATATATATATATATAATGTAGTGTAAGTGTATACAGTATTCGACTGTTATGCCTGAAGATGACTCATGTTGAGGCGAAACAGCTGTTTATTTATTAATTTTAATTGTAGGCTATTTAGTTTTGGATCATAAATCAAAATTTACTTAAGTGACTCTGTAATCACCATAGCAATTTATTTTAGATTAACTGTAAGTCTATTTTTTCGTTGTAGAAAACAAGACTATACCTTATTTTGTAGACAGTACAAGAAGTTGAAGAGGCGGTATTAATTTAGTTTTCCCTCAACATTTAGAGTTTACTTAACAAAAGCTAACTTTTCACCCTTCTCCACTTCAACATACATCTCCTAATAAATTTAAAAAAATATTACACACTTTTTATGAATTTCAACCCCTTCTTCCTACTAATTTATAATATTTAAGAATCATACTCTTTCATCTGTCATAAATTGATGTACTTAAAACTAGATTTCGCAAGAATCATCACAAATACGGTAGGTTAGGTTACATATACAGGGTGTCCCGTAAGTACGTTGCAAAAATTTAGGGAATACTTCTGTGGTTTTTTTGTGGTTAGACACTTTTTAATTAACGTAGTAAAATGATTTTATTCATCAGAATAAAATAAATAGTAACATTACAAAGAGGACATTTCAAAGTTTTTTGTACAGTGTTATAGATGTCCCAAGGGTTACACGGCAGACATCAATTCCATAGTCAAGTTCTGACCAGACTCTGTAAAGAGTATAGACTTCAACACTCTCTATAGCTCTTTCTGTGTATCACAGTCCAGACTTGACCTCATGCGACATCTTTCTGTGGGGGTAAGTTTAAGATAAAGTTTTTATTCCCACATTACCAATGAGCCTCTTGGATTTAAGGCAACGCATAAAAAGAGCTATAGAGAGTGTTGAAGTCGATACCCTTAACAGAGTCTGGTCAGAACTTGATTATCGAATTGATATCTGCCGTGTAACCCTTGGGACATCTATAACACTGTACAAAAAACTTTGAAATGTCCTCTTTGTAACGCTACTATTTATTTATTTTCTGTTGATTAAAACTATTTTACTATGTTAATTAAAAAGTGTCTATTTCTTTTTTAATAATCCTGCATATTTTAACATTCTTTCTTTACTATTCTACCTTTCTTTTATTCGCATTTTTTCTTCCATATGTTTTAACACTTGTCTGGGCTAGTTTTGTGAACAAATTTCAAGATTATTCAAATTCAGTAGGTATTACTTAACATTAAAGTAGTTTTAAGTAAGTTGTCTTTATAAAAAAAAGAATTTTCAGTGGGTAAGTCACTAATTAGACAGCTTGTTTGGGGCAGGACGTCTGTGAGTGTGCCTGCGTGAGAGAGAGTTTTGGCAGGTAGCAGCCGTCATCAGTTTTACTAGTTTTAAAAATTGATAAAAATCATAATTTTTTGTTTTGATATTTTAACTGCTACTTTCAAGTTTTGAATTATCAAAAAATGAAAACGGAAATAACTTTTTAAGATATGACTAAAAATTTTCCGCGTACCAAATTTGAAATCGGTCAACTCCTTTAGGAAGTAGGCGGCTGCTTACACGACATGTGAACAATTTTATTTGTTGCTTCATCAATAACTACTCAACTGGCAGTTTTTTGTTAATACGTTTTGTTTTGGTCCTTAGCGGATAATTTTTAGTAAAAGTTGTTAAAAAAATGTAGAACCTATTTCGAAAACAGAAAACATTGAGTTTTCATCTTTTGGAATTCCTAAATTTTGATTTATCAAAAAACGAAAATATTCTCACAATTGATTAAAATTAGATTTGTCATTCCGAGACGTAGAGCAGTTCACAAACAACATTCCAACGTTTTTGAGTTCAGAAGATTTACATTCACGAAAATATCAACGTTTTGACACGTCAAATTTCTCTACACATGTAAAACAAATTGTTATTTAAAACCGATTAGTTTTAAGCGTTCCAAGAAAAGTACAATAAATATTAAATTACTGGCCACGCCATGGACTATTTGAAATAGAACAAAGTAAAACATACAATCGATTGATCGTTAATTAAATATCCGATTATTGCATTGCTTATACGTTCCCTCTTCGTTCATTGCACAAACGATTACAATTATTTGTTTAGTAATGTTTGTTTAATAAACAATTAACACAGCTTTACCAAAAGAGATCTTTCAGTGATAGAGCATCGTAATTAAATTTTATAGTTATGTTGCGTTCATTTTTATCTACCAGAACACTAAAATTTAATTACAGTATGCAATAACAGTTTTGTTGCTAACCTTATCTTCAATCAGCTAAAAATTAAATTATGGAGTCCAGTTTATTAGTAGTTATAATACAGATTTTTTTAAAAATATTTCTCCAGATGGTCAGTGATAAATGAGTATTGATACGTCATTTGGTTTTCAATGAATGCCAATAATATGTTTTTTTTATTATGTTTTTAATATATTCAGCATGTTGCAACATTATGCACGTATGGGATATAATGACGCGATATGTAAGGGGTAGAGGGAAATTGTTTTACATTCTTGTTGAAGACAAGCTGTAAGTCTCACTGATTTATCTGTGATGTAACTAATAATAACAATATTCTTCCAAATTTGTAATCATTTAAATTGTACATTATAAACGGCGAAGTTCAGTTATAATGTTCTAATAATCTTCCGATAATATTCCAATAATATTCTAATATTATTTTGATAATATTCCAATAATGTTCTAATAATGGTTCCAATAATATTATAAATAATATTCTAATAATGTTTTGATAATATATCAATAATGTTCTAATAATGCTCCAATAATGCTCAAATGATATTCCAGTAATGTTCTAATAATAATATAAATAATGTTCTAATTATGTTCCGATAATATTCCAATAATGTTTTAATAATGTTCCAATAATACTCCCATAATATTCCTTCCAATAACGTTTTAATAATATTATAAATAATGTTCTAATAATATTATAAATAATGTTCTAATTATGTTCCGATAATATTCCAATAATGTTTTAATAATGTTCCAATAATACTCCCATAATATTCCTTCCAATAACGTTTTAATAATATTATAAATAATGTTCTAATAATATTATAAATAATGTTCTAATTATGTTCCGATACTATTCCAATAATGTTTTATTAATGTTCCAATAATACTCCCATAATATTCCTTCCAATAACGTTCTAATAATATTATAAATAATGTTCTAATTATGTTCCCATAATATTTCAATAATGTTTTAACAATGTTCCAATAATACTCCTATAATATTCCTTCCAATAATGTTCTAATAATATTATAAATAATGTTCCAAAATACTTCCATAATATTCCTCCCAATAAAGTTTTAATAATATACCAACGTGTTTTCTACGATAAAAATTAAGAGTTATTACAAAAGTGTTAAAAAAAACCTCTTAACCAAACACAAACATAAAACCAATACTGTTCTAACAGATTGAATTTTAGTAGGATTTTTCTCAAATTTATCACAAAAGATAGTTTTATTAATTGTTAAATATAATAGAAAATTACAATATGGTGGTCGTTTCTTTTTATCCACTATTTAGAATAGCCTGTGACAACTCATTTTGGACAACTTGGCGATATGCATTTATTAAAACTAAAGTTGTGCTGTGAACATTTATAAATATTCAAAAGAACACAAGAATATTGCGTTCTGTTATGGCAGCTTATCGCTTTATTAGTGTATTATTTTATAAAAAAATTCAAAAGTTTTAAATTTCTTTTCTTTTTTGAATTTGTATAAATTGAAGTATATTTAATCACATTCAAACAGAGAAATGATTACATGTTCTGATTTTCTGGACTTTTCCTTGCGGAACCATTTGATATTCCCTTCACTTATCGAGTGAAGGATGGGTTGCGGAGACTGAATGCCTAAATATTTTAGCAGCCACCTAACCATATGAAAGAAAAGATAATGTAGCTTGGCAGTGTAGTATGAAGCTCTCTCACATACAATACCAAAAGTTAGGGTGATCAAGGTTTGTTCAAAATGTACCGCCTTTATTACAATATTTCAACTTCCCAAAGGAATTAGTGAAAAAAATGGTGTTTTATTTTTACACTCCACATATTATAATGAGAGGTTTTTGGACTATTAAACTCGTAAAAAATACAATAAAAAAACTCAAATTTAGGAAAAGTTAATATCTCGAATAAATACCAAAATTAGTTTGGTAATTGTCATCTTTTTTTTGAATGATCTTTAAGTTTTATTCCCTAAGGAAATTGAAAAAGTGATATTCAAAGCACCGTCCGGCTACAAAAATTAATATAGGAACATGAAATTTGTTACAGGAGACTATATTATAAAGGGGTAATAATATATTATGGGACCAATTACAATATGAAAATTAAAACTGAAAATGGCTCCCATTTAAAAAAGTTTGTCCATATCTTTTGTATTATTCAATTTATAACACACTAAACTAGATAAAGATTTGCAGACTTCAATTCTGTATGTAATGGTACCAAACACATCTCTCTACGATGACAAATAGGGAAGTTATTGATTAAAAACTAATTTCGAATTCTGTTTCCCCCTCAAAAAATGTGATATTCGTATAGTTATGCAAACTAGAACACGAGCGTAGCGAATCCAGACTTCTTCACATATGCACAGCTTTGAGGTCCGCTAGAACCACTCTTGATTTACTATTACCCACAAAAATATTTTTAAAAAACAACTTTTGGTCGTTAAATTTAGAAGATCTCGTTGTATGATAAGGCTGAGTAAGTACTACGATGTCACGCATAAATTTGTTTTAACATGTAATTGTTGTTTTTAAGCATTTGTTTTTTTATTAACTTATCACTCTTGGCAAAGTTTGTGCATTACTGTATATTTTATTCTGGCGTTACTCAATGTTTTAGTGGTAGAGACAAATTGTTTTTATCTATAGAAATACTGACACAACCCATTTTTTTTTTTCAGATTTCTCGTAGAACCAAGAACGCTAAAGAAAGAAGACTACTAATGAAATACCCCTGACGTGTATGCAACCACACGTACAGTTGTGTAATGCGGGGCAGTTCGGTGTTTCATTGTAAGTAATACACATTGAATTGACAATATGAAAAGTAAATAACGCATGAACTTTCTCACTTGTACAAATACTCAGGACCACATGGTACTTACCCAGCTCGGTAACACAAGAAATTCCTCAAAATGTTGATTTCCTTAGGCCTTGAAGGAAATATTAAATTATATTGGTTGATGAAGGGGTAAATAAACCTTGATGTTTTATAAACCTTGTAGTGTGCATATTACTGATTTCTTATTGTCGGATAAACGCTAGCGGGCGTCGTAGGTGTTTATAGATTCCGATACAGTTGGATCTCCTAACTATGTGAATATAACCTAACATTTCTTGGTAGTTTAGGATTCTAATTTACATTTTTGACAATAACTTCACTATTTGTCCTGCTAGATAGGTGGGGTTGGTACCATTAGATGCAGAATTTACCAAGAGGCGACTGGAGGATGTTGAGGGAGGCCTGAGAGTGATGAATTGGAGACGAGCCGTAGTGCCGAAAGCTAAGTAATGTCAGATCCCAGGCTAGTGCTTTCGCTTTATGTGTAACAGATTCCAAAGACGATAATTGTGATAGCTCAAAAAGTTACGGTGTTAAACCAGCATCGTGGGAAGTGAGAAACTCGAATACAATTGGTAGGGAATCCTGTTCATGAGAGATAGGATTACGACGACGGGAACTCTATTTGCTGACCATTATCATTCCTCTACAGGTGTTAAGATAAAATTTTAATGACCATTACGTCTTAGATCCTCAAGGCTACATTTGAATAAACTTTGATCAACTTAAAAAACTGAATAATTTATTTCAAAAATTCCAGTTATAACACCCTTCCCGTCATAACTTCAATTTACAAAATAATCGATCACAAAGTTTCTGGAAAAAAATTGACCGAGTTCATAAACAGATATTTTAAATAATTGCTTTGAAACCGATAAATATATGCAAATTTCAACATATTTTGGTTTATCGGTTCATTTATAGTAAGTACGAGTGACCCTTGCTGGATGTGCACCTTTTTTCATGTAGTACTGGGTTAGATCCCTCTCTAGGTGACCCAACTCTTGTTCTTTTCAAACCCTTGAAGGGTTAGGAATATTTATTTTATGTTCTTTTCTTCTTTTTTTCTTATAAAGCGACGATAAACAACAAGAAATAAAATTCAACACTTTTTGCCTTTGAAATGTAAGATAGGGAAAAGACGAAAAACAATCTTCAACTTAATGTCTTGTCTAATGTTCAAACGAGTTTCTAAGAAAAAGTTAACAGATTAAAGCGAGATCAAGTTTAGTATGGAAGAGGGGAGGGGGATGCTTCGTTGAAATGTCAAAATATAGCTCTATCAAGGTCGACTGGGTTTAGTCACCGCTAGACATCCAGTGTTGCCACTTCGTGGGAAATGTAAAAAGGGATCAGTTTGGTTGGAGAACGTTTTAAGGTGTGAAAGAAAACGATACAGCCGCCTCAAACAAACTTTAAAATAAATTGTAACTGCTAATGAAATGGACATAGTGCTTCCTCATGAATGACTTACGAAGTTTACATGCAAAATTGAATTACTAATTATTGGAACTATAGCGTTTAGGGTTTATTTTAGTTTAATTTTATCTATGCAGTTTATAGGGTAAGTTTGGTAACCGTAAACAATGTTGACGTTCTGACGTCCGTCTGTCGTTGTCGTCTCTACGTAAGCACGATAGCGGTCACAAAAATTAAGATAGGAAATTTGGTACAGCGAACTATATTGTGCTCATAGAAATTAAGAAAAATTGACTTGAAAATGTCAAAATAGCTGTGTTTTAAACACTTTTTTTACCATTTTCAAATTATAACAAGTTAAATTAGATAAAGATTTGCAAATTTCAATTCTGCGTGCAATGGTACCAACCGCGCGATGACAAATAGCAAAGTTATTGTCAAAAATGACACGAGCGTAGCAAGTGGAGTTGGCCTTCACATATAGCCAGGGCCGAAATACTGACACTAATTTAATATACATAAATAATTTGTGTAACAAGTAAAAATTGATTGAATTTACTGTAAGCTAAGTAAGGTACGTAGTGTAGAATATGCTATGTAAGGAATTAAACAGCCTATAAAAGTAATTGATTTATTTGCAGTCCTACATTAGTATTTACACATATCCTATACTATGCCTACTTATATTTTTATCTTCATTTAACAATGGTAAATATTGGAAAATCGCCTCCTGAAAATGCTTCAAACGTTAAATGTTTGAAACTTTAACAGTCTGTTTACTCCTAAACGAGTAGGTTTTTAAACAATGACCAAGAATATAAAAGTCTTAAAATTCCATACAGAATCCCAGAACTGTTATAAAACAAATCAAAAATTTAGTACAGTATTCATATTGGAAAATGGTGGTCGTTTTCAGAGCTTCCCATCAGATTTTCGGTTTGTTCAAGAAGAGGACCACCATTTAAACAGTGGCACTCGGAAGGTTTCCTAACCTAATCAACTTTATACATAATATAAAATTCATTGTTCTCCAGCCCAATATAATTTGACATCCTTCCAGATGGTGTCATCCTTGTTCCTACGGCGCCAGATGAATTCACATAATTAGGAATCTAACAAATCTCTACCGGTTCCACATTCTTTCTGTTCCTGTTAAAATGTCCTTAATTTTAACACGCCAACAACGTTTCAGCTGTTCTGTCAGGTCAAGTTTTGTCTGTTCTATTTATGTCAATAGTAAATTGTTTACAAGTGGCGGTCCTCTTCTTGAACACACACCCAAGAGAAGCGAGATACTGACAGAAGCGAAGCGAGTGAAGACTTTTTAATAGAAAGCCGTTATGGGGTTAGCTGAAGTCAAGAAAGTAGAGATTTTCACAATTATAAGGTTCAGAAAATCTGTTGTTTGTTTTAAAATATTCATCTGTTTTAAACGAACCTAGTGGGTAAGACTTTTAGAGTTACCAAACAATTTAACGTTTTCTACAATGCTCAAGAAACTAACTTCGGGGATTGCATTTAGAGTACCTATCTGAATGTAGAGCTGATACCCATCAAACTTGTCCAGGTTTGTAGACGTAACTATTGTTTTAATTCCCATATATGATAAGTAATGATATCATTGGGTGCAAGATGTCTGGGCATTGTAACATCTTTAGGTAAAACGTTTTTTCAATGTCGCCCATTTTGAAACCGGTTGATTTTGAAACAATTTTGTGTCATTGACTATAAATTTCTATTTGCGCTTTTTTACTGTTTTTCGCGGTAAATAAAGCGCACTGTCGCACTGTGGTCAAATGGATATGGTGCATACAGTGGAGTTAAATAGTTTAATACAAGATCGGCCATTTTGAAACCAGTTGAAGGACATTACTTTCACAGTATAGAGAAAGTTATGTGATGGGGGCAAATATAGATATACAGGGTGTTTGAAACAGTTGTGACCGCTGTTTTATTTGATAAGTACTGTAGAAAAATTATAAAAACACTTTAAAAATTAACCCCAGGATTTTTTGAATTATTCTGAGTCTAAAAAAGTGATTTTGATAATGTGTCCGTCTATCTCTCTCTTGTCTATGTTGTCCTCTACATCGCAAACGTGTAAATAAAATTAAGTCAAAATTAGTAGGCCTATGTAGAACAAGTCTTGGGATTTTTTTTTACAAATTTTTTCGGTAATTAATAATTTGGGGTAGCTATCATAAAAACACAAAATTACAAATATCTCAAAACAGCATTACCGATTTTATTCAAATTTGCTCCCCCCCCCTAAAAAAAAGAATCGATCGGCTTTTTTCATAAAAAAAAAAAAATGAACATTGACTGTTTTCATTAAAAGCTCAGCAGAAGTGGACGCGGATGTACGAAGGAAGGAGGGAAAGAGAGGGGCGACAACGCGACTTTTTAATTAAACATTTTATTCAAACACGATTACTCTAAATATACGCGTGTACGGCACAAGCGAAGTGAAGTCCTATTTAAAATATACAAAATTTAAATATACCCTGACAATTTGTTTGCACTTGGATCTCTTATAGCTTAAAATATGATAAATTTGTTATAAACATAAACGCTTCGTTGGATTTCAGTCGGATTTCTAATCAGCGGCCATATTCAATTCCACAAGGCATAAATATCAACGCAAATTTTGTTGTCCTTATTGTAAAACTCTGAAAAAGTAGTGAAACACAGAAAAAAACTGAGTTAATTAATGTGAATGAAGCCAATAAAAATTATATAAAAAATAGTCTTATTTGATTCTTAAGGGGTGAAAAAAAAATTTTAGATAAAGTTATCGGAATTAAAAAATGTTTTTAGTCTATTCTTGGGTGTTTTAGAGAATTACCAAAGATTAAATTTTTAGGTTTTAGTCGAAACTCGATTATTTTTTGAACTACAGAAAAATAAAATAGGCCTATAAGAATCATTTGAAAGAGGAAACTCGTTGATTTTAGAGATATTCTACATCAAACATTTTATACGCCCACCATTTTGAAAAAAAATAATGTCTTGTTTTTCTGGTATACTGGTAAGGTGTTCATCAATATCTTATCTATTACACAAAATGACCGACAGTCATATGTTTATATGAACTTTGTATCTTAGATATAGAATCATTGTTCAAGAGGTTCGTAGAGTTCCGAAACACCCTGTATATTACTCAAAGCCGGCGTCCGTGGTAGGGACAACTACCGAAATGATATTTTTAGTTTTTTGTTTTGTTTTTGAAGATATAAATGTCTGAGCAAAGTTTGTGCAATGTTAAAAAATGTTGGTAATTGAATACAACACACTCGATAACTTTATTTCTTCTCGTTTTTAATTTACCCTATTTAAAACCAATTAATTTTTCTGATGTATATTTAAGTGGGAAATTTATTGTTGTAAAGACGGGTATAAGGTAACACTGCAGAGAACTAGACTAGATTGGTCTAATCAAAGTGTTGCGTGCAAATTCCGCTAAAGCATTGTATCCAATTACTTAACAAAACGTTTTCTTTTATATATTCACACGCAATATAAAGTATTTAAAAGCCTTAAACTGGTTTTAAATTTGATTCCTCAAAATTCTACCTCCGTTTTTTGACCGATCGGGAAACTAAAAAAATGATTTTCGATACCGTCCGTCCGTCGACCACACTATAGTGTGCTCATATAGAACCCTATTGAAATTCAGAAAAATCTAATTAAAAATGACAAAATGGCGGCCATTTTAAACAGTTTATCTCGCGTATTGTCCAACTTATAACACATTAAATTAGATAAAAATGATCAGATTTCAATTCTGCGTGTAATGGTACCAACCCCACATCTATACAACGACAAAAACAGAAGTTATCGTCAAAAATATAAATTCGAACTCTGACCTCCCAAGAAGAAAATGTTATATTTGTATAGTTACAAAATGTAGGACCAAATCAGCGACACGAGCGTAGCGAATGGAACCTTTTTCACGAATGCACAGCTTCGTCCGCTAGAAGCTAGACAGTGGACACGAGCGAAGAGTAATATCTTTAACATTTCCTACAAATTAAAAAAAAAAAAAAACATTTAGGCGTTACATTTAGAGGATCTGATTGTATGATGGAGCTGGCTAAGTACTACGACCGTCATCTTCTGTACGGAAATTGAATTTAAAATGTCAAAAAGCTCGCCTTTTTATAAGTTTTTGTTCATGAATCGTTAATTATTCAACAAAGATTTCAAATTTGCATGCAATGGTACCAACCCACCTCTCTAAAACAACAAATAGCGAACTCGCGGTCAAAAATTTAATTTTGAAGCATAAACTCCCAAGAAAATGTGAATCGTAGGTTAACCTAACCTAACCTAACCTAACCTAACCTAACCTAACCTAACCTAACCTAACCTAACCTAACCTACAGTTCTGAGTGCCGCGCCGACACGAGCGTAGCGAGTTGGATGCTCCTTCCATAAGTTCGAAGCCCTCCAGAATCAAGATGAGCGAAGCGAGTGTAACTTTAATACATAAACATCTACTAGACATTATTTATTAGGCCCAAACAAATAACTTTTAAACATTACATTTAAAAGCATGTTTTTATTTTGTACAATAGGGTTGGTTAAGTACTATAATGGTGTCTATCAACTTGTTGAACACAACATTAGCTATTAAGTCTACTGCCGGAGTATTTTACACACGTTTCGATGGAATGTGCAATTCAAATATAGAACAACCTTAAAACAATGTTGCCACCACGCAGCGGTCAAATTATTCGCGAACATTTAAAATGTAAAAATATAACCGGTAGATAAGCATAACGGGGTCAAGATAATTTTGTAAAAAAATAATCAATTTGAAAACAATAAATTGTGTGTAATTAAAGTTCTCTAATGTTTAAGTACATAGCTGAAATCGGATTTGGATTTAACAATTTAACGTCCCAGCATTTATTCTTTGTCTCCAACACCCTTTGTCCCCCCCCCCCCTATTGTCATAAATGTTATTATCCCGAGGAGTACAGCATCAACAAGATCTGTTACAAAATATATCTTACCTACAATCTGTCCAATAACGTGTTCAATTCTTGAATTGTGGGACAGTTTTTCCCGGACAGATTTGGTTAAAATGAATGACTGTTGTAGATATGTATACTACAGAATATTTAAATAAATATTTTGAAGACAAACAAAATGGCGGCTGTTTAAAAATTAAACACAATTTTTAGGTTATTAGTTATTTTTAATAACTGCATTGTTATTACATGAGAAATTTTACTAGTTTAATTCACTTTTAAGTTGGTAATAAAGGAAACAATAAAATATTTAAAAAGACAAAATGATCACTATTCAACCGCCATTTTGTTTGTATAATATTCTTTGATATACTTTTATCTATTATTAAAACATTCGTACGAAATTTTAACCAAATCAGTCCAAAAACTATTCCACAAGTCACATATTGGAATACCATATTCCCCCATCTTTCTATCTTTAAATGGAAGAGTCAAAGTTCAAAAATCACCTATTTTAAAAATACATCAGTTAATATTAATAACCACACGAATGACCAAGAAATTAAATACAAAATGGACGCCATCACGATACTTACCCAGTCCCATTAAACAATGTAAGTCGGTTTCTTGGATTCTGAAGGAAATGTTAAACTGTATTGATACATTAAGGAGTCTTATCCAGTAGGGTAAGTTTATTTTAAACAGTTGTTACACATGTAATTGTGTATTTCACTACTTTTTGACTAGTTGATGTCTCTTTATTAAGAAGTCTCCACTCGCTTTGCTCGTGTCAGTGTCACAGCCCATGTGGGCCTCTAACCACATATGTCACGGCCCCTCCGTTTTGTAACAATACAAATATCACATTTTCTTTTGAGGTTAGGGTTTAAAATTACAATAACTTCGCTATTTGTCATCCTAGAGATGTGTGGTTGGTACCATTACATGCAGAATTGAAATCTGTACATTTGTATCTAATTTAGTATGTTATAAGTTGGATAATACATGAGATATAAACAAAACATAGTTTAAAATGGCCGCCATTTTGAAATTTTCAATTCGAATTTTCTAAATTTCAATAGGGTTCTATATGAACACAATATAGTCCCCTATACCAAATTTTATGTTCCTAACTTAATTTTTGTAGCCGCTATCGTTACGTACTGACGGCATGTCAAAATCACTTATACATACAGCAATGTGTCAACATATATTTCCCGTAAATTTGTTAACACTTACACTGGAGAGATCGAAAACTTTAAATTTGATTTCTGACTTCGTTCCGGTCAACTATGCAATAGGTCAACACAAGTCATTTTATATCTGTCAATCTAATATAATTCGGAAACAGCTGATTGACAACTTGGATGCTCGCTATAAATAGAAATGGAAGTCATTGCCCGTATCCTATCGGCGGCACCCTTGATTATTAATCACCTAGCTGATCTTCTAGGAATGTTGGTCGATACAGTCAAATCGATATCCTAACTTCGAGAATGATTGATGGTATCAACAGGAAGGATAAGTTACAAATCCTTCTTTCCCGATTGTCGGCCATTTTGTGTTTTCTCGAAAAATAATAACTTTAAAAATTATTAAGATTTAGAATCGAAATAAGGTGTTCACAATTTTTAAAAATACAGCATACCAAAAATTAAAACTATTTTATAATCCAATAATCAGTTTTAATATTGACGGTTGATGTTAGTAATGAGTTACTTAAATTAAAGCGGCCGCCATTTTGAAACGGGTTATTGAATTAGATTTCTTTTCAGAATAGTTGAATTTCTAAACTTCAGGAGGTGGTTTCCCCCCATCAAAACTAAGAAAAATTTCTTTAAAAATTTTTTTTCCCCTCAATATATTTTTATCTCCGGAACGGTTCGATGGATTGAATTGAAACTTGGCATTGTACCTAATAAGGTAAAGAACTATTTAAACAAAATAATGAACCTAAACCAATAACCAGTTTCAAAACGGCGGCTATTTAAATTTTTTAATCTAAACTCAAAAACAGGAAATTAATTAACAAATTTAAACAGCTGCCATTTTGAAACGTGTTATTAGATTAGGTTTTTACGATATTAGATACCATGCCGAGTTTCAATACAATCCGTTTAACCGTTCTGGAGATACAAAAGATTTTGTGAAATAAACAAAATATTGTAAGTTTACAAAAACGTTTTCTTAGTTTTGATGTGGAAACACAATTTTGTAACACCCTGTATATATTAATTGAACGTCCCCTTTAAATGTAAAGTAGAGTTATTTATATACGTGCGATGTATTGAACGATTCAGGGTAACTTGAATGCAGGTTTGTGTTCACAATCTGCTACATATTGTCCTAGATTTGTTCTGACTGAACTAAACTCAAGTTGCGAGTCGGTGAAATGTATGGGTAATTTGTAATACACAATGCGACACTGTAATACGATACAGCTATTGTGAACGTTCAATCGGATATAATACTGTGTCCTGGTTCCGAAGACTTTGCCGTGACCTTGTCAAGGTTGCTCCTGGAATCCAGGCCAAGGAAGTAGATCGAACAACAGTCACAGCTTGTCCATTTCCTCAAATAAACTCTTTATGGCAGTAAAGTTCTTAGTTACGAAATACTGTATAGGGTAAACGTTCAAAAATTTCAACTTATTTTTTTAAAGGATCTTTTAGTTTCATGAATGAAACAGTGATTTTTGACATGTCGTACATTTATGTTTATTCTAAACTTATGTACATTTCAATAGCACTGCTATCATCTTCAGAGGTACAATATACACTTAGCTTAATTACTGAAATGAGTAGTAATTGTAGTTATTATGGTTAGTGTGTATTGTACATATGTACATTTCAACAACACTTTTATCATCTTCAGAGGTACAATATACACTAACCTTAATAACTATACAATTACAGTAATTGTAGTTATTAAAATTAGTGTGTGTGTTGTACATTATGTACATTTCAACAGCACTGCTATACTCTTTAGAGGTACAATTGGTAGATCAAGGAGGCTTACCCAGTAGGGTGAGTTTGTTAAAACAGTTGTTACACAGGTTTTCTGAACAGCGTATTTGTGTATATTACATGTAGTGTAGTGTATTGTCTAAAGTTGGCAGACAAAGTATGAAGTCAAGCATATTTCATACTTTGTCTGAGTATTCTATAGAATTCCCGCTGCACCTTAGGCATAGTTTCGAATATCGGTTTTCCATGGCTTTAGGTTAGGTTAGGTTGGGTTCACTTACTTCAATAAATATTTGGTGTCAGTATCTCGACCCTCAAAGCTGTATATATGTGAAGGATAATAATTCGCTATCACTAACTTAGCTCTGGTGGGTTTCGTAATTACATAAATACCAGATTAACTTTCAAGTTCAGGGTTAGAAATTACATTTTTGACAACAGCTTCGTTTTTTGTCATCGTAGAGTTGGTAACATTGCTGACAGAATTGAAATGTACACATTTGTATCTAATATAGTGTGTTCTAAGGTGTATAACACAAGATATATGAAAATTAACTATTTAATACGGTAGCCATTTTGAAATTTTTATTAGTTTTTTTTTTAATTTTAGGATTTTATATGAATACACTATAGTCTCATATAGGAAATTTCATGTCCCTATCTTTATTTTTGTAATCACGTGCTTACGTACAGACGACAACGACGAGGGACGGACGGCATGTTGAAAAACACTTTTTCATTTTCTAAAGTCGTTGACATGTGAAGGAAGATCAGTCAAAAACAAGAAGGTCGATTTTTTTAAACTCAAACACGATAAAATCCCCGCCCCCCCAATGAAAAAAATAGGTTCTTTAACACGTTTATTTAGCCCCATGTACACGTCAAGTTTGGAAAAAGTTAAACTTGCAGAATTTTCTTTTGACAGCTTCAGTGGAGGGTCTTTACTAACTTTACCAAGTGAATAGATAACTATAACCTTACTTTGTAGACTAACAGGTGCAGTGTGTACTTGGCATACAACATGGCCGCCGCGGGTATCCTTGCTGACCTTCACCTTGGCATCAATATATGCAGTTTGCTAGTTGCATAAACAAGCCTAGATAAAAAGAATCATAGATATTGAAAAACAGTTTCAAACGATTGAATAGTAAAACCTTTGATATTACATACTAAATAGATCGCCCATCTCCATGGTATGGGATGAAGCTTAGAAATTAGAGGTTCTAGTGCTGCCATCTAACAGCCCATTTCTGGTAACAGGACAGCATGGCGTATTGTATGGTACTCATCCCACACTGCAGCAGTAAGCTTAATTGCAATGAGCCCCACAATTACGTAAAGGGATTTCTTACATATAAATTCAATAGTTTAATTGCTTAATATTTTGCCTATTATAGTTGATATTACTAATTTTATGATTTAACATCCATTAAGGGCCTGATTGAAGACTTTTCAGTCAAGTATTCCCGTCAAGGTTAGGACGTCAAATTCCCGTCGCCGTTATTGTAGCATTCTCAACTAGAGTTCGCGAGAGTAGCTTGCCAACCCTCACGATGTTGGGTCAACACTCATGTAGTGAGAGCACTAAATACTACGTAGTCTTGGGTTAGATTCATTTCTTTCATCTTTCCTATCTTGACCAAATCTTGTTATTTTCCGACCCTGACGCTTTTAGAGAATTCGAGGGCTTTATTTTAGTTTATTTATTATAGTATACAAAGTATAGGGTAAGTTTGGTAATCGTCAAACATGTCTACCAAGTTTTTGAACTGATTTTACGGTTCATGACCTTAGTAAACCGAAGTGATTATCGACACGTCCGTCCGTCCATCGTCGTTGTCGTCTCTACGACAGCGGCCACAAATATTAAAATAAAAAGATAAAATTTGGTATAGAGGACTATACTGTATTTATATAGAATCCTGTTGAAATTCAGAAAAATCGAATATAAAATTTCAAAATGGCGGCCATATAAAACAGTTTTTGATTTATATCTCTCTTTTTTTAAAAAACTTATAACATGGTAAATTATTATTTTTTTATTATTATACATTTTTCGGACATTTGCCATCATTTGTGTGTTTAGAAATCAAAACACGACGTTTCGGGAATAAGAATCAATTCGCGTTATCAAGTGACTAAAAACTAAAGAAACATGAAACTAGAAACTAAGCCTATGTAAGAAGTAAAATTAAATAAGAATACCGCCAACCCTAATATCTAAGCATGCATCTCTTACATATAGGCTTAGTTTCTAGTTTCATGTTTCTTTAGTTTTTAGTCACTTGATAACGGGAATTGATTCTTATTCCCGAAACGTCGTGTTTTGATTTCTAAACACACAAATGATGGCAAATGTCCGAAAAATGTATAATAATAAAATTGACCTTCCATTATTAACAAATAACTTCAAACAGAGAATAGTAAATTATATCGAAGTATGCAGTTTTTAATTCTACATGTAACGGTACCAATCCGATCTCTCTATGACAACAAATAGCGGAGTTATCGATAAAAATATAATTTCGAACCTCCCAAGAAAATATGATATTAGTATAGTTACGACATGTTCAGGCCCGAGTCACCGACATGAGCGTACCGAGTGGAGACTCCGAAGCAAGCAAGCACCGTAGTACTGATACGAGCGAAGCGAGCTGAGACGCTTTAAGACATCTTAGAGGTTCAGAAAACCTCTGTAACAACTTCACTACTGGATATGACCTCTTGATTTACCAATACAATTTAAAATTTTCTACAAAGTCCAAGAAACCAACTTTTGTGTATTACATTGTATGATGGGGCTGGGTAAGTACCATGATGGTTCCATCAACTTGATTTGCTGTTATTTCGGTTTTACAGTTTTTATATTTTGTATTTCTGTTGTTTATTTTATGATATGGTTTAACAAGATGTTTCACAGATTTGTATATTGCCAACTTGATGTTAAACGGAGTATAGAATTTCTATATCAGTAATACACACTGCAATGTTGAATTAATAAACTTAAGAGTACACCTTAGCTAAGTATAGAGTGTAATCAGCTGATTGGGATTAAGTTAATCTAATCAAGTTAGTTGGATACTATTTAATCCAATGTTTATTGTTAAATGTTCTATGTTTTCAGAACATACATAATTACCGTGAGTACAAATTTCATGTTTATCACGTTCTTATTATTAGTTGACGCGTTTCGGAATAAATCCATCTTCAAGAACTACTTATAGATGGAATAAAGTAGTTCGTGTACAAGGATTGGAAAGCAAGCGTATGTGTGAAGGGGTATTTTTCTAAAAACATTCGCTGTACAAAAAAAAACATTCGCCCCTGCTCTCTTAACACATTTTATCCCTACAGTTGTTGTACCGTAGTTTGCAGGAAATTTCAAAAATCCATAAAATCGTAATTAATAAAATGAAAGTACTCGGAACATTATTTTAATTCGTACTGGATAGAGGGGGAAACGCAACATTTAATTGGGAATGTTGTCTGTCTATTTGTATTCTGTGCAGTGCTCAAGAGTTCAGACAGATTTTTCATCATCGTCTTAAAAAATTAAAAATAAATAAATAAATAAAAAATAAAGACTCGTAGCCCACGAATACTCTAATATCATCAGGGTCGGAAGAGAACAAACATCAGTTAAGAGAGACTTGCCTGATAGTAAAGTTGAAAGAGAGGGATCTAACCCGATTACCTGAGAAAAAGTGTAGATCCAGCTAGTTTCCTTCAAGACCGTATTAGTTAAAGTGAACAAACAATTAGGAGCCTAATGATCTTCATTAAAAAAAATAAAAATTCTGACTTTAGGTGTTTGTAGCTCCTTAGAGATGTATTTTGATATTAGTATAAATTAAGACTAAACAGAACATTGATTCCTTTACAATTATTTTCGGTACAAACCGAACGTTGAAATTTTTATTTTTGTCTGGTTATTAGAGGAAAAAACTCTCGTTCATCATCGCCTTGAAAAAAGAACAACAAATGAAGCCCACTAGCTTTTGAATACTCTAATTACGTCAGGGTTGGAAAAGAACAAGAGTTGGTTAAGACTTGATAGGTAAAATGAAAGAGAGGAATCTAAGCAAAGATTACGTGAAAGATGCTGTAGATCCAGCTAGAGTCCCTCGGGATTGCTAGACCTGTACTCACTGTAAATACGCCCACCGCAAGTTGGAATGAATGTAATCATAGCTTAGTTTTTATTTGCCAGCAAAGCTTCAAGTTTGACAAGAGACAGGTGTTCAACTCACGTTAAAACATATGATATGACTGGAATCAGTAAATATGCATTTTAGGGGGGCGTGGTCATTTCAACTCTTACATCGGAACGCAAGCTCAATGCTCGTTAGCAATATATGTACAAACCTGAACTTGTATGATGGGTCTGGGCAAGTACCATGATGACAGCTATCAAGTTGGATGCTCAAGTCGGTATTATTTTGATTTTTAATGGGATTTTTTTTTTTCATTGTCAATCTTTTTATATACAACAAGAATACTTTCATTTATCGATCAACTTACATCAGCCCTGCCTACGTGCAACTATTTGCAAACCGGTTTGGTTTCTATCATTTACCACTTCTCGATAATTTGGAAAGGCCTTCGCAGAATACCTAATTAGCAATTTGCACAGTAATTCTGTTAAATAGTGACTTGGTTTCGTTGACTCATTTAATAATACATCTCCGGTTTGGTTTAAGTGGGACAAAGTCAAAACTAGTTTTGTGTCTCTTGGATCTACACAAGTCTGCAGTTACTGATAAAACTTGAAGGAAATAACGCTATTACAAGATATGGGATCCTTTTCCTTTGGATCTAATTTAACTGGTCTTTAAATGTTTACTAATAAATCGATACGAAGAGGAATATAATGGAAAGGCCCTCTTTTAACCCTTTTAAAAAATATATTTAGCTCTTGTGAAACAGACAAAATAACAGTATGGGCAGAGGGGAAGAAACATGGCTTTCACAATTCTTGATAAGTAAAACTCATAACTTGATAACGTACGGCATCCTCAGTGGTTCACTTTATTCCGAGATTACCTAGCTGGATCTACACCTTTTTCATGTAGTCTTGGGTTAGATACCTCTCTTTTATCTTTCCTATCAGGTTTCTATTGATAAACTTTTGATCTTTTCCCGAACCTGAAGCTATTAGAATAATCAAGGTTTAAGGATCTTATTTTGCTGTCATCCGACGAGCGGCTAGTGGTCCGAACACTGCTTCTTCAGTTAACAAGGCTCAGAATAGTTTGCAGGTCTAAGGGCTTTCCTGCTAAAAACGATTTCTAAGATAAGTTAGGTTAGGTTCGAAATTGACATGTTTTAGTCACCTAAAATTTATTTTAAAGATTTAAATAATAGCATTAAAGTTTTTACCCTTTTTACGAAAAGATTAATTGGAACAATTTTGATCGTGTATACACCATAAATCTAAAAATTTTGCCCTTAGTACCATCAATGACTACATAAATACTATAAGACACGACATGGCCATGTTAAATATTCTACGCTTATTCTTGAGTTGACCAATACCCGCTAGGTCGCTCTGCTAGAGAATCTGAAGTTGATGTGACTGGCGCTAGGTGGCTCTACGGCCAAACAATGTTTCAGGCGGGTAAGAGAAAACGCACTGATGCCACATATGGGACCAGAGATGCGAGGGAAGGTCGAGAATAGCTTATCTCAGCGCACGAACTGACAACACTGACTATGCTGACGGAAGTAAGTGAGAAGGTTTGTGAGAGAGAGGTCAACAGTTGTACAGTCTCAACCAAGTGGGATGCGTACAGTCAAGCACCTGCTGCTAGCGCTTTCTGATAGCTGTGTGTCAAACTTGTGACGAACAGCACCCGTAAAGCGTAGACTATTTCCCTATCCTATGTCGTGTCTTATTGTATTTATGTAGTCATTGGTACCATTGACAAACGTAATAAACCTTTAGGCAGAGTGTTCAGTTAGCAACTTGCATAAGAGTGCAGGGTGCTAAAGTATGTAGCAGAAAAATGTACCGCTCAGCGGATAACCTCTAAGAAACTGTTAAATCTTTTTGACACTTGTCAACTGGAGATGCTCACTACACTGGCCGCTTAGCGGACACACAACTTTTTATTTTACCTTTTTTCACCCTTTATTTATAAGGTTTTTTACCTTTAAACAACAAGGGTTAAAAGTTAAAGTACGACAAGTTAACGGGAGAGAATGGGGAATTTGGTTATGGGCACAGGCGTGATCGTTATCTTCTTGTAGATCAATAATTTGACTCACAGCTGTTCGTGTTTAGGATGATTTCCTTGTTGGTGTCGGAATCCCAACCTAATTCCTTCTAATTGATTGAAATCGAGTTTTTATTGAAGGCAGTCAGGGTTAATTTCCTTTTAATTCTTCAATTACTCCCATTAGAACTTGTACTCTAACACGGGGGATTAGGGTTCTTTAGATTAAAACAATATTTGATCAAAATTTAAAAAAAGTAAAGATTACAATTAAGTATAAAACAAACCCTTCATTCAATTTTTAAAAAAAGTTGATCATAGCACTTACCCAGCACCAATATACAATGCAATACAAGCAGATCCTGTAAATATAATGCCCAAAAGCTGGTTTGCTTGGTCATTGTAGGAAATGTTAAATTGTGTTGATAGATCAAGGGGTCTTATCCAGCAGGATAAGTTGGTTTTGGGAAGTTCCAATTACATTTTTAACAATACCTTTGCTATTTGTTATCGTAGAGATGTGAAGTTGAAACTATACGTGCAGAATTGAAATCTGCAAATTTTTATCTGATTTAGTGGGTTATACGTTGAATAACACACGAAATATGAACAAAAAACCTTTTTAAAATGGGCGTCATTCTATTTTTCTGTATTTCAATAGGGTGCACAATCCTTTATAGTCAACTTCATGTTAACGTAATTTTATGGACGATATCGTGCTTACGTACAGACGACAACGACGACGGACGGACGGTTTGTCGAAAATAAATTTTTCCGTTTCCTGAGGTTGTGAAACCTGAATATCAGTCAACAATTTTGGGCGATTACCAATCTTTACCCCATACTTTATATATGGGGTGTGTAAAACGTACTGTCCGATTTTGATGTAAACTTTAAAAAAATAATTCAAATTTGATGTTGGTTTTGACCGTCGACATTGGAAAGACAAGTGATGGCCCCTTCATATACTTTACCTAACCTAACCTAACATAACCTAACCTAACCTAACCTAACCTTACCTTACCTAACCCAACCTAACCTAACCTAACCTAACCTTACCTAACCTAACCCAACCTAACATAACCTTACATAACCTAACCCAAACTAACCCAACCTAACCCAACCTAACCTAACCTTGCCTAACCCAACCTAACCTAACCTAACCTTACATAACCTTACATAACCTAACCTAACCTTACATAACCTAACCCAAACTAACCTAACATAACCTGTTATACTTAGAGCCTACGTTTGTCTTATATTTGCAACCCTGATTCTATTAAATTATTAGAAGGCTAGGGGTCTTTATTTTATAGTTTCTTCTATTTTTATAAGGCGATGATGACCGAGAGGTTTTTGTCTTTAAATAAGCGAAAAAATTGTTGTATCATCCATAAAAGAGGATGTATTGTATTGTTGTAATTGCTTATTTTTTATTGTTAAATATTTTTTTAAAAAAACACCTTTCTTTAAAACCGAAAATAGAAAGTGGAATAAAAACTAGATTTATGTTTTAGTCATGAACACGGTATTTCTAAGTAGCAAAGTAGTAGGGAAATCACTATAATAGCTTGCTCTGAATAGCTCGCCATTACATTAAAACCACTGCCAACGCCCACTACAGGTCATACAGAATGCAACCTAACCTATAACATGGGTAGCATAGCCAAGCCTTTAGGCCATTACCGTGTTACGTGCAATATACCACGGTATTCATCATCATTGAAACACAATTTAGATACGGCATTGTGATTTATGTCCAATTTTATGAATTGCTGTTAATTAGATGAATTGATGATTGTATCTTCTAAGAATAACCCGAATTTTAAGTTAGATAATCAGGAATTGTTTATATCATTTGTGTGTATGCAAATTAATACGCGACGTTTCGAGAGTATAGATCAACTCTCGTTTTCAAGTGATAAAAATCATGAACTGTTCCGTCGTATACTGAAGTTCTTTTTATACTTTTCCAGTATACGAAATATCACCTCATGAAATTGAAAAAAAAAGAAGATTTTCGACATTCTGTCCGTCCGTCCATCGTTTGTATGTTAGCACGACAGCCCTATAAAAATTAAGAAATTTGGTACAATTTTTGGGACTATGTCATGCTTATATAGAATCCTACTAAAATTCAAAATGGCGGCCTTTTTAAGCAGTTTTTTTGGTTTGAATTTGTTATCCAACACAAATTTTGCAGATTTCAATTCTCCATTTAATTGGTACCAACCCCACCTCTCTACAATGACAAATAACGTTTAGAACAATGTATTACATTATAGTAACTAGTTGTTTTCATATTTTTAGGTTAGGTTAGAGCTGTTCAATTGGTAGCCATTTTGTAATTTCCGTTTTTAAACTCATATCAAGTGTAACAGCCAATTTAATTTTACAACTTCAAAAGAACAGCTGTTATAAAAAGGATAATGATTTTGAATGTTGGGCAAATATTTTAAAAGCAGGTTATATAAAATTTATAAATAAGATTATCTCAAAATCTAAAAATTAACATAATTCTGGCATTTTCTTACACACACAAATATATATATATATATATATACATATTAAAGAATAGGATTACATTCGATCTGACAAAAGATCCACTCTATATTAATGGTTTTGGAAAAGTTTTACAATCAAGAAAATGATACGCTATAACTGCAAAACAAATTAGGCCTACTATCTTTTTCCAGGAACCCTTGAAGGAAGTGCGTCGAAGATTACTACCTACGTGATGTAGATAATTACGTCATTAATAATAACCTTAAAACGTGAACAATTCCATCTAGTCTTACGTCAATAATAGATTCATTTCAGATGTTTACATCCATCAAACAGAATATGACGAAGATTTGGATTCTTTTAATTGATTGTTATTATTACATCATAACATGAAGAAGATCGTAACTAGATTAGTACTTACAGAGTTATAGGTTAGGTTAGGGTTAGGTTAGGATAGGTTAGGATAGGTTAGGTTAGGTTGGAAATCATAAAATTTCAACCATTTATTTTTGGCTGATCTTCACCAAAAAGTGATTTACGATACGCCGTTCGTCCGTCTCAGTTATCGTCTTTATGTAAGCAGGTTAGGTTAGGTTTGGTGAGGTTAGGTTAGGTTAGGTTAGGATAGGATAGGATAGGTTAGGTTAGGTTGGAAATCATAAAATTTCAACCATTGATTTTTGGCTGATCCTCACCAAAAAAGTGATTTACGATACGCCGTTTGTCCGTCTCAGTTATCGTCTTTATGTAAGTACGTTAGGTTAGGTTAGGTTAGGTTAGGTTGGGTTAGGTTAGGTTAGGTTAGGTTAGAAATCATAAAATTTCAACCATTGATTTTTGGCTGATCTACACCAAAAAAGTGATTTACGATACGCCGTTTGTCCGTCTCAGTTATCGTCTTTATGTAAGTACGTTAGGTTAGGTTAGGTTAGGTTGGGTTAGGTTAGGTTAGGTTAGAAATCATAAAATTTCAACCATTGATTTTTGGCTGATCTTCACCAAAAAAGTGATTTACGATACGCCGTTCGTCCGTCTCAGTTATCGTCTTTATGTAAGTACGTTAGGTTAGGTTAGGTTAGGTTAGGTTGGGTTAGGTTAGGTTAGGTTAGAAATCATAAAATTTCAACCATTGATTTTTGGCTGATCTTCACCAAAAAAGTGATTTACGATACGCCGTTCGTCCGTCTCAGTTATCGTCTTTATGTAAGCACGTTAGGTTAAGTTACTTAGGTGAGGTTAGGTTAGGTTGGGTTAGAAATGTCTTTAGGTTAGGTTAGGTTAGGTTAGGTTAGAAATGTCTTTATGTAAGCACGTTAATGATTACACAAATTAAGATAGGAACATGAAATATGGTATAGGGAACTACAGTGTGGTCATATAGAACTTTATAAAACTTTAGATAAATCGAATTGAATATGTTAAAATGACGGCCATTTAAACAGTTTTTGGTTCATATATTGTTGATGTTTTCAACTAATAACACATTAAATTAGATACAAAATTTGCAGATTTCAATTCTACACGTAATGGTACCAACTCCACCTCTTTGGGATGACAAATAGAGAAGTTATTGTCAAAAATGTAATTTCAAACCAATGTTATTCGTAAAGTTACCAAACCTCTGGTGAGTGGAAGCTCCATCACAATACATATGTACAGTTTCGGCCCAACATAAAGGAGACACTGATTCGCGCGCAGCGAGTAGACTTTTTAGTAATATACGCATCTACGTTTCAAATTAGGGCATAGCCGAAGGTAACTATTTTGAAAGAAATAACCAACCTAATTCAATACCTCATTTTAAAATGGCGGCCGTTTAAATAAATAACTCAAAAACGGGAAATTGTTATGAAAAATTAAAGTTGCCGCCATTAAAAACGGGTTATTGGATTAGGTTGGTTATATTTTTTTCTTGAAAATAGTTCTTTAGGGTATTAGGTGCCATGTCAAGTTTCAATTCAATCCGTCAAACCGTTCTAGAGATAACATTTATTTTGTAAAAAAAAAAAAAAAAAATGGCGGATTTCTTGTAAATGACGCAAATATATTTACAGGAACTTTATCTTAGTTTTGATGCGAGAAACCACCTCCTAATGTTTGGAAACACAATTTTGCAACACTCTGTATATATTTTACTTTGAGGTAACCGTGGTGCATTATTTCTCCTATCATAAGAGCGTGTTGGCGTTTACATGGAGGAGAACCAAAGTTCATATTTGTTTTTCTCTACAACAATCTATGACCTTCAACTCGCTTTAAGTATTATGATCACGAGTGGAGACTTCGCGGTTTTAGATTCCAAAATTAACTCCGGCTTAATTTGACAAAATGCCAAATATACAAGATATTAATTAAGAATACAGGTTCGGCAACTCAAAAAAAAAAAATTCGGCAAATACTATATCTTTTTCTAAAAAATATATGCAAAATTACAAAATAGTTTGGTGAAGAAAGAAAAAATTGTTACAGAATAGCTTCATAATAAAACTCAAATTAGTTTCAATGGTAACTCGTGGATCTAAACTAAATTAAAACTACACAACTTAGGGTTGGTTATTTTTTTAAAGTCGATGTTTTTTATACGACTAGTACCAACATATTAATTTATACGTCAAATAAACATATTCGTAATCAGAATAACTTCTACTTTTATTTGATACCTTACAGATAATATTTCCAAAAATAAAATGTTTCAACTCGATAGTTTTATCCCCCCTAAGTACCCCAACGTCATTCGTTTCGTAACCGCTATATGTGGGACAATATAAGTGCAAACTTTAAAATATATAGGATTTATCGTCTTGTCTGCGTAGACGGGTTGCGACTTACAGACACGCGTGAAATTATAAGGTTGGTTTTACTTCTGTTTGTCTCACATCTCTGAAAAACTGCTTTTAAAACTTCTTCATTTCTCATTGTGCGGTTAAATTAACTTGTATTCGTTACAAAAAACTATAATATGTGATTTCGCACTGCAACTTAATTTAAAATCCAAATTTCTTTTTTCAAATTTTGTTGGTGACGCGATATCTAAGTTATATGGTGGGGGGGGGGACATGATATCTGAAAATTAAATTTTGTCAATATGATGTTTTTTTCCGTCAAATAAACATACATATTCGTAATCAGAATAACTTCTAGTTTTATTTGATACCCAACAAGTAATATACCCCACATAAAGTCAAATCAATGGTTTTTGTCCCTTAACTACCCCAAGTTGGTTTTTTTTTGTTACCGTTATATTTTTCCTACGTGTGGGACAATACAAAGAATATAAATAAAAAGTTTGAAATGTATAGGATTAATCGTCTTGTCTGTGTAGACTGGTTGCGACTTACGGACAGACACGCGCATGAAATTATAAGGGTCCATGGTTACACCTACGGACTCTAAAAGGAAGCTTCACGTCTATAAGCTCGTGAAGAGCCTAAGTTTATTAGAGGACTTTTCAATCGGGTAATGTGTGGTTAGCACATCGCAATTCCCGTCGCTGTTGTTTTAGTCTTCTCACCCAGAGTGCGCTACTAATTGTAGCTTCCTTACGAAACTGGATCAACTGCATAAAGTTTGAGCCCCCGTGGGGATTGAATCCAGAACTTCTCTCAGAGAACTTACCACTAGACGAACTAATGGATCTAACAAGGTTTATATAACACGAAGATGTATCAAAAGGGACTAAATGACCAGTTTAAACTTAATTACTGTAACTCAATAAATATTACATAATTCAGTTGAAAAAAAATTGTTTACCAAGTAAGGATTTTTTAATGAAAATTTAACTTAATATGTAAAAATCTCAATACTATGTCTTTCAACTTTGATAATATTAGTCCCAGTGTGTTTTAGCTGAATTAAATTCACTTTATGGTACACGTGAAATGCAAATTAAACCTACCCATCAAAGCTCCATTAACCACAGCAATCTGAGAGTGGTGGTTTTGTGGTAATTATTGTGACAGAATCAGTATTGACCGCTGTCCGTAAATGAAGAGCACGCGTTGCTGCGGTAACCAATACGCAGTTACGGTGCACAAATATCACAATATGTCACATACTAGTATTTTTTCACTGAGTCGTATTTTACATTTGTAACCGTTAAAATATTAGGTGACTTTAGAACTAACTGTTAAGCAGGAACATGTTACAAAAGTATCTTTATTAACATGGTTTGTGTTGTTCCGAAAAATATTCTTAGGGTTATTTTTTAATATGTACATTTATGAATCGTGTAAACTAGTTGATGGAGGCCATCATGGTACTTACCCAGCCCCATCATACGATGCAATACTGGGGATTCTTTAACGTTCAAAAGTTGGTTTTTTTGGACCTTGAAGGAAATGTTTAATTGTATTGGTAGAATAAGGAGTCTTATCTAGTAGGTTAAGTTTGTTATACAGGTTTTCTGAACCTCGTAATTAGGTATACACTACTTCTTTTACTTCAGCTAGACCCTACGAGCCTCGTAGATTAAATAGGGTTCTATCATTACGTTCTTGTAAGTTTCTCGGCCCTTACTGGCCTCTAGACTGTATATGAAGGATCTTCACTCGATTGTGTCGGTGAGTTGATCCTGTCACATCTCGAAATATCACATTTTTTGGGGAGGTCAGATTTCGAAATTACATTTTTGACAATAACTTCTCCATTTGTCATCGTGGAGAGTTGGGGTTGGTACCATTACTTGTAGAATTGAAATCTGTAAATTTGTATCTAATTTAGTGTTCAATAAGTTGAACGACACACGGGATATGAGCAAAACGTAGTTTAAATTGTAGCCATTTTGAAATATTTAATTCTGTATTTCTACCGCTATCGTGCTTACGTACAGACGACAACGAAGACAGACGGGCGCACAGTAGAGAGGCTGGGTTGGTAGTATTACAAATATACAAATTTGTATCTAATTTAATGTGTTATAAGTTGAATAACACACGGGATAGTTTATAACGGCTGCTATTTTGAAATTTGGCTGGAAAACGGAGAGATTTAGGACCAATATTTACATACACTTTTAATTTTTAGATCTAAATTCACCTTCTGAAACAGTGCCGTGGAATTTTGAATCACCCTGTATTTCAATACACGTGCCTTATCAATTCACTGTTAATCAACGTTATATCCAGTAAATAATTAAGACACCATAATGGACACGGATCTCCATGGTGTCAAACTCAACCAGAGAGAAACTTGGCATCTTGTTTACATTTCATATCTCTAGTTCTATTAATAGGACAATGTTACGTCATATGGTACAGTATGAATTTAAAAAACTAACCTAACCTGTTCATCTGACACAATCTAACTCGTCCTAGCAAAAATTTGTTGTCTACTTTGTAAACAAAATTCCATTTGATCCAGCGAATATCTAAAAGTAGATACTCATTATTCAGTCTCAACGTGTAAAGTTGTAAGTTGCAAATATATTCTATAATTAAACAAGATTATAAACAGATACTATTTTTAGAGATTGTATTTTGCCTTAATTGAATAATTTTAAAAAAATATTGTTTTCCTGTATAAATTTCGTGAAAAGCAATTTATTTACAGAAATAACTCGATTTTCTGTTAACCAAAAAATTACTTTTGTTTTACACCAAAGCTTGTCAAAATAAAATCATTTCAAAAATTGAAAAAAATAAATTTAAACCCTATAAAAAAGTAGTGAAGATGCCCAATTAAATTTTTTTTTTAGAGATGCTAATATCGGCCAACCTGTATATTGTAGATAAATTTATTCATAAAATTCTCTACCCTTAAACAAAATTTCGCCCTCAATACTGTTTCCTTTCTTAAACTTTGCTTTTGATAAAAACATTTTGTTGATTACTCTTTACGTAGACAAAATAAATTTCCATACAGACAGAAAACCTTACGGCGTTGGTATATATCCCCTAGAGGGAGGAGCACTTAAGTGGGGTGTTGTTAAGTGTGTTGGTTTATAGAAGGGGTGGAAATAATCTAAAAGAAGTACAGCCGTGATAGCTTGCTGGAGTTATCATTCATTATGTAACACAATGGATTGCATAATTATTATAAATTTATTTACATTCCACACCACGGTTTTGTTTATAATTCGCGTATAGAAAAATGCAAAGTTCATTTATAATTTAAAACGCGAGACAACTTCCTCAATTAATCAGAAATTATCACTTGTTATTCTACTTACCCTGTATACAAAGTATAGGATAAATTTGGTAATCGAAAAAAATTCCAACTTTCGATTTTCGAATGAAAATGGTGGTGACTTTACAAACTTTGAATAAAATATTTTTAAATCACACAACAGTTACCTTGAATGCTCTACTGAATCAACCTCCCCTAGGGGTCTATATTCAGGGACAAGCCAGGATGAGTGCATACAGACTGCAGCAAACGGGTTGCTGGAGAATGAGATGGCCGGCGATCGGACACTGCAGGATAAATCAAGTGGTCAACAAGGAATTGTTAGACATGCCCTCAGATCACATGATAATTAATGTTTCATTAGATAAGCCATTCAAGACGAAAATCTTCTCTAGGGAAGAATGGGAGTCTGGAAAGAGGCTATATATAGCAACGAGCAACGAGCAACGAGCAAGATATAGTCTGGTTTACAGATGGCTCGAAAACGGAGATGGGTACGGGGGGGTTGTATAAATGGGCTCAACCCAGAGAGTTCCATCGTACTGCGCCTAGGCAAGCATGCTACTGTTTTCCAAGCAGAAGTAGGTTCAATCTCTGAATGTATCAAGGAGAATCTAAGAATGAAATACATAGGTAAGAACATTCTGATCTTCACGGACAGTTAAACTGCAATAAAGGCACTAAACACGACTAGAGTAAAGTCGAAGTTGGTATGGGACTGTATCTCATCATTGATACAGCTTAGTCAGGTGAACACGGTCACTGTGGGCTGGGTTCCTGGCCATTCAGGTATCGATGGAAATGAGAGAGCAGATGAATTAGCCAGGATATGTTCAGAATCCCCTTTCGTGGGCCCGGAGCCGGTGTTCGGGATCTTCTATGGACATGCCAGAGCAGCGGTTGATACATGGATACGGGAGGGGTTGAATAAGGCCTGGACAAATTCAACAACAAGTAGACTTGCAAAGAGGTTACTTACACCAAGCAAGAAACATGCGGAAAAACCTATCTCTTTTAGAAGGGATAACATGAGTTGGTGGTAGGGCTATTAACGAGCCACTGTCACCTCAGAAAACACCTACATAGGATAGGGATTGCTGCAGAAAATATATGCAGGAAATGTGGTTTGGCTGAACACATTCTCTTAGAGTGTGAAGCGTTAGGACGAGCCATGCTATACTCTCTAGGCTCTCCGGGGAAGGAAATGGAAACCCTCCTAGAGAACCCGATAGGTAGCATCTGTTCCTTCATAAGGAAGACAGGTATTACTGAGTGGGTGTAGGATGGAACTTAGGGCGGCAAAAGACCTTCAGGTCGACGTCGGTGAGGCCTACGACGGAGGTTATCACAGCCCAAAAAGGAAAAAAAATCACAAAAAAAGTAGGAAATATTACCCGTTTAAAGTTTTTTGTATCTCTTATAACTTTAATGATCTTAATGGTGGTGATATTTGAACACTCTCTATCACCTACTGTCAAGAACTGCAGAGATGATAGAAAACATCTCTTTCTGTTCTGTAGTGAGAAAGAGAGGCGCCCATAGAGCGCACATCATTTGAACAATGGTATTTGTCAACAATGGGATCATAAAAATTGTACAGAATTTTAAACAATGTTACCAACAGCCGTAATCAAAATGTACCTTTAAAAACATATTATGCAACTTACTTTTTAACTGCCTCTCTTATATTAATCGAATGTGTTACAATGTATAGGCTACATCCAGGACTGTATCACTTACCTGTAACAGAAAATAAAATATAATTAATAAAGCTAACAATATGTAAATTTTGAGTTGATCATATTGTTTATCAAACCAAATTTCATCCCATTGTGTATAACAAACGTTTAAAAGAAAATTGACTTTAACGCCGATAAAAAAGAAATCTTACTGAGAGACTAGCTATAATCTACTCCTTGATAATTCATTTTTAATCTAAAAATAATACGATATAAACATTGTTTTAAAATAAAAAGTGACTTTAACGCCGATAAGTAAGAAATCTTACTGAGAGACTACCTACAATGGTACTCCTTGATAATTCATTTTTAACCTAAAAATAAAACGATATAAACATTGTTTTAAAATAAAAAGTGACTTTAACGCCGATAAGTAAGAAATCTTACTGAGAGACTACCTACAATGGTACTCCTTGATAATTCATTTTTAACCTAAAAATAAAACGATATAAACATTGTTTTAAAATAAAAAGTGACTTTAACGCCGATAAGTAAGAAATCTTACTGAGAGACTACCTACAATGGTACTCCTTGATAATTCATTTTTAACCTAAAAATAAAACGATATAAACATTGTTTTAAAATAAAAAGTGACTTTAACGCCGATAAGTAAGAAATCTTACTGAGAGACTACCTACAATGGTACTCCTTGATAATTCATTTTTAACCTAAAAATAAAACGATATAAACATTGTTTTAAAATAAAAAGTGACTTTAACGCCGATAAGTAAGAAATCTTACTGAGAGACTACCTACAATGGTACTCCTTGATAATTCATTTTTAACCTAAAAATAAAACGATATAAACATTGTTTTAAAATAAAAAGTGACTTTAACGCCGATAAGTAAGAAATCTTACTGAGAGACTACCTACAATGGTACTCCTTGATAATTCATTTTTAACCTAAAAATAAAATGATGACATTTAAAAAAATCAAAAGTGACTTTAACGCCAATAAAAAAGAAATCTTTCTGAGAGACTAACTACTCCTTGATAATTCATTTTTAACGTATAAATAAAATAATATAAGCCATTTTTCTTTTTCAATCAAAAGTGATTTTAACGCCGATAAAGGAAAATTTACTGAGAGACTACCTTCTATTAGGTCTTTCTTGACCAACTCTTGTTCTCTCCCGACCCTGACGATATAAAAAGTCTTTATTAAACTCATTTGAGGTTTGTCGCCTCTAAACAACAAGACATAATTTACACACTGAACAAATATTTTTCAACCTTTGACACTTAGACGCTCTAAGTTTGACCCTTGAAACAAAATTATCTTAAAATATTTGTTTTTCTAGATATCAAAAGCGTGTGTCAATATCCATTCTAAACATAAAGATGCAATCTGTAATCTAAAGTCAATAAATATAGCACTTTAACTTTCTAAAATCGTAAAGATATATGCACGTGTTTAAATTTTATCTTTCACTAATACCTTAAACGTACTTGAACGACCTAAAGACAGATTAGTTGATTTATACTTTTCAATTATGTAAAGCTGATAGTGGACCCATCAACGCGTTTTTGTTAGTATTTACCTAGTAGCCTATAGAGCAAGTTTGATAATAGTAAAAAATTTTAACCAATCTTTTTTTGAGAGATCTTCAACTAGATCTTTGTCTAAAAAACCAACTGGGCGTTACATTTAGTGGATCTGCTTGTGTTATACTTTAGAAAAATTGAATCGAAATTTTCAAATGGTGTAAACAGTTTTGTGTTCATATCTCTTGTGTTATTCAACTTATTGGACACTAAATTAGATAAAAATTTGCATATTTCAATTCTGCATATATTAGTATTAATCCCATCGCTCTAGGTTGATAAATAGCGAAGTTATAGTAAAAAGGTGATATTTTAGTTTGTACGTACGACATCCACGAGCAGGGCTGTCGCCGATACGAACGTAGCGAGTGGAAGTTGTCACATACGTACAGCTTGGAGGCTAAACAGGTTCGAAACATTCTGAGGAGCGAAGCGATTGGCGACTCTTTAATACGTATGTTACTGCCAATGTAAAAATCCAGGCATTTTATAGAATACCCAGGCATTCTATACATTGATTAAGCATTTTTTAAAATTTTATTTTTGCAAAGTAGGAAATTAATTTTGTTAGATATTTACTCACTTTTTAAATTAACTTACATACGATTCTTTAGGTACAGTATTAAATGAACAGATTCACTCAGAATATTATTTATTTACAAAATAAAAAATATGAAATGGAGAAAATAGGATGTGTGTTTGTGTGTACTAAATATTTACTGAAGTAAATAAACCTAATCTGAAAGCCATGGATAAGCCGATGTTCCAAACCCTGCCTGAAGTGTATCGGGCATTCTATAAAATATCTAGAACAATTTAGACAATTTATATAATGCCTAGACATTGTATACAACGCCAGATTTTACACATTGTCGGTAATACACATCTCGTGGTTGGTTGTGGCCTAGCTGACGTCAAAAAACCTCTGTAACAACTGTTAAACAAAATTACCCTATTTGATAAGACCTCATACAATTTAACATATTGTACAAAGTCAAACAAACTTTTGGGTATGGAATTTATGGGATCTACTTGCATTGCATTTTATGTTTGGGCTGGGTAAGTAACATGTTGGTGCCCATCAAAATGTTTTAAAGTCTTTTAGTATTCAAATTTTAATTAAGGGAATGTATCGGAATTAATTGAGAAGCAAGGATATTGTACATCTGAGGGTTTGAGGGGGTGTGGAATGTCGCTAATATTGTACAAGATGGATTTGGTATTTGGTTACAATGTTGGTATTCCTGGTATTCCATGGAGACCAATCGGTATGGAAATTAGCTACAAAGCAATACATTGTTGTGCGTCAATTTATAATTGGACATGACGAGAAGATATAAAAGATATAATGAAAAAGATGTATAGTCTTACTCAGTCGGAGGCCTAAATGTGAATTTCGGTAAAATAAAATATCTTTTGTCTAATTGTAAATTAATTTTAATACAAAATACAATTAGGTTTTATAGAGTATTTATGACGTATCCATTATGTTATACTGATATCAAACTGTTAATTCCGTTAAAACGGGATTCCCTCCCACATGTTGACAGTCTGACCTTGAACATAAGACGAGGCCACTCCTTGTTTATTGTAGGCGCCAATGTGGGATAATAAAATGGAGTCAAGATTGTGAAATAAACATTATTCCATGTAAAGACAATTAATCTAGGTGAGGCGTATTGAAAAATTACTTTTACCACATTTTAATTTATGATTAATTTACATCTGATGACAAAATTCATGTTCGGCAAACTACATAGAAACTAAGTTTCATAAAAATCGGCCCATATAGAGCACCCATTTTAAGTTTTGCTAATCGTATTCCGATTTTCGACATGCTGTCCGTCGTCTGTACGTAAGCACGATAATGGCCACAAAAATTAAGATAGGAATTTGCAAAAGTGTGTTCAGATACACCAATATAATTACTTTTCAAAAAAAAGAGCAGTACCCAATATTGATCCCTAGGGGAGTCCTCGAGAATTGATTTCCCAAGATGTTCAGTGCAATCCACAAGTGTGGATAAACTCTCTACAAGTTAATTAGGATCGTAACCAATCATTTGTGTTTCTCGAATATCATAATAAATTTTATTTTTCGTTACTGTTGAGACTGAAGGCGGTTAGGATATGATGATTCCAGTTTTTCAAATCATTTAAGAATACAAGTGTCCGATTTTAATTCCAGTGTAGATTTTAAAATATAACATTTTAATAATAAAAGTAGGAAATTGAATGCTTTAGAGAGCTTAGAAGTTAAAAGAATAAGGTACTATAATCCTAATTTAGTTTTAAATGATCAATTAGATTTGCATAATTCTCCCTTAGTAAAACCTTAAGTTGTCTGTACCTAGAACAATTAACTGGTTTTCCCATTCTGTATTGTTCCTATAGTCGTTGCCCAGGCCGGGTATTTCCCCACCCTTCCATTAATTGTATCTAACTCCCACCATCTAGTTTTTAAGGTTCTCTGTTTTTCATTTTCTTCAGTCTGTAATACAGCCTCATGGCTTTGCAGGCGAAACCATTGGTCGGCTAGACTAATAAAAAGAGTTACAAAATCAAAAATTGTGTTTTATTATTATTTTTCATTAATGAAGTTTATTGTTGACACAACCTTTGAGAGGTCACATATTAGATTTTTTACATCAAATGAAACAGCTTTGCGACTTTGCGAATCTCGAGTTTTACATGTAGTCTTGGGTTAGATCCCTCTCTTTTAGTCTTTCTCGACCAACTCTTGTTCTTTTTCGACCCCGACGCTTTAGAGTTTTCGAGGGTTTTTTTTGTCTTTAAACAACAAAGGGAAAATGAGGAAGTTGTAGATTCTAAATATATGATGGATTCTGTAGAAAGCCTTTCCGAAAACCAAGCTGACTGTTAAATTATGAAATTGAACAAAATTTCAAAATTACTCTTTTTCCGGTAGTCCGTAGTATCTGGTTCATCTTCTTTTTTTTAAAATTATTTGTTTATCGTCTGATACGTTATCTATCCAGTTCTAATAAGCTCAGTGTGGATAAAACCCAACGAGTATTGAAAACAACAACAATATTGAAACCAACTAACCTTTGTTTCTCTCACGTGTTAGAAGAACAATTTATTAATAACTTTGTTTGTTTTTACAATCAGTCGGAGTCAATGTTCGTAAATGGAACACAAATATTGACCAATTCCCATTAGACTTTATGACACAAAACAACAAAATAATCATCTTCGCGCCCAGTTTATTAGAAGAGACAAAAACACAGAACGGATAATTCAGCACTACTGCAGTTGATTTAAACTTTTTTTTTACCTAACATAACCTAACATTACCGAAACATTACCTAACCTAACCTACTTAAGTAGATCCAATTTGATCATTTTAAACCTACTTTTTTACCATACATAACCTAAACTAACCTACGTACGTAGACCTACTTTGATTAATTTAAACGGACTTTGTTACCAAAGTTTATCTAACATAACCTACTTAAATAGACCTACTTGGCCATTTTAAACTTACTTTTTTACCAAACCTAACCTACTTAAGTAGAGATCTACTTCAGTCATTTTAAACGTACCTTTTAACCAAACATTACCTAACATAACCTAATCTTCTTAAGTAGACCTACTTGACCATTTTAAACGGACTTTTTTTTACCAAACATTACCTAATCGATTTAAGTAGACCTTTACCAAACCTAACCTAACCTACTTAAGTAGATCTACTTCAGTCATTTAAACCTAACTTATTACCAAACATAACCTAATCTACTTAAGTAGACCTATTTGGGCATTTTAAAACTACTTTTTACCAAACATTACCTAACCTAACCTATACGTGGCATACTAGGTAAATACAAAATGATATTTTCCTTCTAAGGTGCATTCCCAATATAGGAATTCTAAAAAATCACTAAGGTTTGTTCGGTGCCTGAGGCATTACACATACATTCAACATTTTTGTACTTAGACCAACAGACATAATCTTGTTTGTTTTTCTTTCTTTTTTTTCCAAATCGAATTTAATTTTGTATTCAGTTTATTTTATAAACAGACTGAAAATCAATATTTTATAATTCAATATTTATTTTGAAATTGTTAAAAAAAAAAAAAAAAAAATGACTGTCTACGTTCATAATTCTTTCTCCTACTTCAGCTGAGAAAACAATACAGCTGAATTAATAAACATCAATCAACTGAAGTTTACAGTGTCATTAGAGTAATTAATTTCATTGAAGGTCGCTAGAGTGCAGCAGTGGGGGCGTTAGTCTTTGAAATTAATTAAGTTTTTGAACAGTAGCGTTCTTCAGTCCCGTTGTAGAATCATTAATTCAGGGCGGGTCTCGGATATCATTCAACATCATTAAGCTTTTACATTATCGGAGAAACAGCGGAGAAGAGGATAACAATCAATAAAATTGTAATTGATAGAAACTAACGTTGTATGCTGACGTCACTGTTTTATTAGTGAATTTCTTAAGTAAAAATTGTGGCTATTGCAATTTGTTTCATGTACACTCGTACGCACGAGAGTAATGAAATGTCCAATGCTCAAATAGATGTATGTTTCTTTGTTAAGTGTTGTAATTTTTATTAAATGTTGAGCTTGACTTCTGAGAAAAATTATACAGGATAATAAACAAACGTGAACACAATTCTCACAAAAAAATACGCCTAAGTATCAGACGCGTTTCAACGACAAGGTCGTCCTCTCCAGTGATACATAAGCTACACTAATCAAACTATAACTATATTATAATTTTTGTCCGAATATATTGAAAATTATGTTACTTTAAATAAGATTAAGTTACTGTACGATGATTTTAAAATTAGTGTCTTGCAGGAAAAAGCCTGTTTTAGACTGCATTAGAATGGTAGAGCAGGGCTATTTACGGTCAGGGATACCAGTTTTGTTATTGAACGAATAAGGAGAAAAATTTGAAGACAGGAATAACATGTTCAGTTCTCGATTAACTAGGAGTACTAGATTTTGCGGACCTTATATCTGCCACAAGAACAAACATATTGAGAGGTAAAGCTGATGTTGAATGTGAATAAGAAGAAGACTAAACACATTAAATTGAGGTAGAACCAAACAAGACAAGGAGGAAGTTGATGAGGAAGCAAAGAAAGAGCCACAGAGGCGGACTGAAATGGAGGAAGTAGATGATGAAGTTGAGAGAGAGGCACAAAGGCGGCCGTGAAATGGAAGTGGATGAGGAAGCAGAGAGAGAGAGAGAGGCACAGATGCGGACGTGAAATGAACTAAGTGGATGAGAAAGCAGAGAGAGAGAGAGAGAGAGAGAGAGAGAGAGAGAGAGAGAGAGAGAGAGAGAGAGAGAGAGAGAGAGAGAGAGAGAGAGAGAGAGAGAGAGAGAGAGAGAGAGAGAGAGAGAGAGAGAGAGAGAAGCACAGAGAAGGGTATGAAATGGAGGAAGTGGATGAGGAAGCAGAGAGAGATGCACAGATATGGAGGAAATGGATGACGAAGCAGAAAGAGAAGCACAAAGGCGGAGAAAAGCGAGGACAGAAACCATAGTGGTCCAAATTAGGAGAAGTAATTGAAGGCGGATTGCCACACTTCGAGGAAAGGAGAAGAACACATTGCCAGAAGCACTAGAGTGGAATTAAGCAGGAGAGTGAGATCTCCAGAAACAGAGAGGGGCTGACAAGACGTGGGAGGATATCAAGAGAGAGATCGCTAATCAGGTGCGATGGAGAGGAATAGTAGAAGCCTTATGTTTCAGATATTACGGGAGGGATTAAGTTAAGTGGAATGTTGGCTAGTTGTTTGTAATAGTTGGTCAAGTTCTATAGTTAGAAAAAGCGATAGGTTAATTTTATAAACTGGCCGTTTTAAATAGTTAGCAGGTATGTAGTCTAAGCATTATGTAGTATGTATAATTTTTACAATGGCTTATTATTTGAGATTTGAATTTAATCTTCAGAATTCATTTTTAAGATAAAAAGTTGAGAGTGATTTACAGACTTTACAAATTTTGGTAAAGTTAATTTAAAAAATGTAAAATTTTTTGAATAGTGTTCAGTTGGATATTTTACAATTGGTTAGACTAACTCATTGTATGAAATTTAAAAATCTTTATTGTCGTCTTCTAGGATAAAAAATGTTAAACCCTGTAAACTTAACAGTAATAGTGGGATTTCTTTGGATTTCAGTCAAATAAAGTGTGGATGGAGGACCAGAATTCCAGTTTTGGTTTTGCCTCCCAGCTACGAAGCTGTGCGCCATCATTCACAGGTAATTAATTTTCAATTCAATCTCAGGGTCAATACTTCGGATGTTGTCCTGTTCTATTATCTGTACTCGAGTCCACAGCGCGTCTAAGGACACTATGCGTTTCCTGCTCAAAGCTGAGGTCTGGTGCATTAAGCCCAATTCTGTTTTAGATGAGTAGATATCCACAATAATTAGGAGGTTAAAAACATGTGTAACAACTGTTTTAAACAAACTTACTTACTCTACTTGATCAACCAATACGATTTAACATTTCCTACAAGGTCCATTAAACAAACTTGGATTACAAGCGGATCTGCTTGTTCATTGCGTTTGAATAAGTAGATGCCTCTGAATATATTATTTTTTATTTAAATCAGAGTTTCCTCTTCATCCTGAATCACTGAAATGATTAATTCATTGCTACGTGCTATACAACAAATCACCATTGATCTCATCATCATACCCTTGAAGTCATAGTGCACTAGTGGAGACAATAATTAAATTAAAGGTCTAGACACAATACTTCTTTGTCTGGAACATTGGCAGCACTGTGACGATGCTTTGATGTTAATTAAGCTTTTGTTACAGTAGCAAAGAACAGTGTTACAATGGAATTATTAATATAATTTAAAAAAATTCTAAGGACTTGTCACACAATCAGGAATAAAAATTTATCCTTCTTCGTACAAAGAAGGCACTCTTTTTTCTGATTAATAAATGTCAAGGATTAATATTGTATTCCTTGCATTAACTTTTATTATAAAAGAAAGTAGTTATTCATTAACTGGAATTGTATTTCAAGGGTTAAAGGAGTGAATGAAGAAAGGTTTCGTACGGGAGTTTCCATCAATGTTTGAGGAAGTGTTTTAGAGAACCAAAAACGTAATGAATTTAGTCAGAATTTGGGAGAAAAAAAAATTCGAAAACGACTATTTAAAAAAATTTACTTCTGTGTAAACAAAAATGATAAATTTGAGTTCAGCGTGTCTTTTAAACAGACGATTACCAATGGAAAATAGAAAATTAATTTCAAGGATGAGACACTACAGCAGTAATATTAAATCCAAGTTGCGGGCATTCCGATTTACGTACAGTAATAAATCATTCTTTGATTTGATACAAAACTAAACTCAAAATACTTAAAAGTTACGTACATTTTAAAGGTTTAAACAAACGCCATTTTGTAACGGTTAATCAGACTTGTCTTTTTAAACTAATTAAGAGAACGCAAACCAAAATATGTTTACCAAATGTTCGGACCAAAATTATAGCCACTATCATTCCGTAAGAAATACCAAATTTGTACATTGGTCCAAACTTACAGAAATATTTTTTGGCCGACCGTAATCAAAATAACGCCACAAAATGTAATTGTAATTATAAAATCACTAAATTTCTGCATCAAAACACTAAACTATTTAAAAAAATATCCGCTAGGATAATCTAAGAGAAGCATTCCAACGTTGAACTGAATTTTACCTGTCCCCCAAAAGTGTGGTAATTTTGAGTATACTCAAAATACAAAAAAGAGCCACGTCATGTCGTGTATGAAATTAAATTGATTTTTAAGGTAAAACAACAAATTTCAAATTTAACTTTACAGTAATAAAAATTTATTTTAAAATGTGGATGAGATTTTCAAAAAATTGTATTGTATTTTTACAGTTACATTTTGTTTAAACACTTATTCTAAATAATTTCAACAAACCTACTGTGGATACGCAATGTAACTCTCATACTAACTGTAAAAATAAAATACAATTTTGTAAAAATGTCTTCCACATTTTGAAATAAAATATTTAATAAAGTTAAAAGTGAAATTTGTTGTTGCTATTAGTTTTCCCTTGAAAAGTAATTTAATTTAACATGTCACATGATGTGGTTCTTTTTTGTATTTAGACTGTGTCCAGAAGTACCACATTTTTGGGGGACAGGTAAAGTTCAGTTTAACATTCAATGCTTCTCTAGCGAACATTTTTTAAACTGTTTAGTGTTCTAATTTTACAAATTTCGATTATATAATTAAAAATTCTCAAAATAGATTTTGTGACGCCATTTTGGTTATGGTCATCCAAACTTTTTTTTTTAGCAGTTTTATATTGTCGTTTTATGCCCTTCAATTTGACTCGGCAGAAATTGATGGTTTCCATTTAAAAGTTTCGAGTACCCACACAATTCCCCTCTTTAGTGGGAGGTGCAAAATTCCAAACGATCATAAAAAAACCTCTGGTGACCTAGTTTCCAGTCCCAAAAGTGTTTGGCTCTATTTAAGTTTATAAATTAAGGTGAGGAGGAGGGACTTTACTATACTGTATTATATTGAATTGTTTATGTATAAGTATGATTCAAGGAACTGTTTGAATAGAAAAATATTGTGTTTAGGCGTACATTTGGGAAACACTATAATTTTGTAATGGCTCTACTCGCTTTAAATATTAACTTTGAATGCATGTTTCATACCTCTGGCTAATAGCTGAAATTTGTGATAGATTTATTTTGATGGAAGTAACAAAAACGCCACTGAAAATTATAAAGTGTTCAAGGGATGATTCCTGCAGGACTGTGTTGCGGACTTCACATTCAACAAAAGAATCACACCGTCTTTCCTTAACAAAGCAGCTTATTACTATAGCTCATTATGTTGTTTTTACATTAAAAAAAGTCCAGAATAAAAGTATAGTTTCGTTAAATTCATATTTAAACGTGCGTTTACACGTTATTAAAGAAATATTTATCGATAGAAATTAAATCTGGCGCAACAATTGTCTTGCATGTACTTGGTTTGTGGACAAGTCACATCCCCAACTCAACTATAGCAGTCAAATTAGATAGACATACTCAGCAAAATAAAAAATAATTTGGTAAATTCATTATTTTGGTTTAATTTTGTTAAGCAAATTCGATTGACAAGTCGCTCAGAGTTCTACAACAATAATTTTGATATACACAAATAAAAGGTTCAGAACACCTGCGCAACAATTGTTTTACACAATAAACTGGGTATAGCCATAGAAGAAGGAATTAGAATAAGACATTCACAGGTATAGACTCTAGCGTGATACCCTCGATCGCTAAAATATCCTTAGTTTGGTTACTGGACAACAGAAAGCGCTAGTAGCATCGCTGCCATGCTGACGGGGCTGGCTGTGGAGATACAGCGCCAGGGTGGCACGGTGGCAGTAACCGAAACCATTTAAAAACAAGAACTGCTACAAACCAAATAGTGGCGCTCCTAGAGGCCGATCGCCCTCGTAACACGCTGTTTAAGGCTGTGACTTTCTTATTCTAATTCCTTCCTCTATGGTATAGCCCTTGTACCAATGCCCATCTACCATCTTATAGCCCATCTACCAATGTAATTTAACATTTCCTACAAAGCATAAAATATCCACTTTTTGATATTACATTTAGAAGATCTACTTTTATTACATTTTATGACGGACTGGATAAGAACAATGTTTCGCTCATTAACCTGTAGTATTTTTTGATATTTTAAACAACAATTAAGTCACTGACATCGTCAAATTGAAGAAACAGTTATAAATGTTTGATTGCAATCGTTTCTATAGTTTCCGTGAAAAATTAACATTCAAATTTGAACTTTTTCCTAATGTAAAGTTTGAGATTCATTATGAACTGTGTATAAAAGCTTATATAAAACTAGTGGTAAAGGAATATGATTTTCTACTAGTCATAATAGTTTGTCATCCCTCATTCATCAGTCTAAAAGGCATTGCCTAAAGGTGGATGATATTTCATACAAATGTTGGAATTGAATAGAGCTTTAATCCTTTTGTTATGATAAAAGGACAAATCATTTCATCGTGATACACTTGTCCAATTCATTGCATGACGAATGGTTATTCAATCGTTTTTTAAAAGGATTAAATATAGTACTAAAGTATGTTATCTTTTAGTTTGTTACATTTCCTGCTATTTTTTACCATAAATAATTAAATTTATGATTAATTCTTTTCCATATTGTCTTAAATAAACAAAACAAAATATACGAAAAAGCTAATCAGCAAATATTTCGACAACACTTTATCTACCATCATAATTAATTTCTTTTCTTTTTTTCCAAGACAATTTCGCTTCTCTCGCGGCTGTACAGCTTCTGTCCTCGTAATTGTTCATATTTAAAGAAACAGTTTTTAAGTATCTCGATTTGTGAACGCTACAGCATTCCCAATAATTGTTGTTTTTTGAATAAGTAGTCTCAGCTTGATTCAATATTGACTAAAAGTCAGGATTATCTCATAATTCATTGAAGGCTTAATGATAGCAGATAGAATTTATTTAATTTTTACCAAATACAAACTATATTTTCTGAGAAATTTTCAAAAATTAAACCTTTTACTACATAGAATAAAACACGAACTCACAAAAATTGCGTTTACTTAATCAAACGCGTTGCAACGACAAAGTCGCCATCCTCAGTGATACATGAGCTACAATAACTAAACTATAACTTTTATTACAAAGTACAAGACTTGACCAGTTCCGAGGAACTGGGAGGGTAGGCGTATGTAGGGCCTCTCGGCACGCCACCATTTGTGGGACTACTTTTTTTGTGGGATTTAAAAATATAATAATTTTGAAAAGTCACCACCAATTTCATTTAAAAATTGGAGTTTGGAATTTTTCGATTACCAAATTTACCTTATACAGGGTAAGTGTAATAAACCTAGTAGTATATAATATCTGATGAGGAAGTTTTTTCACGTTTGTAGAATGTAAATGAACTCTGAATTTTTATATACGAGAGATTCTAAAACAAAACCGTGATGGGGAATGTAAACAAATTTATAATTGACGTAATAATTACGCAGTCGTTGTGTTACGTAATTACTCCAGCAAGCTGTCATGGATGTACTTCTTTTAGATCATTTTCACCCCTTGTATAAACCAACACCCCACTTAAGTGGAAACACAGTCGATATATTTCTCCCTCCAGGGGATATTACCAACTCCGCAGTTTTGTATGGTTTTCTGTCAGAGTAACGAGTAATGAACAAATTGCTTTTATCAAAAATAAAATTTAAGAAAAGGAACGGTATTATGAGCAAAACTTTCTTAAAGGGTAGAAAATTTGTTGAATAGATTCATATACAATATTGACAGAATGGCCAACATTAGCATCTCCAAAACTATGAAATACAGAAAACTTTAAATTAGGTACTTTTCCTATTTTTAATGGGTCAAAAAATATTTTGTTCAAATTTTAAAAAGTTTGCCGATATTTTCCAATATGTATAACCTAACCTAACCTACCTTCATTTTTTTTAAATAGCAGCACCAATTTTATAATATTTTTAGTTATAAAATATAATTTTAAATAAATCCAACGTTTTAGAATTGGTTTTCACTCCGTTTTTAGTGGGTACTTTTAATGATTTTTTTCGACATCATTTGGGGTAAAAAAAGATAATTTTAGGGTAACAGAAAATTGAATCCTTTCAAAAAATAGATTTATGAATTGTTTTTCACTGCCAAAACAATATTATTTATTTAATTTAATATATATATATATATATATATATATATATATATATCAATATAAACACTTATAAGTTATACAAATGGAATAATTCTTTTCAATGTATATATCACCGACAGTGTTAAATCAGGCATTCTATACAAAGTCAGGCATTATATAAATTATCTAAAGTTGGCAAAGTATGAAATTAGGCATATTTCATACTTTGTCCAGGCGTTCTATGGAATGTCCGGTGCACTTCAGCGATAGACTGGAGTACCGGGTTTTCCATGGCTTTCAGGTTAGGTTAGGTTAGCTTAGGAGCCGTTAATTTATTTCAGTAAATATTTAGCAGCACATCCTATTTTCTCCATTTAATATTTTTTATATTGTAAATCATAATTTTCTGAGAAAATATGTTCATTTAATGCTTTACCTAAAGAACCGTAGCTATTTTACAAAATACCTAGACAAAGTGAGCTGACAAAATTACTTTTTTTCATACTTGTCAAAAACGCTTAGGCAATGTATAGAATGATATACTCATTTTGAATATCTATTGTATTCCTCCTCCCTTTAATAAATAAATAAATAAATATAAAAATATATATATATATATATATATATATATATATATATATATATATATATATATATCGGAAATGCACAGCAATCTCTCAGGAAATAATTCTATAGCTGAAAATAAGATAAAACATTCTTATAAACATAGGTCTGGAAACGCTTCGTTTTTCGCCTATAGGCCATTTTGTGTTTAGAAAGTATAGTAGATAACCAAACTTTATTTTCTACATTTTCAAAATGGCGAACGTTTAAAATGTTTCCAATATCTTACGTTTTCCTCTTTTAAATGTTTTTTGTACATTTTTTCTGTAGCTCAAAGCGTAATCTAGTTATCGACAAAAACCTAAAAAATTATTTTTGGTAATTGTCTACAAAACCCAAAAATTGACTAAAAACATTTTTTAATACCAATAATTTTTATATCTAAAGTTTTTAAAATTAGGCCTTAAGAATCTAATAAGGGTTTTTTTAAAAAAAAAATCCTATTTGCATAGTAGTTGTTTTTATTGGCTTTAATCATATCAATTAACTCAGAATTCATTTTTTCCAATTGTGTTATTCGACATTTTTTGGGCTTTTACAATAACCCCCCAAAAAGAGAGGAAAAGATTCTGTCCTTAATTTTCACCATTTTTTCTTGAAATTAAAATTAGTTTCAATGCTAACAAAATGTTATTCCATACTGAAGTCTATAATTAATTACTCCAAAATAAACATTTTTCACAACTGGCAAAGACATTAAATGTATAGCATGTGAAATTTGCACAACGCCAAAAAGAATTCCGGATTGAATTGTTTGGATACGAAACTTCCAACATCAATTCATCAAAAACAATTCCCCGGTATTTAATGTTAGACACACTTCTTATCATAATACAAGATAAACAACTTGACCTAACGTAACCAAATACAATTCCTCAGTGTTTAATGTTAGACACCCTTCCTATCATAATACAAGATAAACGACATGACGATTGATTGTTCAACCTAACCTAACCTATTTTTCTTTGTAAGTTCAAAATACACATATTTAATTTCTTCACCATGCAGGATTGAGATCTGAAAAGTTTTATTCAATTTAATGGGTTATAAGTTGTATTTTGACATTCTCAATTCTTTTTTTCTGAATAGGGTTCTATATGAGCATACTATAGTTCCTATCTTAATTTTGTTCCCGCAATTCTGCTTATAAACCACGACAACAGCGACGGACGGACATGTCGAAATTTCAAATGAATACGTCATAAACTGGGCGGGTTAAATATCATTTTACTAAATTAAATGCAATTCGTTTCAAAATGGAGTTACATCTACTTAAGGTACATGGTGGTCATTATGTAGCCTATTATTAAAACAATAATTAGGGAAGCCATTGTGTTTAATAATGAACAGGAGCAGTCGTCACGGCTGTGCTTATTTTAGATACCCCCCCCCCTGTAGAAACCAACACACTTAACAACACCCTTTGCACACCTCCCTTTAAGTGCAAACAGTCAATAGTCTCTTCCCCTCTAGGGTTTCTGTATGCTACTCTCAACACCTCGATCTGTATGGAAATTTACTTTGAGTAACAAACAATTAAGTTTTATATTCGACGTATTTCACAAAGAGAAAACGTATTTTGATATCCATTTCTTGAAAGATAAAATTGTTTTTACATTTTTTACTATCTGTTCAAAGGCGAAAACCTCTCGGTCAATCATAAACTTGTAAAAAAAGCTACAATAAAAACACCCTAACCTAACCTAACCTACCCTAACCTACCCTTACCTAACCTAACCTACCCTAACCTAACCTAACCTAACCTACCCTAACCTAACCTAACCTAACCTTTTAATACTTTTAACAGCGGAAGAGAACAAGAGTTGCTCATGATAACTGATAGGAAAAATGAAAGAGAGTAATCTACCCCAAGACCACATGAAGATGAAGATCCATATTGCTACATATGGTCTTAATTTATAAAATTGTGTTAATATTTTCATTAATTTAAAAAGTATCGTAGATTAAATTAGATTTAAAAAAGAGGCTAAGCCGGTTCCAGTTACCGCGACCATTGCGGTATTATGCAGAGAAGCACTTTATTTCTAGCTCAGTAGATTAGTACTCTTTACGAGTTTTAGTAATCCACTCAGTAGCTCGTTCAATGACAGTTCACCAGGAGTTTGGAAGCCAACAATTCAATACCTCTTACGATTTACAAGATCCTCACAATCAAAGCTTGTATGACCTGCGGTCTCCTCACCCAACCCGTACTGAGTTGCCCTGTACTGTCCCTCTGGGTCTACTTTAAGGACCTTTTCTTAATAGTCCCATACACGCGGGTATCCCTACTGCCCCTTCAGGTCTTACGAACTGTTATGCAGAGCCCTCTACTCCTTTATGTCCCGGTACCCAATGTGTAGTTACCCGGTTTTCCAGAGTCTTGGGGATTCTCTTGGTATTTCCAGACCAAAAAGTGCCTGCGAGTTCTTTGTCAGTATAGATACGAATGCGGGTTTTCTTAAAAGCTCCTTTCATGTTTTCCTGACACACAGTTTCCTTTTCCTTTTCCTGTTTTAACCACTGTTTTCAGAAAAAACTATGTAAAATATATCTCGCTTGACCACCTTCGCATTATTATATTTTGAAGTTGTCTCTAATATTGGACATAGAGTATTACCATAAAATTCACAAACTATCTAGAGTGATACCATAAAATTCACAAACACTCAGAAAGTTAGGTTAGGTTCATTTATAACTGGTGATAATAGGAAGAGAGAGTATAAACGATGACCTGGGAAGTACAAGTTCTTTTATAAAGAACAAAGAACAGAATAATCCTGTTTTAATTAAGGATAATGGGTGGAAAAAGAACATTTAGAAAACATAATACGGATTATGTATCACAACGACTGAATACTTTCCAGGACAATGGGATTAAGTCTGTGTAGCTTGAGGTAACTTCAGCTTTACTCATAACTAGGACAAATGAGATTAACCAAGTTAGAAAGCAGATGGAGGCAGACAGTTTTACTACCGCCGAAGTATATGAAACAGATGGAAGAAACAACGACTGTGGTGCCAAGAGAGGGGGCAAATATGAACTTATTTGGCGCTTACATTTATTCTGAGATATATTAGAAATGTGTACAATTTAAATTTAATCTGAGAGCTTGTTATTCAGAGAGATTTAAATATAAGCATATGTATGTTTTTAGTAATAACCTAACTTGTAAATTCTGTCTATTAATAATTTTGCATTTCGATTTTATTTCGGTAAATTTGTTTCAATTATATTTTCAACAATGTTAAACAATATATATCTTTGTTCTTTAAAAGTAAAATACCTCTTAGTCATAATCAACTTAAAAAAGGAAAACCCATAAAATAAAGCCTCAGAGTAGCAAAATAAAGTTGGCAGTTGGTAAAGAAAGACATGATAGGAAAGAAGAAAGCGAGGGATCTAACTCAAGACTACGTGTAAAAAGTGTAGATTCAGCTAGGTCCTTCGGGATTGCAAGCCTGAACTCACTAAAAATGAACGCATGAGTTTTGTTATAAAATCAATAAACTCTATAGAGGTAAAAAAATATTGTTTACAAAATAAACAAGAAAATAAGTGATAAATAATAGACAAGCTATAAAGGTTTTAAAAAATGGGAAATATGGTATAAAATCAAAGAAATAAAACATAAACAAAACTAGAGTGTATCGAGAAAGTTAGTATTAATTATTCATTTAAGGGTGATAATAGTCGAGAAAGAACGAGGTTCATAAAAAAAGAAAAATACCATTATAAATAAATGTGTATTTCTTACAAGAGAAAAAATTGTGAAAGGCTCGCTATTAATGAGTTCGGGGATAGTGATCCCCAGGGAACTTGTCTGGATCTACACCCTTTTTCACTTAATCTTGGGATTGCTTTCTTTCATCTTTGGTAGCCCCTAATGTCAAAGACTAACAAGTAGTGCATAGAAGCATTTCAGTTTAGGACCCTCCGACAGATCAGCAAATCACCACGGTAATCAGGACAGCTCGGCACGCCAACAATATCTGACTTTGTTGTCTCTCTCAAAAACTGTTCGCTAAAGCTGTATCCGCATGATTCAAGCAAAACCAAAACATCAGCTTCCACCATAAGCCATAATTCACTGGAAATCCCAAACCCGGCACATCTAACTAAATGCCTTTCCAACCAAAAAATGACCTTGAGGTAGTTAAGAGGCAAATATCATCGAGTTGGAAAAATTTAATTTTTGGAAATATTATTAGTGGGGTATCAAATAAAACTAGAATTTATTCTGATTACTAATTTGACGAAAAATTAATATGTTGGCGCTAGGCCAAATTAAAAATGTCAGATATCAAGTCCCCCCCCCTATCTATCTTAAATATGGCGTGACCTACAATACCGAAAAAACTTATTTGAAATTAAATTGCAGCGCGAATTCATGTATTACAATTTTTTTGTATGACGAATACAATTTAATTTAGTTTTTGTGAGATGTGATAGAAACAGTTCAATAGCCATTAAAAGATGGATTACATTTTCATTTATTTCACTTTATTAGGATTCGTAGGTAAAACTAAAAACCCTTTTAATTTCATGAGGGTGTCTGTACGTCGCAACCCTTCAAGACTTTAAATCCTATATATTTCAAACTTTGCATTTATATTCTTTGTATTGTTCCAAATATAGGAAAAATATAGCTGTAACAATAAAACGACCTTGTGGTAATTAAAGGGCAAAAATTACAGAGTTGAAAATGTTATTTTGGAGATATTTTGTGTGTGGTAATAAATAACACTAAGTTATTTTGATTACGAATATATCTGTTTATTTGACGGAAAATGTAATATGTTGGCGCTAGGCCGCTTAAAAGTTTTCACCCTTATAAAACTGTCCCTAGATGTTTAAGTTGTTTGGTTTTAGCACTTTTATATTTATCACTTGATAACGAGAGTTGATTTATACTCTCGAAACGTCGTTTATTAGTTTTTATAAACACAAATGTTTGCAAATGTCCTATTAAATCATACTAATTTTCCTTTCAAATTTTTGTGCAGGGAGGGTAATTTTTTTTTTACAGGTTTACAATATTATACCTACAGTGTATTGTATATCACTGGAAAGAGATGAATTTAGAGATTATACATAAACAAAAAATATGTCAATACCGATAATCAAAATCTAATAGGTAAAACGCGCGTGTTGGATGGTTTGTATGACATAAATAACACAATGTCGCCGATAAGTGTAATAAAAAACTCACTTTATGGTTCAAATATTACTAATAATTCAGTACAATTAATTAATCATTCCATTAATATCAATTGGCTATGATACAATCTACAGTGCCATCAATTGTTAAATGACTTGAGAGAGGGTAATGATTGATTGTAAATATAGAGTGAAATCCAGATTGGAAACATGATATTATTTTGTCTTTTATGTAAAGGTTGTTGATCTACTGAACTAAGCTAGTAGAGTTATCAAGTAGAGATCTGAGACTAATGGGTGGTTCCCTTGAAAGTGTGACATGTTTTAAGTATCTGGGTTTACTCATAACGGTGAGAAATTCCACGCCTGAAGAAGAATCTTAGAGTCAGCCAATATAACATGTGTTAAAATTTGTCAGTGAGCAGAGCTACAAATATAAGTTTATGAAAACATACTAAGGGCAGTCGTTATATACGATACTGTAGCGTTGTTGTAGACAAAAAGAGAGGAAGAACGAGTGAAAAGATGGGTGAAAAGTATTATAAGGAGCTGTTAAGGAGGATGGAATTTGGAGAATAAGAAAGAAAAGGATGTATATGGTGAACCTGGTATACTATTCGAAATAAAAAAGGATAGATTAAGAGGGACAGATCATTTACAACCGATGCGGGAAAGAATAGTAAACAAGATATGCCAAGGAACCCAGGAGGAAGAAGGCCCAGAGGTACATCAACAAAAGGTCATTTAATGATCTTCAGGAGGACCTACGTAAGAGTAATGGATGTCCGGAGATGGGAGGCGAGTAGCAGAAGATAGAAAGAGTGGAGGCGTTTGTTGGAAGAGGGTAATACTCAAGGAAACCAGGAGGAAGAACGCTAGAGGTACACCAACATTAGGTCACTTGATCTTTAGGAGCACTTACGAAAGATTAATGGATGTCCGAAAATGGAAGGCGAGTGGCAGAAGGTAGAAAGAATGGAAGAGTTTGTTGGAAGAGGGTCCTACAGGGATAGCAGCGCGATCTTCAGGAGGATCTAGGAAAGAGTATTGGATGTCCGGAGATGGTAGGCAAGTGGCAGAAGATAGAAAGAATGGAAGCGTTTGCTGGAAGAGGGTCCTACGGGGATTGCAACGTGATCTTCAGGAGGATCTAGGAAAGAGTATTGGATGTCCGGAGATGGGAGGCAAGTGGGAGAAGGTAGAAAGAATGGAAGAGTTTGTTGGAACGGGTCCTACAGGGATTGCAACGTGATCTTCAGGAGGATCTAGGAAAGAGTATTGGATGTCCGGAGATGGAAGGCGAGTGGCAGAAGGTAGAAAGAATGGAAGCGTTTGTTAGAAGAGGGTCCTACAGGGATAGCAGCGCGATCTTCAGGAGGATCTAGGAAAGAGTATTGGATGTCCGGAGATGGTAGGCAAGTGGCAGAAGATAGAAAGAATGGAAGCGTTTGCTGGAAGAGGGTCCTACGGGGATTGCAACGTGATCTTCAGGAGGATCTAGGAAAGAGTATTGGATGTCCGGAGATGGGAGGCAAGTGGGAGAAGGTAGAAAGAATGGAAGAGTTTGTTGGAACGGGTCCTACAGGGATTGCAACGTGATCTTCAGGAGGATCTAGGAAAGAGTATTGGATGTCCGGAGATGGAAGGCGAGTGGCAGAAGGTAGAAAGAATGGAAGCGTTTGTTAGAAGAGGGTCCTACAGGGATAGCAGCGCGATCTTCAGGAGGATCTAGGAAAGAGTATTGGATGTCCGGAGATGGTAGGCAAGTGGCAGAAGATAGAAAGAATGGAAGCGTTTGCTGGAAGAGGGTCCTACGGGGATTGCAACGTGATCTTCAGGAGGATCTAGGAAAGAGTATTGGATGTCCGGAGATGGGAGGCAAGTGGGAGAAGGTAGAAAGAATGGAAGAGTTTGTTGGAACGGGTCCTACAGGGATTGCAACGTGATCTTCAGGAGGATCTAGGAAAGAGTATTGGATGTCCGGAGATGGAAGGCGAGTGGCAGAAGGTAGAAAGAATGGAAGCGTTTGTTAGAAGAGGGTCCTACAGGGATAGCAGCGCGATCTTCAGGAGGATCTAGGAAAGAGTATTGGATGTCCGGAGATGGTAGGCAAGTGGCAGAAGATAGAAAGAATGGAAGCGTTTGCTGGAAGAGGGTCCTACGGGGATTGCAACGTGATCTTCAGGAGGATCTAGGAAAGAGTATTGGATGTCCGGAGATGGGAGGCAAGTGGGAGAAGGTAGAAAGAATGGAAGAGTTTGTTGGAACGGGTCCTACAGGGATTGCAACGTGATCTTCAGGAGGATCTAGGAAAGAGTATTGGATGTCCGGAGATGGAAGGCAAGTGGCAGAAGGTAGAAAGAATGGAAGCGTTTGTTAGAAGAGGGTCCTACAGGGATTGCTGCGCTAGGTATATACAGCTAAAAATTATATGAAGAAGTGACTTGCAGGGTGAGGAGATGGCGGGAAGAGGGAGGTCTGAAGGGAGGAGAATTAACTGTCCTGGACGCTCTTTTACCAAAGCTGCATCCTTTCTCCCACCCTAAGTCTTTCTTTATTTAGCTAAAAAAAAGTTTAAAAACTACTTGAAACAAAATTCTAAACTAAAAATGTTTCAATGTTTTTGGAAGGTAGATTGCGAACATCAGCTACGAGGAACAGTGAGCGACTGTGGCGGATCGTAGAGCTCCTGCCAGGAGGCGCATACGCACTAGCTCTCCGCGCGTGTATCTAGCAGCTTCTTTGCTTAAATTTCCTACTGTATGTAATATATCTGTGACCTACTGAGATTAATTCACGTTTTATACTTTTATGATCATATCTCGTGTGTTATTCAACTTATTCATTGATACAAATTTGCAGATTTCAATTCTGTATCAAGAGAGAAGTTATGATCAAAAATGTAGTTTCGATCACTGAGCTCCTAAAATATTCGTTTTGTTATGAGATCGGACGGGGCGAGTCATCGACAGAAGCGAAGCGAGTGAAGGCCGCTTAATATACGAGGCTCGTTAGACGCCTAGCTGACGCCTAGAAATTGTAATGTTCTTAAAACTGTGTAACTTTCTGGATAAGACTCCTTAATCTACGAATATAATTTAACATTTCCTACAAGGCCCAAGAGAGCAAATTTTGGGTATTACATATTTAGAGGATCTGTTTGAATTATATTGTATGATGGAGTGGGTAAGCACTATGATGGCGCCCATCATGACGTGAATATAATACCGCATCAATTTAATAATACGTTTGCATCCACAAAACAGAAATTATATTTTATTTATGAAATCAAATCTCACATTTATGCTCGTCGCCAAGACATACTGACGTATGAATTACATATGCAAAATGTCATAAACAACCTTTATAATTATTTATAATGGAGCTTTGTTCCATTCCAACAAGTAGAAGGTTAAACACAATCGGACCTTGACAGTATGTCTTGATCTAACCTCAGGCGGATTAGTCATCCATCTACTGAGAATATTTTATAAATTGTTAAATTATAAACTAAAAAAACCGGTAGGAAAAAAGATGAGTGTCTGGGAATTTCCTCATTGTTGTATCAACTACTCGTGTATTTTAAGCTTAAGTGTGGGAATTATTTGTGATGGTTTCTTCGTAATAATAAAAGATCAAATGGTAATAGTGTTTTAAGATAATTCTGACACATCGGTTGTGATGAATTATGTATAATATTATATACAACAGATCATGATTCCGGTACAGAAAACAACAGAAACAAAACACTATTATATAAAAATATAGAGTAAAGAACTTGGTGGGTACCATCACAGTATTTACAGTATCCTCAAGGTAGGAATGTGTCTAGAGTGGAGTGGAAAAGAGGGGCACCACACTTCGTTTGTTCCGTTTGCTTTCAGCGGTATAACCCCCCAAAAAATATAGACCTCAAATGCTTCTGTGTAAACGCCTACCCTTCTTTCGTTTCTATTATCGGTGTAAATAAGAATAAAACGTTTACAAAATTTAACTTTTGTGATACAACCCCCCAAAAAATATAGACTTCAAATGCTTCTGTTTAAACGCCTACCCTACTTTCGTTTCTATTATCGGTGTAAATAAGAAAAAAAAGTTTACAAAATTTAACTTTTGTGATACAACCCCCCAAAAATATAGACTTCAAATGCTTCTGTGTAAACGCCTACCCTTCTTTCGTTTCTATTATCGGTGTAAATAAGAATAAAACGTTTACGAAATTTAACTTTTAAGAATTAACTTGTACTTAAACTTTAAGAATTAAATGTAGTTAAGCAGTAATTTGTGTATCTAGTTTTCTTGGAATGAGTTATACCGTCAAGTCAGGTTTTGGAAACAAGTAGAAGGGAGGATCAGACACACTCCTAATCTGAGGGTAATGTACCCCAACGTACATTGTAATACAAGCAGATCCTCTAAATGCCCACAATTTGGTTTCTTAAACATTGAATGAAATATTAAATATTTGACTATCATGAGGTCTTAATAGGGTACGTTTGTTTACACAGGTTATTATGAATCTTGTAATTGTGTCATTTACTTTCTTGACATCGGTTAGGTTACGTTAGAATTATATTAAAAGATCTCCACTCGCTTAGCTCGTGTCAGTATCTCGATCTAGAGGACCTTGAAGCTATGAAATACACTCGCTACGCTCTTATCGGTAGTCGCATTGTAACTTCACGAATATCACATTTGGTAGACCTACATCAGGATTTGATGGTGCAAATGATGTTGAACGGACGTTACTGCTTTAAAAACAGCGGTTTTCAATACATGCATTGAGATGCTAAAGTGGTTAGTTTTAGTCCTAGGACCTAAGGTCGAGGTCATCAGCTGTTACTTCGTTTATACGAATTAATTAACGATTGTAAAGCATCTATAAAAACAACCGATACTCTCGATTGTAAATAACCGTTAAAACAGCTGTTACCATCGATTTGAAAGTTAATAGGTTATAACATTTTAGTTTTTGTGAAATTGTTTGCAGTATAACGAAAAATATAGTTCATCGCTTGGACCAAAAGAAGCTTTTCGATCCTCGCTCATTTTCCGGCCTCTGCCGTTAAACTTGAGCTTGTATTGAAAAGCGTCACTTTTGGTCCTAGTGATGAAATATACTATTTCCGTTTCTTGAGGTTATGAAAAGTAAATATCGTATATTTATATATTTTTGGTAAAAATCAAATTTTGCCTCTGTTAGAATATCAGGTAAACTCTAGGTTAAATTAGATATTTCGGTTTTAAGAGCGTAAAGTGCCCATTTTTTGCTCGAGATAAAAAGTTGCTGCACGCATTTCCCTGCAGCCGCAAAATTAAATTAAAAATAAAACAGATTCAATATTTAAACATCTTTATTAGGACATTCTTTTTGAAAAGGAAAAACTGAATGTTATTTATAAGTTATTCCAGTAGCCCAAAAATTCATATTTTATCAAATTTCCATAATAAATCTGAGAAAGACACTAGGCCTATATTTTGTTAAAGTTACAATAACACAACAACTGTAGACCTATTGATGCTCTTGTAGGCTGTGAATCATAGGGCTTATTTCTATTTTTTAAAAAAATACTGAAATCAATATTATAATGAAAAATTGGGGGGAAATCATGGTTTTATTCATATTTATGAACTATATGGATGTTTATACATAAAGTCAAGATTTTTTTTTTTTTTGACATGAGGTGTACTTTATAAAAGAATGGCTGATAACGAATACAGTGAATCATGGGTGGCGTAAATGAAAATTCTCCATTACTCTTCAACACTTTACATGTTTACAATGATAATTGCGCATAATGCATATTTGAGGTTAGTTGTTTGTCAACGGTAAATGTTTGTCATTGTTGCTATAGCAACAGCCGATAGAAAAAACATTGATGTAGATACATCTCTGGTAAATCAAATAGCTTTCATTACTCTCTAGAGCGCAACAAAAACTGTTTTGCATTCTATTAGCGAAAAAAATGTTACTTTAAACTAGCTGTAGAAAAAACACAAAACAATGTATCATGCATTGCATCTCAGGAATCAAATAAACAATAATGAGTTTATTCTTACGTTTATTTTCCCTTTTGTTTAATGAATACAAAATGACAGAGTGACAACTACAAAGCATAATGAATCAGTTGTAATGACGTCATTATCCTAGGACAATACGTCAGAGTTAAGGTGAGGTAAGGAAGCATTAAGCCACTTATACAGGATGAATCAAAATTTTCCAACCCAACCTAACCTAACCAACTTTATACGTAAATACACGCTTCATTGCTCTGGAGCCGAATATAAATTGATGTCCTTCCAGATGATGTCAAACAGATTTTCATCTTTGTTCCTACAGCACCAGATGAATTCACATAAGTTAGAATCTAACAAATCTCTACTGGTTCCACATTCTTTCTGTTCCTGGTAAAATACTGTCTTTAATACACGCCAATAACGTTTCAGCTGTTGTGTCAGGTAAGGTTCTGTCTGTTCTATTTTTCTCAAAAATTGTTTACGAGTGACGGTCCTCTTCTTGAACATATCCTCCCAAAAAGATAGAAAACAATACAGAAAAACCCTAGCCCTTGGATACTCTAATAGCGTCAGGGTCGGAAGAGAACAAAATTTGGTCAAGAGAGACTTGATATGAAAGAGAGGGATCTAACCCAAGACTAGATGTATAAGTGTAGATACAGTAAACACGCCCACGAATAGTTCAACAATTTTCTGATTGAGAAAAATATATAGGTAACTTCCAAATAGCGGTCGGCGGAAATCTAACTCTATTGCACATTTTTCAAACTCATGACTGTTTTTTTTTATGACTAGGTGATAATAATTAAAAACACTCTTTATCAAATACAAAGTCATAAATATTGTTTTTATACGACTGATAGTAAATTTTATTGCCAATACACAATGTTTTATATTCATGAAATACGAGAGACCGCTCAATGCACATTTCCAATTATCATAAACGATGTTTTGTCCACAACTCCTCTTTTATCCACTTATTCCCTGTCCATACGTACTCTCTACCCCCTTGTGTCCTTGTCCTGTTATTGGTTGCACTGCTCAACAAAAGTAATAAAACTTTATTGACTATACATTTTCACAAATTGATGTTGAAAAAGTTTAACAAATGTGTATTTCTGTTGAAGGTAACGCATTAAGTTTTATATTGATGGTATATTTCCTTAACGGGCAGCAGTTAATAGATATTTAACTCTGATTTTTGATTTCTCACATATACTTAGTATAGCGAAAGTTATGGGATGGGTCAAAAATGGATTCTTTCTAGAGTCCAAAAAAGTATGTGTGGATATTTTGGCGATATTTAGGGACTTTCACAAGTGTTAGTAAAGTCCCCCCCACCTTAACTTTTGTACGAATTTAAATAAAGCCAAACCCATTTGGGGCTGTTAACTAGGTCACGTGAAGTTTCTTTTATGATAGTTTGAAACTTTGCACCTCCTCCTAAAGACGAACATTTTGGGGTACTAAAAATTTTTCAAATAGGAATCCACATCTTGTGACATGTCAAATTAAAAAGCATAAAAAGATAACATTGCCCCATGAAATATTTTTTGGATGACCATAACAAAAATGGCGGCACAAAATGTATTTGAGACTTTTCAAATTATAAAATCACTAAATAAATGAAATCAGAACACTAAGCAGTTTTAAAAATTTTCGGACCAATCCGAGAGAAACATTCGACGTTGAACTAATACCTGTCCCCAAAAAGTATCGTACTTTTGGACACACTTGAAATAAAGGTTTATATTCGTAATATCATTTGGTAAGATTAAAATTCTAAATTTAACGTCTACATTTTCACAGATGTTTAATTTCTCGATGCCCTTGAAAATACTAAATCCCAACGAGTTTGTTTTAAACTTTTAGAAATGACTTTACTAAATTTCATCAAAATTGGATGTATGGTTCAAGATACTGAATGCAGACCACGATTGTTACATTTAATGGCTCTGGGTTGTACAGATCCGTCCTCTTTAAGAAGATAATTGGTTAATACCGTTAACGATTTGCTAATCCCAGTTAACTGTACTGAAAAGACTCGGCTAAGGATGGTCATTGACTTGATGTGATACATCCTCACTGCTTTGTCAGGTACAATTTACTAAAGTATAACAAGCATTTGAACGGACGGCAAAGGCAATTAATATTGTGGAATTAGTTTTCTTATCACTTCTCGTTAGAGAGAGATAGAGAGTATTGTCAGATTTATTTAAGATTAATATGTTCCTTCAGAGTGCTCCGTATTTTATGGTACAAATATCCGGAAATAAAAATTTATTTGTTGTTTAAAGGTAAAAAACCTTTAGGTTATCATCGCCTTATATAATAAAGGAATGGAATAAATATCTCCAGCTCTTGAATACTCTAACAACGTCAAGGGTCAGAAAAGAACAAGAGTTGGTCAAGAGAGATCTGATAGGAAAGTAAACTAACCCAAGAATAGGTGATAAGGTGTAGATCCAGGTAGAATTTCTCGGAATTGCCAATCCTGTACTTATTATAATGAGCCTCTCAGGTCTATCCGAAAATAAACCATTGTTACTTTTACCAATGACTACATAAATTGCTTTTACTTACGTCACAAAAACGTAGTGTAGGGAGTCTGTTCCAGAAAAGGTTCGCCACTCAAACAGTGGCACCCAAAAGGTTTCATAACCTAACCTAAATTTAACAGCACTGTAAATACAATCGCTAGTATTTATTTTCAATATTTTCATTTACTCTATCATAGTTCTTATCTTAAAACTTCAAACTGTTGATAAAGCAGTCAGTTTCAGACAGGTGTTTAGATAATGAATAATTATAATTTAAGTGACGTCACCACATTTCCTACGTACAGAATTACTGTTTCTTGGAAGCCTTCAGTTGAAACACAAGTGAATGCTTCGTTTGCAAGTCATGAGTTACTATTAAACAACAGACTGATATTGTTCCCATATAGACAAACAGCTGATTAGAGTGGTTTTTTATGCAACAAACACACTAATAGATACTGAATGGAAACACTGTAAACTAGCGGAATGAGTCTGTTCTTCCTTCTTTCTATTTACCCAGAATACGATTTATAGGTTGTTTGGGAATTACAAATAATTTTGACCTCCATTTTTTACAACTTCAGAAAACTGAAATAGTTATTTGTGCAACTAGTGAGCAAAGTGGCACTTTTTTAAACTAGAGAAAAATGTTGACGCACGAGGCATGCCGAGTGCGTCAATTTTTTCGAGTTTATAAAAGATACTTTGCTCACGAATTGCACATTATACTTGGTCTACAGTTGTTATTTTGTGACAAATAAAAAACATACTTCAGCAGTAACACAATATGGCGGGGTATTTGACAGGTTTTCATCCTCTAAACTGTCCATATTTTAAAACTAACTACACAAAATATAGCAGTAGTGCTGAACAACACATCAACACTGAGTAGAAGTTTTCACGTCAAAACTGAGGTTATTTATGAATATTACAAATAACTTAGGTGTATTGTTGAGGAAACGGGATTGCCAACTTCAAAACTCGGCAAACGAAAAATACTCTTCGTGTACATACACTTTCAATCATCTTCATAAATAATTACTTCCCTTTTCAACTTTAAAACGTTGTTTTGTTGTTCATTTATGTTATTTTACATGTAAGAATTAATCTAACCTACATACGGGACATTTCCTGTATATTATAAATCAATTCAAATAAACCTAACCTAAATTTCGTTTTGTTCGGTTGCCATTCGGAGTGAAAAAACGAACAACCATAGGCAAAGTGAAACTGTTGAGAAATCAGCTGTTTTGCAAACTAATTTAAATGAACAAAATGCCACTTTGTCAACAACTGTAGACAAAGAAACTTTTCTTTGAACAGAAACCAGTGAAGCAACGTAGGCGACATGAACCTTAAATTGTTCTGATGCGGGCAGTTTGATGCTGGTCAGCTGGGCAGGGCTACCTCCTACTCGGTCAACTTCAGTCTGTTGGAACTGCGGTAATAAATTATGAATACTACTGGATGAGTTCATCGTGAGCAACACTTCTGGAAATTTCAAAATCGAAATAAAAAACACATTTCCACAAAATTAGCGCCGTTCGTATACAGTCCGAATTTAGGGTGTAAACATTTATAGGGTAAACAATTTTGCTTGAGATATATTTCCCACTTGACTTAGGAACGTGTTGATTACGCTTAAAAACGAGTAAATTTCATAGTTTAATTTCGCTTAGGAACGCTTTAATTCCATGGGTTAATTCCTCTTAGAAACTCGTTAATTCCATGGGTTAATTCCTCTTAGAAACTCGTTAATTCCATGGGTTAATTCCTCTTAGAAACCCGTTAATTCCATGGGTTAATTCCTCTTAGAAACTCGTTAATTCCATGGGTTAATTCCTCTTAGAAACCCGTTAATTCCATGGGTTAATTCCTCTTAAAAACTCGTTAATTCCATGGGTTAATTCCTCTTAGAAACCCGTTAATTCCTTTTGGAAAGACGTCAATTCCTCTTAGAAACCCGTCAATTCCATGGGTTGATTCCTCTTAGAAACTCGTTAATTCCTCTAAGCAACTCGTTAATTCCATGGGTTAATTTCTCTTAGAAACCCGTTAATTCCATGGGTTAACTCCTCTTAGAAACCCGTTAATTCCATGGGTTGATTCCTCTTAGAAACCCGATAATTCCATGGGTTAATTCCTTTAAGAAACTCGTTAATTCCAAGGGTTGGCGTTTCATGTTTTTTTACTTTTATCGCTTGATAAAGGAAGTGGATTCACAATCTCGACAAGTCATTTTTTCCATTTTTATACAGACAAATAATGGAAAAAGTATATGTAAATGAGACGGTTAATGAAAACAAATTACTTAATAAAAATGTCCAAATAAATAAAAAAATTATGGTTGATATTTGATAAAATTTCTTTTTACATAACAAAAAAATTGGCGGAGTTCGTAAAAACAAAAGGTTTCATTAAAAACTGTATATTCAAGAAGATAATCAGATAAAATTGCAATAAGTTTATCTTTTGCAACGTAGCAATGGAAGTAATATAGCTTGTTGTACTCTTAAACATTTTTCTTCACTTAACCTCACAATATCTTTTCACAAGAAAGCTGTTGTCATGGCAGCATTTACTTATCTCTTTTTTTACTTTGTACTGGTGAAGAGACGACAATTTCATAACTTCGCTCATTCTCCTTTAGAAATTCAGAATAATAGAAGTTATATACATTTTTTAAATAAAGACTATCTCATTTTAGTTATTATTAATATAAATAAGTAGTTATTGTATTATTACGTATTTAGTAAAACCAACATTTAAATCTAAACTAACATAAATGACGGCCTACCGCCCCTCCCACTCTACAGATGTATCAACCTATCAGCTTGAAGTCACATCAATCCATGCAATTGGCCTTAAATACACTTTGATAATATAATTACCACCATCAGGTGGCTCTGCAACTAAACTAAAACCAGAATTAAATCTAAACTAACATAAATGACAGCCTACCGCCCCTCGCACTCTACAGATGTATCAACCTATCAGCTTGAAGCCACATCAATCCATGCAATTGGCCTTAAATACACTTTGATAATATAATTACCACCATCAGATGGCACTGCAGCTAAACTAAAACCAACATTTAAATCTAAACTAACATAAATGACGGCCTACCGCCCCTCCCACTCTACAGATGTATCAACCTATCAGCTTGAAGCCGCATCAATCCATGTAATTGGCCTTAAATACACTTTGATAATATAATTACCACCATCAGATGGCTCTGCAGCTAAACTAAAACCAACATTTAAATCTAAACTAACATAAATGATGGCCTACCGCCCCTCCCACTCTACAGATGTATCAACCTATCAGCTTGAAGGCACATCATCCATGCAATTGGCCTTAAATACACTTTGATAATATAATTACCCAATCAGATGGCACTGCAGCTAAACTAAAACCAACATTTAAATCTAAACTAACATAAATGACGGCCTACCGCCCCTCCCACTCCACAGATGTATCAACCTATCAGCTTGAAGCCACATCAATCCATGCAATTGGCCTTAAATACACTTTGATAATATAATTACCACCATCAGATGGCACTGCAGCTAAACTAAAACCAACATTTAAATCTAAACTAACATAAATGACGGCCTACCGCCCCTCCCACTCTACAGATGTATCAACCTATCAGCTTGAAGCCGCATCAATCCATGTAATTGGCCTTAAATACACTTTGATAATATAATTACCACCATCAGATGGCTCTGCAGCTAAACTAAAACCAACATTTAAATCTAAACTAACATAAATGACGGCCTACCGCCCCTCCCACTCTACAGATGTATCAACCTATCAGCTTGAAGCCACATCAATCCATGCAATTGGCCTTAAATACACTTTGATAATATAATTACCACCATCAGATGGCTCTGCAACTAAACTAAAACCAACATTTAAATCTAAACTAACATAAATGATGGCCTACCGCCCCTCCCACTCTACAGATGTATCAACCTATCAGCTTGAAGGCACATCATCCATGCAATTGGCCTTAAATACACTTTGATAATATAATTACCACCATCAGATGGCACTGCAGCTAAACTAAAACCAACATTTAAATCTAAACAACATAAATGACGGCCTACCGACCCTCCCACTCTACAGATGTATCAACCTATCAGCTTGAAGCCACATCAATCCATGTAATTGGCCTTAAATACACTTTGATAATATAATTACCACCATCAGATGGCACTGCAGCTAAACTAAAACCAACATTTAAATCTAAACAACATAAATGACGGCCTACTGCCACTCCCACTCTACAGATGTATCAACCTATCAGCTTGAAGGCACATCATCCATGCAATTGGCCTTAAATACACTTTGATAATATAATTACCACCATCAGATGGCACTGCAGCTAAACTAAAACCAACATTTAAATCTAAACAACATAAATGACGGCCTACTGCCACTCCCACTCTACAGATGTATCAACCTATCAGCTTGAAGGCACATCATCCATGCAATTGGCCTTAAATACACTTTGATAATATAATTACCACCATCAGATGGCACTGCAGCTAAACTAAAACCAACATTTAAATCTAAACAACATAAATGACGGCCTACTGCCACTCCCACTCTACAGATGTATCAACCTATCAGCTTGAAGCCACATCAATCCATGCAATTGGCCTTAAATACACTTTGATAATATAATTACCACCATCAGATGGCACTGCAGCTAAACTAAAACCAACATTTAAATCTAAACAACATAAATGACGGCCTACTGCCACTCCCACTCTACAGATGTATCAACCTATCAGCTTGAAGGCACATCATCCATGCAATTGGCCTTAAATACACTTTGATAATATAATTACCACCATCAGATGGCACTGCAGCTAAACTAAAACCAACATTTAAATCTAAACAACATAAATGACGGCCTACTGCCACTCCCACTCTACAGATGTATCAACCTATCAGCTTGAAGGCACATCATCCATGCAATTGGCCTTAAATACACTTTGATAATATAATTACCACCATCAGATGGCACTGCAGCTAAACTAAAACCAACATTTAAATCTAAACAACATAAATGACGGCCTACTGCCACTCCCACTCTACAGATGTATCAACCTATCAGCTTGAAGGCACATCATCCATGCAATTGGCCTTAAATACACTTTGATAATATAATTACCACCATCAGATGGCACTGCAGCTAAACTAAAACCAACATTTAAATCTAAACTAACATAAATGACGGCCTACCGCCCCTCCCACTCTACAGATGTATCAACCTATCAGCTTGAAGCCACATCAATCCATGCAATTGGCCTTAAATACACTTTGATAATATAATTACCACCATCAGATGGCTCTGCAACTAAACTAAAGCCAACATTTAAATCTAAACTAACATAAATGACGGCCTACCGCCCCTCCCACTCTACAGATGTCAGCATGATGCCACGGCCATCGACATAGGGTAAGACGGGATAATCTCACTAAACAAGTATTATGAAATACTAGGGTTTACACAATGGAATATGACTGAACAATGAGTTTTTTGGTAGTAGTTTCTGTAGTACCTACAGTTCAACTGGCAATATTTATTCACCAGTACAAAGAAATTCGCGTATCATGTCAAAGTCAGCTGGGTACCGTGACACTACCCAAACACTTAACGAAACTACATCAATAGGCCTATAACAAAGTTAAACGGCGTATTTAAGGTCAAAGATAATGACGTGCGTCTGTATAGACGAATGTCATTAATCATATTTACATCTATTATGGCTACGTTAAGGATTTGACACACGTATTATGAATGATAAACAGTTGAAACACATATTAAAACGAGAAAATTGATAAACTGGAAGTTAATAGAAACAAATCTCGTTGAAGTTTAAGAGAAGAGACAAATTATTCAACTTACGGAAGTGTCAAAGAGGTTTTGAGATTTTTTTTGTATGAAATTCAATTTATACAGATTTTGTTCCTAATGTGTAATAATATTAATTTTACATGTAGTGCTTCAAAGAATGAAAAATTCAACTCGCAGTTTTCTTTGCGTTGTTACAGATACATACTGTAGGCCTAAATCAGTATTTTTAAACACGTTTTTATTTTTGTTGTTCCATAATTTCGAATTATATAGATGAAAGTATCGCAATTTGTTTCTTAAAACTTGCGAATTACAGATTTCCTTTCAGTCATTTCGGTATATTAAAAAAATCGAATTACAGAGATAAATTAACCATTTAAGTGAAGTTTTATGTTTCGAATTACTAATTTTTTTTCAAGGAAATAAAAATAAAGAATTGAGTTATAAACGTTTTCAAGTTATAAAGTTTCTAATTTAGCCAGGTTTTGCCGTAATTAAAACATATTGTTTAATAAATACCTATTAATCCATCCTCAACGCACAACCTTCCATACAGTTTCCATCATTGCTTAGGTTGGAATAGCTCTGGAACAAATTACGTTTGGAAGAGGACTTAACTATCAATTCCGTTCGAAATCGGTTGCAGTATTTTTGCTTAACAAGCAGGATTGTACCCAACGAATCGAGGCCTCTCTCTCTCTCTCTCTCTCTCTCTCTCTCTCTCTCTCTCTCTCTCTCTCTCTCTCTCTCTCTCTCTCTCTCTCTCTCTCTCTCTCTCTCTCTCTCTCTCTCTCTCTCTCTCTCTCTCTCTCTCTCTCTCTCTCTCTCTCTCTCTCTCTCTCTCTCTCTCTCTCTCTCTCTCTCTCATAATATGTTGTTATGTTGTATGAGGTTAGGTGGTAGAGAGGTCCTAACCTCGCCCCTAAATAAAGACAATTCATTCATTCATTCTCTCTCTCGGACTCTCCTGCGATATCGTCGAAGTTCAGAACAGTTTACAATTTATATTACAAAACTGCTTTTACCCAGTTTGTAAATTTTGTTATGAATTGTTTGTTAAATGAACGCAGCAGCGCACAGTTTTAAAGTTGTAAAACTAAATTCAGAGGACTATATTCTTTCCTGCCGCTATATATAAGCCAATCTTGATTGGTCAAATTTCCCGCGCATAGAACTCGAGCCGAGGAAAAGGTAGAACGGGAAAAATAATAATGTTACACGGCTTCTCGTCGCTCTCATGCTCGCTTATTGATAAAGATTAAATTGAACTCTAATGACAATCGAGTGTACCGGAAAGTATTTTCTCTCAATTATGTGTGCATTCATTTATGTTTGATTCGCTCACTACACAAGGTAACAAATCACACTTATTGGCTTCGTTTTTTGACTGATCTACATGTCTTCATGACTATAGGAAATCCAAAAAGTAATTTTCCACATGCCGTCCATCCGTCGTTGTCATCTGTACGCAGCACGATGGCGGGTCACAAACATGAAATTTGGTGTAGGAGACCATAGTGTGTTCATGTAGAACCCTATTGATTTTCATAAACAAAGAATTTTAAATATAAAAATGGCGGCTATTCTAAACAGATCATTTTTTTTGTCCATAACTTGTATGTTTCTCAAATTATAACACATTAAATTAGATAAAAAAAAATTCAGATTTCAGTTCTGCATGTAACGGTACCAACCCTACACCTCTAAGATGACAAATAACGATGTTACTTTTAAAAATGTAATTTCGAACCCTATACTAACAAGAAAATGTGATATTCGTATAGTTACATGTTCGGCAGTTGTTTTGTTTGGACTACACCGCTGAAGAACGAGACGAGTATTGGTTCAATCTGAGCGGTCCGATTGTTGTGGATTTCGTTTGAAAATAAAAGTTGTTGTTTGTGTGAAATGTCTAAAATCTTTAGAAAAATGAAACCATAAAATACTGACATTTTGTTACGTAAATACTGCGTTTAAAGTTCTAACAAAAAATGCGTTCTTTTTCTTTATTATGATAATATTGAAGGTTATATGGTAATGAGACTTCATTGCATTCCAATCGTTTCCAGTCCGTCAAGTAAAGTCATATCACTCTAAATTCCATACAAGGCTTTATAGCAAAAACATCTCGTTAGGAATTTAATTCTACGCAAAACTGGATTCCAAATGAACAGGTATTAGTGAGTACCTAAAAATTTGGTCTTTTTACGTTTTAAAAATAACATTCCAATTGGTTTTAGCAGAATTATTACTGATTTTGAGAGTAATATAAGTAAGATAAATCTATTTAATGGGTACCTTTTTGTTTTTACAAAGTTTTTTTTTTTATGATGTTGGTAGGCTATATATGCCACGTGCTTTACAATCAAAACATAGTTGACTAATTATTGTGATCAAATTGGGCCATGTATGGATTTTTGACAACTTACAACTTACTTTGTGTTTTTATGTCTCTAACGATTTTTATCAAATTTCACTCCTTGTAACCTCTAAAGTAAATTTATACAAGAAATTGCGTATCTAAAATTCAGTTGCCCGATGATGCCGCAAGGCGAAACAATTAATTGTAGCTCATTTATACTATTAAATATTTGAAACTTTAAGCTTTTGCTTTATTTTATCCTTAAAATTCTTAACAAAATAGCGGCAAAAATATATTTTTTTAGTGTAACAAGAGAATGGATGGTCTGACTTCTCAAAACATTTTATGATCTTTAATTTGATGTATCACAAACTATAGGTTGCCATTAGAAATTTTTTAATTTAGGTTAGTGAGGTTGGTAATATTTGTCCCTCTGTGAATAGTAAACATTGACAAAATCGAAAGTTTTCAACGAATACTATATATTTTCTAATGTTTACTTTAATTGATTTTCACTTCTTCCTTTCCAACGTTGGTTGCATAATCAGCTATTTATTTATCAGTAAATTACTAAATTTGCGTTTTCTTCTCAATGAAATATAATAAGAAAAACTATATTAGTATCAGTTAAGATTTGGATCAAATATTTTAAAATAAATCACTTGATTATTTCTTTATAGTGAATACGGATATTGCAATCCCGAGGTACCTAGCTGGATCTACATATGTTTTCATGTTCTCTTGAGTTAGATCCCTCTCAACTTTCCTTTCTAGACCAAGTATGTTGTTTTACGAAGAAAGTATTTTAAGATTAGGGATCTTGATTATATGTTCTATTCAAAAAGCAATGAGGAAGAAAAACCTAAATTGATTGCTTCCATGTACATAACGAAGTTTTTCTGGGGGGGGGGGGGAATCAGAAACGGATGAGGTCCTATTGAACTTTAGTAACAATGCACATTGAGGGTTTTGAACTTAAATATCCAGGATAGATTCGAAGTGAGATGAGGAAATGTGGTCTCTTCCTTCAGCAAAACAGGATCGAACAGGAGTACCCGTTTTTCTACTCAGTATATTCGACAGTCGGATCGGATTTCAGGAATCTCCTGACTGTTTGGCATGTCACAAACGTCACCTCTGGCTATCTGCCCCTAGGGCCTACTCCACTTCAAAACGATTCGTCGTGAGTTCAGAAGAAGTTCCAGATAGACCAAGAGCTTCTGTCTGTCGAATTTTGTCTTGTAGTTTAAAGGTCTAAAATCCTATCTTATATAAAAAAAGGAAAAACAAAATTAAATTATGACCCCTAGTCCTCGATTATCGTCAGAGTCGGAAAAAAACAAAAGTTGGTCAAAAAAGATCAAATAAAAAGATGAAACTAAGACAACATGAAACAAGTGTAGATCTAGTTATAGTCTCCTGGGATTGCTACTCCCGGGGGTTCTACAGGAATAAAACAACAAACAGATAGGACGTTCCAGATTACAGTGCCTAGAAAATCAAGTATTTCTAATTTTAACATTTATGCAGTCTCAAACGTTGAGAAATGTCCAATTTATTGATAAGGTTGTTTTATTAATCAGTTTGCAATATTGTTTCTTCTTCTATTCAATTAAAAATCCCTCCGATAATTCTGATTTTTGAGTTACTGGTAAAAACCAAAATATCATCCACTGGGTTGTTATAAAATGCGAATTTTTCAACAGTCTACTGATTTCATTTAAATTTTAGAGAAAAATGAAAAATGCCTTCGTCTGCAAAATTGCAAGTACAATTCCGGTATAATTGTAAAAAAACTGAACCTTTGTATCTCTCTAGCTTTCTCTGTTTAATTTTTTCGTCTTATAATTTTTACTTTTTGATTTGGGGTTAAAGTTTTTATTGCATTTTATTATTTTTTTCGGCAGGGATTAGATTTCGTTGAGTTTTATTTACTTTTGGATGAGTGAGAAACTTTGTATAACGTGTTTGTACAGTGTAAAAATACTCAAAACTAAATGCAGTTTGTAAATGAGTTTATCTAGGTCTAGGATTAGTAATATCTGAAGACAAGTTTCAATCCAACTACTACATCGAATCCACGTTCCCAACTTTCCCTGAACAACTTTATATCCCAGAAACCACAGGATGCCTTGGGGTAATCTCGTCTCAAGTTAGTGAATCAAGAATATTCGCAAATCGAGTTTCAATGGTTGGTTCCATTACTTTAAATCCCGGCGGGTCCCGAAGCTCTTCCCCCCTATTTCTCTTCCAACCCTTCATTGATTTTTAAAATAATTTGACAGACTACACTACTTAATATATTAAAAAATAATATAGGGTGTGTTAAAACGGTACATTTAGAGTTGACAAATATTATGTTTAATCGTAAAAAAATAATGAAAATATAACAAATTTAATTTTAATACACAATATACAGGGTGCTGATTCTAGAGATAAAATTAAAGAACAAAAAAAGTTTTTTCATCTGTTCCGCATTTTGTGTTTTTATAAAAAAAAAAATTTTAAAAAAATAAATAAAATGATACCTTTGGAAGTAAATAAGATATTAAATGAAAATTTGGTATCTATACATTTTCAAAATGGCAGACGATTAAAATTTGTAATGTTGAATATCTCGAAAACCATCAACATTACAAAATATTTTTACAAGGAACAAAAAGTTTTCTTCTTTTAACGAAAAACAATTTTTTTTTTAGTGTTTCTGTAGGTTGAAGGATAACCAAGATATTAAGCCTATTAGTGAGAGAGAAAAATACATATATTTTACCTCTTCCCTCGTATCTCTCTATCTCTCTTTACTTTCCTTCCTTTATATGCTTGTTTTGTTTTGTAGTTTTTATATTAATTATATTTTGTTTTTAGCTTACACATTTTTCATGTATTTATTTTCAAGGGTTAAGTGAAAATGAGGACTATCAGGTCCTAACCTTTTCTTAAAATAAACTCTCTCTCTATCCATCTCTCTCTCTCTCTCTCTCTCTCTCTCTCTCTCTCTCTCTCTCTCTCTCTCTCTCTCTCTCTCTCTCTCTCTCTCTCTCTCTCTCTCTCTCTCTCTCTCTCTCTCTCTCTCTCTCTCTCTCTCTCTCTCTCTCTCTCTCTCTCTCTCTCTCTCTCTCTCTCTCTCTCTCTCTCTCTCTCTCTCTCTCTTCTCTCCCCCACATATATATATATATATATATATATATATATATATATTTTTTTTTTTAAGAGAGAACGAAAAAATAATTCTCTTTCTTTTCTCTACAAAAATTTACAAATTTTTTCACCCTCCCTATTTCTCATTCACTTTAGTAAAATGTATTAAATCTGTCTCTCTCTCTCTCTCTCTCTCTCTCTCTCTCTCTCTCTCTCTCTCTCTCTCTCTCTCTCTCTCTCTCTCTCTCTCTCTCTCTCTCTCTCTCTCTCTCTCTCTGTCTCTCTCTCTCTCTCTCTCTGTCTCTCACACACACACAGGTACTTACAGTTTGACAAGACAATCGTCAAGACATATAATCAATAACTCTATCCTGAATCCAAATGTGTACGTCTAAAACACGCAGGTCCTGGTGAGATTATATTATTTATATGCACACTTCTCATCACGAATTTTGTCATCTTTGGATGACGTGACATAAATAAGAAAACAGAAGTGATTTTGTCAATTTCACAAAGATTGGAAAGAAAAAAGCACTAAATTACTTGGTAACACTCGTGACAAGTCAACAAAGTGTGTTTAGACAATTTCTTTTTGAAAATATTTATTGTAGTCATACTGATAAGAAAAGGGTCAGACTAGCACAGAACATGACTCTGACAGATCGTCAGCTGTTATAAAGCTAATCACAAGAGACTAGAGTTTATTTTAGAGACCCGGTAGACCTTAGGGAATTTTTACCAATTATTTCGTTAGAATAAAAAAAAATATAGAGGGGACACGCGTAATCAGTTATTCTACGACATCTGATGAAGTGAATGATAAGAATGCTACAAATATATATATGTTGCATTCTTGATGTTCTTCAGTAAATATATGTAACATGCCCTTTTATATTTTAAATTGTCTCAACTTTTCCCTAATTCTGTATTAAAACAGTTATTTAAAACACTTTTTTTAACAGCTTATTTTTAGATTTAAAGCCAGTTTTCTCTTACAATTTAAAAGTATAAACTGAAGTGTCTCATATCAAATGAAAGCTTTACAAGGCAAGTTTTTGATACAATTTGACACTTTTTGTGCCTAACAATAGTGTTTGAATATTTAAGGTTTTTTTCTGAAAACAAATGCAAACTAAATATACTAACATTATTACTTTTAAAAATTAAAATAGTTGTATTGTACTGTAAGTTTTATGCGCTTTCAGAAGTAATACCTAAAATTAGTGACAGAAAAATTGAGAAAATCTATATTTACAATATTTATGAAAAACTGTAAACAAAATTTATAGTTCCACGGCAAATTGATAGAAGAAAGTGTGTTTCTACTTCTTATAGTGTGTACGTTTTACACTAAAAATGTTTTTGACATTAATTGCCGATCATCCTGTATAGTAAAAGGTTCTTGCCTTTTGTCTTGACTGCGTTTCTTTATTTATACTGTATCTATTTGATGTATCCATAAAGACATTTAAAAAAAGATGTTCCTATCTTTTCAGTAGCCTTTCTTGAAAAACAGCGTTACTCATCATTAACAACATCAAGTAAGTAGAACGCGCTAAGTTGCTAATTATATGTCAAGGTATCAATTGACACCACGACAATGTACAGCACGTTCCATGCAGAAACTGATTTTTGATTTGAATATCAATGAGAAGGAAAGTTTTGCATATCCGGTCAGTATGTAATGTTGTGATTTCCACCCGTGTCACAACCTTGCTGTGCATCCGTGCAATGGGTCTTATCTGATTCCTTGAGTAATACAATCGTTGGAATTAAAAAACGGATCTTTAACACGTGGTAGGTGTGCTATTGATTTAAGTAGAATCTAGTCACTGAAGTTTAAACTCTAATGAATAGAGATCATTCGCAGTATGGAAGATGAAAAGTTTTAGAAAATAATTTGAACCCGTTGTGTAAAATGGAGTTTGTATAATCCGAGCTAATGAAGGAATATTTACACGGGGAAGCTGATTTAGTTTCAAATATTAAGAAGGGAAGATCGAGATGGTCGGGGGAAAGTGCAATAAATAAAATAGTATCCTTGAAAGAATGAAACAGTTTGACTATGCAGAGGCAGATTGGGGAAGGATGTTTATTACAGTTCGGAAGAGAGAGAGAGAGAGAGAGAGAGAGAGAGAGAGAGAGAGAGAGAGAGAGAGAGAGAGAGAGAGAGAGAGAGAGAGAGAGAGAGAGAGAGAGAGAGAGAGAGAGAGAGAGAGAGAGAGAGAGAGAGAGAGAGAGAGAGAGAGAGAGAGTTGAAGAAGATATCATAATCGAGTCAGTTAAACTACAAACGACAAACCATCCTCAATTTTAGATGATTACATTAAGAATTAACAAATATGCTAATTTTGGAAAGTTCTACCTTTACAGAAGCTGGACATAACCTAACCGCCAATTACAAAACAAAAGACGAACTTGTTACATCAGCAATAAAATGTCAGCTCGTGTCTGTGTTGGTATAATTAACAATAATTGCAAATTTAATTGGCGTGACGGAAAGATGGATGTTTACTGATTGTATAGAAAACAATAACAATGAATGTGCAAAGAACATTGTTTGTGAAGACTGAAATAGCAAACAATAAAATCATCTTCATGTTGTAGGATTGTGTTTACACGTTATAGGTGGAAGTACAGGCGGTCCCATTAAGGTATTTCAAATTTTAAAAATTTTGTACGAATGTTGTAAATATGTATAAAAGTATACCACAGAATGTTCTTGTAAATATATTGCATTCAAACAAAATGGTGGATGTTTAAAGTAAAACACAGTTTCTGGGCTATATGATCTTATTTTTATTAACAGCTGATAATTTGAAAAACAACTGTTATGTTTGCTATGGTACATTGTTAGATTTTAAACTGTACAGATGTATTCACCTCTTTTAGTCATGGCTTTTACAATAGAACATAAAGTGCTGTTTATCGGTAATCACATTTAATAATAATCTTGAAGCAAGAACATGATTCCAGTTCATGTGTCAAGGTGTTGAACCACCACCACACAAATCAATAACATAGTGGAAAACACTACTGGAAACTGAAAATGTAGTGAAAAAATACAATCGAGAATGTGATGTAGATATGAAAAAAAAGTTTGTTTTACCTTGTTAAAATCAACAACACTTCTGAGAGCACTATGAATGGAACTTGGTACCTTGATGTACCTAATCAACATGTGATTCCACACTTTACATTTCCAGAAACGAAGTTGGCATCTTACAGCAAAATGGGCAACTCCACAGTATGCCAATCTTGTAATATATTGGTTGATCAACGAATTTTATGTTCGATGGATTGAGAAGGGAAGTATTTTTATGAGCTGGCCACCAAGATTACCGAACCTAACCATTAGAGACTTCTTTGTGTGGGGTTACGTAAAAGAACCAGTTTATTCTGACACCATTAATACAGATAGTTAAAGACAGTTATTGGAAATGAAATTCACAATATCCTTCAACAATGTTTCTGGCAGCCTTTGAATTTTCATTCCACGGTGCAACCAATGCATAGTATAGATAGTTTCCAATTTAAATAATGATCATTGTTTCTTCTTTGAAGTTCTATTGTTGAAAACAATAATTTTCTTTATACCAACCTAGAAGGGAATAATTTATTATTAATTTCTGCAGTAATACCAATGTGGTTATCAAAAATACAGCAGAAACAAACTGTGTTTTATTTTAAAAAGCTGACATTTTGTTTACATGCAAGATATTTACTTGAACATTCTGTGGTACACTTTTATACATAACTGCAACATTTCAACCAAATCAGTACAAAACAACTGTTCACAACAAGCCAAACATTGTACCTTCATGGGACATACTATACAGAGTGTGCAAAATTGTGTTTCTAAAATTCAGGAGAGGGTTTGCTACATCAAAACTATGAAAATGTTCCTATAAACATACACCCGGAATTGCCTAGTTTCTCAGATATTCAACATTTTCCTTTTTTCACGATATGTTTTATCTCTAGAACAGTTTGAAGGATTGAATTGAAACTTGACATGGTATCTAAGAAGATAAAGAAATATTTTGGAAAAAATAACCAACATAATGTTCTTAAATTTTAATAAAAATTTCACGTTTTTGAGTTATTTAGATTTTTTAAATTTAAGCAGTCTCCATTTTCAAACGGGTTATTGGATTTGATTGGTTAATTTTTTTAAATAGTTCTTTAGTTTATTAGGTACCATCCCAAGTTTCAATGCAATCCTTCAAAGCGTTCTACAAATAAAAAACAAAATGGTGGATAACTGGGAAATTAGGCAATTACATACATATGTTTATAAGAACTTTTTCTTAGTTTTAATGTGGGAAACCAACTCCTAAAGTTTGGAAACACAATTTTGCAACACCCTGTATAATCTGGTCCACACAGCGCATACATAGAATTTCAGTGTCAACTTAAAGGAAAATATTGACAAACAAAATATAAAATTAACAAAATAATTTGAATAATATAATATGTGAGACGTAGAAAGTTGGTGGAAGAACAGAAAGATGGAAAGAAATGCGTGATAAATAGCTAACAGGAAGCGAATTTTTGGTATCCCTTCGTTTGTCGACCTCGACTTTGGCTTCGATATACAGGGTGATCAAATCGATATGGTCACCATTATGATCTATAATATTATAAAGTATACAAACTTTTAACGTGGAATTTTCTCTATTTTTTTTTTTTAATGAATTAGAAAATATGCTTTCCAAATATTTAAAAAATTTCTACAATTTTCTAATATGGCGGCCAACTTATTGTTTTAAAATAGCAACATGTTTATAGATACATCAGTAATTTTAAGATTTTTTGGTTCCTGGATGTATTTTGATAAACCCAAGAGTTTGACAATGAAAGATTGGCAATTTATTATTTACTCGATTTTTAGTGGGTGTTTTTAATTGTTTTTATTTCAATTTGTGGGGGGTATATTTTCCTACAGATATAAGGCAGACTGTGTAGAGATGTATTTTATTGAATTATTTCACTGCTATGTCGATGTAAAACAGCTGTAATAGGTTTTTCCAAGCTTTAAATTAACAATAGATTTACTCCAAACATAATTAAATTTGTGGAAAAAATAGAACACTTTCTAGTCACTAGCTGTATTTAATTTTAACAAATATACTTTTGTTTATACTGATGACCGACAGTACTTGATAGAATTCCATGCTATTCAAATAAAAACATAGACAATCGTTTTTGTAAATTGTACATTTATTAGGTCTAGCCGACCAAGGTTTCGCCAGTTATGATATTAATAAGGTATATCAGTGATGGTAGGTGTAATTGAGTCTTAAATGACAAAACAGATTTCTTTTATTTTCCTCCACTACTACAACCTTTATCAAAACATGTCTAAAATTGTTTATGACTCACTGGGTTTCCTGCTACAGGTTCTATTGTCACGTAACGGGACTTGTGGGCTTGGTCTCAAAATGTGTTGTTAGTCTTTGTATAAGCCTCGTCATTGCCGTAACTGGGGAAACCAAGGCAAGAATTCACAAAAGAATTTTGCGTTTTATTTGAGAAAACTTTTTCTACTTCAGCGATTGTTCATTTTATACATCTTTCTAATATATTTTAAATGATTCGTAAAATATCACATAAAATATTTGGAGCGGAAGTGGTGAAAAAGATTAATATGTAAAGAGAGCCACTAGTAACAAAGTTTAGCTCAATAATCAATTGTAAAGTTGTACAGATTAAAACAAATGAGCAGGCAATTGACTTACAATACTACTATGACTACATCCAGGACTGTATGACTCACCTGTAACAGAAAATAAAATATAATTAATAAAGCTATCAATATTTACATCTTATTGATAAGAACAAATAAACAACAGATACGTGTAAAGATATTATGTGCTATCATGGGCGTCATCACCAGTTCATTATTGGGGGGGGGGACATATGCCGGGGGTCTGGGGGTATGGAAATTTTTTTAAATTAAACTTCTCAAAACATTGTTTTTATGCATTTATTTATGCGTTTGTAACAGAAATGTAATGTTAAAAACCCTAGTAAAGACAAAGCCCGATGTTTACCTTTTAAGGTTTTAAGGAAATCATTCGTTTTTAGCAAACATATTTTTACATCTCAAATATTGGGGGGGGGACGCGTCCCCCCCCCCCGGCGATGACGCCCATGTGTGCTATAAACGTATTGCTCAGACATTCTGTCATTCATAAAAATACGCTATAAAACATAATTCAATTACTTTACACCGAGTTCTGGTATCTGAGAAATCTTAATAAAGAAAGATATGCTGAACTTGACTTCAACTGGATTAAATGTCATTAAGGTGCTGATCTAAAGGTCCTTATTGTTTTCATTACTAAGAATGATGTGGTTGAAATTCTAGGCAAGCTTACAGGGTGATTGAAAATAAACTACCACCCCTAATTTTTCAAACAATATTTGAGATATTTCAATTCTATTTGCGGCAATCTCTTTAAGTAAGAGGACAATCTAGAAAACCAAAGGTTAGGTTATTTTAATTTTAAGGGCTGGGGAATTTTGTGTTGTTCAAAAATTTCAAATATCATGTATAGGTTGTGATACTTTGAAATGACATTGAAAATTAAATTCGGACCACTCAAAACAAAGTATGGCAACGAGATAAAAAATGAATGACTTCTCTTACAAACTTGATTACGTGTACAGGATAAACGAAATTATTGGTAGTAAAATGTACAGCAATGCCACTTTTTAGCCTTGTGAATCGGCTTCAGCAGATTGATTTCGCGGACCTATGTCTTCTTCCGGAAAGATTTCAAGATACAACTAATTATCTTAAAGTATAATCTGAACAAATGGCTTAAAGAAATGCGCGTGAATCATCACTCTGAATTGATAATGGATGACACAGACATAGAGTGCAACGAGCAGTTTTTATACTTACCAACATGGCCAGACAAGTAATGCGAAAGGTGAGACCAATATGATACACCCATAGTCACAGAATAACCAAGCTGTGAATATTAATTCCAACGTAGATGTGAAATATGGAATGTGAGCAAACAAATTATTTTCAGGTTACAAATAAGATATATTTTTAAAATTTGGTGGCGAGGGTTATTTCCAATCAAGATCTTTGAGGGTACAAACCGATGTTCACGTAAGTTGGAAGGAAATGATTGCGATGGGGGGGGGGGCATTCTGCGGATTCCACAAGAAGATATTGCCATGCAGGCTTTTCATTAGAATCTCTAAGGAATTCAGAAAAGAGGAAGGCTGATAATTATCTGGAGCTGGTCGAATGTCAGCTATAAATAAAACATTTGGACAAGCAAAGTTCATGGTAAAGGACAGAAGACTCCGGCGTGATTTCGTTGAGGCCCTTTGTTCTACACTTTAAACTAGAAAATTTTATTCCGAATTTAAAAAAGGTATCGTTGGACATTCAGCTTCAATTATTTTTTAAATTTATTTATTTAATTTCCCTCCAGAAACAATACAGATACAAATATTAACACATCTATTACAGCTATTTTATACAATAGTAATCAGCGAAAGAGAAAAAAGAGAGAGAGAAAAAAAAATCAAACAAAACATTAAAAAAAAATCTACAATAGACATAAAGTGTACATTGAACTATGCCATAAATATATACACTTACGCCCAATCATACTTACACATCTCCATTACTTATACTTAAATTATAAACATATTTATTTATGTTTTAATATAAAATTACAGTTTAAACCCTTTAAAAATTAAAATAACTTAACATGTATAAATATCACTTAATCAATTAATTAGGATTTTTTTAAAATTATTATTTATCTTTATAAAACCAGGAGAATCATATGTGATAATAAACCAACCAAATCCAATTAAGCAAAATGTCAAATAGGGTTGTTGATTAGGGTGGGTTTGACCATTCCTACTGCAAGTTGGAAAAAAGATTTTGAAGGAATGCCAGGTGACCACAGGTGGGGGTTTCATAACTCCAGAAAGTGAAACAAATGAAATATATTGGCGAGGTTAAGAATTAAAAAGATCAAAGTGAAAAACGTTTCTAGATAACGAAAATGAATGCTCGTTTTTTTTTCTCTTGACATATTATGTGAGACATTTATATTATCTTAAATAAGTAGTTTTATATAATTTTCTATTGTTTTTTTTCTTTCTTTTTCAATTTCTATTTATAATAAACTTTGGATAGAAAATAAGGATATTTGTATGACACTGCTATCGTATGTATTGTTGACAGATGTACACCATCATAGACCTAACAATTCAAACACTATTAATTGTATAACACTTTATTCAAACATATAAAAATATTTTATTTTAAAAATTTGTTTTCATCGTCGTACAATGCTTTCATTGAAAAAAAAAACAAAAAAACAAAAAAAAACAAAGTGCTTCTAATGCATCTACATTGTCTACAAAGTTAAAAATTGGACTTCAATTTTGACTGGAAAAGTTACAACTTATTTTGGTATAATTTGCAGATTCCTTCATTTATTTTCATACATGAGAAAATTTACTAAAATGAACATTAATATTAAAAAATTAAGTTTGAACAAGCATTCTTGAAAATTAAGATAAAAATTTAGGCCAAACGAAAACTACATCAATCTGTTTGTCATTAACTCGTAATTAAATTAGATCTAAAAACAACATATAAAAGAAAAATAGGAAAAGGTAAAACTAGTGTTTTTCGTTACCACGCGAAGGTTTGTATTAAACACAGATTGCGTAGGTTCTAAACGCCCCCAAATATTGGCAAATGACCAAAATGGTAACATAAGGCGTATAAACATATTTTGAAACAATCTTAAACCATACAGCTTACAAGTTATACCAAAATATTAAATAAACTAAAAATAATTGATAATTAGAAACGTGTCTATATCAGGTTGTGAAATAAACGTTCATTTTTCACTGTTTCTTATCTAATTTCTATTAAATCACATTTCCTTTGATATCTTCTGAATTGAGAACATTATAATTTCGTGTAATGAATCGTGATTTTCAAACAAGTTTAAAATATAATTTACTTTTGTCAATTTCATTAAAATTTAAAATTTTCACCCCATTAATACTATATAATAAAGCAGAAACTTCAAATAAGTTCTCCTATACAGTTTAATATTACTTTCAGTTAATAGTATCATGTCTGCCTGTAATGACGTATTTATTACAATTTATCACATAATATAACCTTTACCACACCTGTAATAAACTTAATGGTTTGAAACTTTTTTCCGGTATAATTTATCTACATATTTCAGCATCTATTTATCTAAATACTTGTATATATTTTATGTTATTCACCAGCTATAGATTTTTGTATATATAATGTAGTTTTAAACCGTATATTTTTTTCGATTCTGTCTTTCAATCACATCCATCAATCACTTGAATAAATCCGACACTCGTGACGTCATTCGATATCTTTCACTTATTTTCAACGATATTGATTCAACGGTTTACGTAATGCGTTTAATCTTAAATAAATTGAAGGGGCAAAATTTAATTAGACATCTTTTGTTTGTTTTTTAATATAAGGTTTTGAAGCGTTTTATATTTTTAATAGAAAACTTTTTTTTTTATAACTTGAATGTGTAGTAAAATTCTTGATGCAAATGTGTGTTTTAGGAAGGTCTGGTACCAAATATTGACATTTGAAACGTTTTTCGGAATTTCAAACCCCACGATTTTTCTCTTTAGTAGAGGGAAATTAGTCCAAGAAAATTGATGAGAAGGGATGTAATTGGGAAGTTGATTTTTTTTTTGTACATGCAACTGAGTGGGAAAACTAAAAAAAGTTAGCAAAATCGGACTGGAGCTTCGCTAGAAAAGTGCATTTTTATGCATTTTGAGTGCATAGCTACATTATTTTTTTTTAAATATCTCCAACTCTATGGGACGTAGAAAAATGAAAATACTCGGAAATGTACAATGGCTTAATTTATTATTACATACAATAAAATGACCAATACATAACGTTAAACGAACAAATTAACAATCTGTCAAATGTTTCCAAAAACTAACGTTGTTGAGGAAAAAATCTCCTCTTAATTTACCGTCTTCAGTTTTTAATTAAATAAACCATAATAACAGTAAGTTATTCAATGAATGTCTACCCTTGATTCTTTTAACTTCCAACACAAATATAAACTGAAAATATAGCGTGTTGACAGTAACTCGTTATTGCTTATAGCGACTTTCCGAGCTCTAAAATTATTCATGAAAACACTCAAAATAGTTTTGTCAAGAGTTGAGTTATTTATTTATATTCAAGGTCAACTATGATTCCAGCAGAAGACGTGATCACAATCTAACGGCTGTTGTAATGAACACTTTATTCAGTTTTAGTTTTATTAAAATAGTGGTCTAAATACCAGAATGTAAGTAGTTAGAAATGTAATTGTGTGACAGTCCGAAAAAGAGAATGAGATGCTTATTTATATTTATACATTTAGACTAATCAATGGACAATTATGAAAAAAATAATTCCGTCTAAAAGGTAAACTTGACTTACTTCCTTATCATTCCTGTTTATATTTGAAGCTGAATGTCTAAGGATACCTTTTTTTAAATTCTGAAAATTATTTTCTAGTTTAAAGTTAAATATATATGCGTTGAGGTTATATATATGTTTATGTGTGGTTATGTTTGTGCGTGTTGTGCGCGCGCTCGCACGTTTGTGTTTGTTAAAGTTAAATATGTATTAAGGTCAAATATATATGTGTTAGGATTGAAAATGTATGTATTAAGATCAAATATATATATATGCATAAGTTTAAATATATATTTGCTTTAAGGTAAATATATATGGCTTAAGACCCTCAGGACCAAACTTATAGAGTGTAGAATTTTTAAGGGATCACAGCTGGATTTACACCTTTTTTCAAATAGTCTTGGGTTAGATCCCTCTTTTTCATCTAACTTATTAGGTTTCTCTTGACCAACTCTTGTTATCTTCCGACTCTGTCACTATAGAGTATAGAGAGCTAGGCTATTTTATTTTATATTATTTTCTTCCTTATAATTTTACAATAAGGCGATTGTGTCAGAGAGGTTTTTTTAAAAATTTGTTTAAATAACCAAAACGACGAATTATATTATACTTAAACAAATTTGTTTACACAGTGTTACCACTACACCTAAAATAAATAATTATTTTAAATTGCCCATAAAATCTATTTCACAAACATATAACAGTACTACAAAGATTTAATCAATTCATATACAGTATATTAATTTCATAATTTAAAATTTATACATACAATACATTAAAGTGTACAATATTCGTTTCCAAATAAAGGGAAACCTTCCTATTGTTGTACCTAACAAAACACTCCAATACAAACAAATACACGGGGATTGAAGTATTCATTCATCCCTACTACACATGATTCCAATTTCACACGTGTAGTTTTCGAAAGCTCATCCGTTGTGTTTTTTATTGTTCTCAAAGCTTAAACGGAATAGATAAATTCGTACTGGGAAATAAATAAATCTGTGTACATGACAGTTTTATCCTACACACGTTTACTTTGGGAGATGAATGGGAATAAATCAATGTAGCTATCTAAAAATAATATATTTATACTCCATGATAAATATATGTCCATCTGGAGTTATTCTTAAAAAACGTTAAACCGATTTGGGTGAAACTGGTTTTACGATTGTAAAGGCGGTTGCGCGATAGAGCTATACGATATATATATATATATCTTAAGGTCGTAAGCGATATACGATAATTATCTGAAGACAGATATCGCTATTACACGTTAAAAAACGTGTTGTAGTGGATAAACAGGTGCACACAATCACGATAAAAACATTTATCGTAGATTGTAGTAGACGACACGCTTGGCTCAGCTCTTCGCTTTATCTGTAAAATTAAACATAGAAGAAAATATCCCTTCTGCGGGCTTCTCACACTTCTCGCGAAAGCCTTTACTCCGAATATTCGGCGAAAACATTCACCCATTTTGGCGGCATAAACGGCAGCCGTAATATGCAAATGATGACAACGTTTACGCAGTTTTAACAGGGTCGGAAGAGAACAAGAGTTGGTCAAGAGAAATCTGAATAAGAGGGATTTAAAACAGTACTACATGAAAAAAGGTGTAGATTCAGTTAGGTCACTTGGGATATCCAAGCCCGTACTCGCTAAAGTTAGCCCTTGAGGGTACTGAATGTTCAGAGACGCCAGTGGAAAAAATTCGCTTTCGGTGGATCTTGAACAAAATACCGTCAAACTTGATCATTTACTGAACACTCTCAATTCACCATTTGTGTGCTTCACACACTTTTGGGTAAATATTTGAACCCCGAACGTTTGGCAACAATTTTGAACCATCTATAGATTCCTACGCAGCCAATAAACTACACTAGGTTCAAGTTTCACAGATTCACGAATTCATCAAGCCACTAGCATTTCTTGTCTCACACAAAGACTAATCCGAACATTCGGTTACATTCACCAATAATATGGGACCAGCTTTAGATTTGTGGTCTATAAACTGCTCCGATAAAGAATCATCAACATTCGCCATTCGTTATCTCAGATAAAGAGTGATCCGAATTTTAAACTTAACCCGAACATTCGAACAAAATCGCCAACAATTCGGGACCAGTTTTAAATATGTGCACAAAAAAACTGCTCCTAGAACATATTCTAAGGAATCATTAACATTCCCCATTAGCAGTGTTAACCTCACTCAAAATGTGTTCAGAATCTTAAACTTAACCCAAATATTCGGGAACATTCGTCAATAATGTGGAACCAGCTTTAAAATTGTGGAACTATTTCTACTGAATCATTAATATTCTCCATTCGCAGTAATTATAATGATGCTAAAAGTGATCCTAATTTTAAACTTAACCCGAACATTCGGCCAAATTCGCCGAAAAGTAAGACTCGATTTATATTCGATTCCAAAACACTGCTCCTAGAAGTAATTCTAAAGAACCACAAACATTCGCCATTCGCAGACGTTATCCTCATAAAAAGAATTTTAAACTCAACCCAAAAATTCGGCTAAACGTGTTAACACGACAGAATTGTTCGATAGAATTCCAAGAATATGTTTAATTTCATTAGAAACATATTTCCTATTTTCTAGGTATTCACAAAGCAGGAAGTAGCCTACACTAGAAACCATTATAAGGATTAGTCGGATTTGAACAGCAACGAAGCGAAGTTGAAGGGCATCCATCCTATTGTAAATGATCAAGTAGACCTAGGGGGAACATATTATTGATTTACTGCAGAAACAAAACATCTCAAGTACTCAGCTAGTAGTGTATTAGCACTTTCATAATGATAGCTATTGTGAAAGCCGTCAGTACTGTGAGATGACAACTGCACAATAAGTGTGTTCTTTGGACAAGTTCAGCTTTTATTCGAATAATTTAAAATATGACAACATGAAACCATCTAAGTCTTACTTTTATGTCTTAGTTTTCCATCTATATGTATAGAAAGGTGCTGAGTATTTTTTATAGAAGGAATGGATATTTCTCATCAGTATTTCCCTCAAGAGCTTATCTATACCGTGTACAGGCTTCGCAATCCCGAGCCATGGCTAGATCTACACCTTTTTTCATGTAGTCTTGGGTTAGATCCCTCTTTTTCTGCCACGTCCTTCTTGACTAACTCTTTCTTTTCTGACCCTGACGCTATTAGAATATTAGCTCGCCAATATAGTTAGAAGAGAACAAGAGTTGGTCGAGAAAACATGGGTGGAGAGATGCGGGAGTGACTAATCAGAAGCAAGTTATGCGAGTTTTAGATAGGCCAATAGAAAGAAAACCGAAAACATAGGAGGACAGAAAGGGGAGTGACTAATCGTAAAAAAGTTAAACGAGTTTTAGATAGGCCAATAGAAAGAATTCTGAAAACATGGGTGGAGAGATGCGGGAGCGACTAATCAGAAACAAGTTAAGCGAGTTTTAGATAGGCCAATAGAAAGAAAACCGAAAACATAGGTGGAGCGAAAGGGGAGTGACTAATCGTAAACAAGTTAAACGAGTTTTAGATAGGCCAAGAGGAAGAATTCTGAAAACTTGGTTGGAGAGGGGAGAGTGAATAATCAGGAACAAGTTAGACGAGTTTTAGATAGGCCAATAGAAAGAAAACCGAAAACATAGGAGGACAGAAAGGGGAGTGACTAATCGTAAAAAAGTTAAACGAGTTTTAGACAGGACAATAGAAAGAATTCTGAAAACATGGGTGGAGAGATGCGGGAGCGACTAATCAGAAACAAGTTAAGCGAGTTTTAGATAGGCCAATAGAAAGAAAACCGAAAACATAGGAGGACAGAAAGGGGAGTGACTAATCGTAAAAAAGTTAAACGAGTTTTAGATAGGCCAATAGAAAGAATTCTGAAAACATGGGTGGAGAGATGCGGGAGCGACTAATCAGAAACAAGTTAAGCAAGTTTTAGATAGGCCAATAGAAAGAAAACCGAAAACATAGGTGGATAAAGGGGGAGTGACTAATCAGGAACGAGTTAAACGAGTTTTAGATAGGCCAATGGAAATAAAACCGAAATCATAGGTGAAGAGAAAGGAGAGTCACTAATCGTAAACAAGTTAAACGAATTTAAATAAGCCAATAGAAAGAATTCTGAAAACATGGGTGGAGAGAAAGGGAAGTGACTAATCGTAAACAAGTTAAACGAGTTTTAGATAGGCCAATAGAAAGAATTCTGAAAACATGGGTGGAGAGAGGGGAAGTGAATAATCAGGAACAAGTTAAACGAGTTTTACATGCGCCAATAGAAATAAAACCGAAAACATAGGTGGAGAGTGACTAATCATAAACAAGTTAAACAAATTTTAGATAAGCCAATAGAAAGAAAACCGAAAACATGGATGGATAGAGAGGGGAGTGACTAATCGTAAACAAGTTAAACGAGTTTTAGATAGGACAAGAGAAAGAATTCTGAAAACATGGGTGGAGAGAGGGGGAGTGACTAATCTGGAACAAGTTAAACGAGTTTTAGATAGGCCAATAGAAAGAAAATCGAAAACATAGGTGGATAAAGGGGGAGTGACTAATCAGGAACGAGTTAAACGAGTTTTAGATAGGCCAATAGAAAGAAAACCGAAAACATAGGTGGAGCGAAAGGGGAGTGACTAATCGTAAACAAGTTAAACGAGTTTTAGATAGGCCAAGAGGAAGAATTCTGAAAACTTGGGTGGAGAGAAAGGGAAGTGACTAATCGTAAACAAGTTAAACGAGCTTTAGATAGTCCAATAGAAAGAATTCTGAAAACATGGGTAGAGAGAAGGGGACGGACTAATCAGGAACAAGTTAAACGGGACTAATAGAAAGAAAACCGAAAACATAGGTGGAGAGAAAGGGGAGTGACTAATCAGAAACAAGTTAAGCGAGTTTTAGATAGGCCAAAAAAAGGAAACCGAAGGATTTGAATCAAGAAAAGGGTGTTTCTCAATGAGAGATCTTGTATAAAGGATTGCTTCCTCTGGTTTTACGTCTTATATTAGAAAAGAAACTGGAGCAATTTCATTTTCTAGATTTATTACTTATTTTTCTAAAGAACTAGTCGTTGCTATAAATATCTTTCCATAGAATTGAATGAAATATCGGAGGGAAAGTCGTTAGAAAAAAGTGTTTATTGTAGAAAATTGTATTTCCTTTCATTTGTTGATGAACACTTCCAGGGGCTCACTTATAGTAAGTACTATTGTGGTAAACCCAAGGTCCCCTATCTAGATCTACATTTTTGTTATCTAATCTTGGGTTTGATTTTTCTGTTTTGTATTTCCTATCAGGTCTTTCTTAACCAATTCTTGTTCTTTACTTACTCTGATGCTATTAGACTGTGAGAGGGTTCGTCTCTATTTTATGCTGGATATTAAAAAATTTACTGCATTTTAGTATATTTTTTTACTCTCTTTATACTTATGTAAAGTATTTTATACTTAAAATAAAATGAATGTAGGTAAAGCTAGTGAATCATCGGTTACAAGTTCGACGAGTAAAAAATTTTGCTTTTACAAAATTTTCCCTTTTACCATTTTTATGACTGTATATTTTATATAGACTGTAATTATTTTAAACTGATATTAAAATCAGCTAAACAAATTGTGCAAAAAAATATAACAGACTGGAATTAAATAACTGAGAATGAAATTTACTACTGAAATTTCAACTATGAAAAGAATCTACCTTTCAAAATGTAGCATCACACCTCAGTTTGACTTCAAATCGATATAACTTCAGGTGGAAACTATGAGTTAATACTGGAAACCACATTTGTAGTTGGTTTAATTTGAAATTATGCTTTCTAAGCTCTATCAATTTAAAAAACTTATATTCATTATTATGCTTAAACACTGTAGAGTGTAGACATTATTTAGATCAAACGTTTAATTGCGCCAGTTTTCGCAAATTTATCCGAATCTTATAAGAATCATACAATAAATTGACCCAAATAAATTTTCTTTTCTTTATTTAAAAGATATTTAACTATTTCATTTAATACATTTTGTGATGTTATTTACACCAGTTGAAGTTGTGGTAAATCAAAGTACAAGCGTTGGTTTAATGCACTCTACACTAAAAGATTAAACTGTGCTTGGCAAAGAACTGTGATAAAGATGCTAAGTACAGAGTTCAATGCACGACGAAAGATTTGGCAAAGTTCCTAAAAGTGAACTGTGTTTCTTTATGTCCATGATAACATATTGAACATTGAGGAGGGTTTTCAAACTGTTGCTTACTTTCTATATTAATGATAATAAGCATGTTAATAAATCGTGCTAAATCTTTTTCACACACTCATACGCAAAAGTAAATATAAAATTATAAATTTAAAAGGGTCTGGCATAACACCATCACTTAATTACGATTTTTTTTCAAAAACATCTCGATCTATTTTAATCAAATTTATGTTTAAAAACGCAAACAATAAATAGGATGTTTCACGGAGAAACGAAAACAATTTCAGGACCTGGTGAATTTCAGGACCTACTGGTGAAAATAATTTCGAATTTCTTATGAAACGCTTTGTTTTCATTCTGTCAGCCATTTTGTGTTTTGTAAAAAATCAATGATAACTTTTAAAATTAGTAAGAATATGCGTTTAAATTTGGTATGCGTATTTTTTTATCAGTATACCAAAATCCAAAACTATACTATGTACATTTTCAAAATGGCGTCTTTTGAAATTTTTTAAAGTGAAATATTTCGGAAACCGTACATTTTACAAGATACAAAATATTTATATTTTTTTAATGACAAATAAAATATTTTAAAAATTTGTCTATAGGCTACTTTAACTTAAAATAATTAAGTTATCGTCAAAAACCTAAAACGAAAAAAATTAGTAATTCTTAAGAACACACAAAACTAGGCCTACTAGCGATTTCTTACTATACAGAATCAATAACTCGTAAGAAAAATTAATCTTTTTCTATCATAACATACTCAAAAAGTAGATTTTTACTTGTTTAAAACTTTAAAATGGCGGTCATTAAAAAATTTTAATTCCAATATCAAAATCCATTAACTTTACAAACAATTGTAAACGGCCGCCATTTTGAAAACTTGCTAAAAAAAGTCCTGTATTTGATAAAAGGTCACATAAAAATTATGTATACCAAATTCGGAGTCGGTATCTAATTTATTTCCAAAAATATGTTTATTTTAACACATAATGGCAAACAGGCGGGAAACTAAATATTCCTGGGCATATGTTCATAGGAACTTTCTTACTTATTTTACCCAAGGAATCATATCGTGAAGTTTTGGAAACACCCTGTATAAAGTTCACAAAACATTACCCCGTTATGGTAGAGCCCGTGAATAATCTTGTCCTACTTAACAATTCTCACTTAACCTCTTCTTGTCTTCAACTCTCCACCAATTCAAAACCATCATTGTCAAATCTTTCTCCACATCATCCAGCATCCCAATCTTCGAGCTCCTCCAGGTTGCTAATAACCTCTTTGGAACCCTTACTTAACCTTTGTACCTATCCCAATCACTGAATCCGTCTCCATCTTATTTCTGTCATTACGCCCGTCTCCCCATTATTTCTAGTACGCCATGTCCATTGTCGTTTACATCTTTATAAATTTTCCTTACAACTTTCCCATATTCGTCCTCACTTTTCTTTAACACCCAGGTCTCTACTTCATTATAATTTTGCCTCACAGCACTTCACCCTTATGATGAATACAGCAACCCCCTGCAGCGCGTAGTAACGCCTATTTCCTGCTGCAAATTGATCTTATTTCTATCCTCCATCTAAACACTTTATCAAACTCGTAGTCTTCCACTTCTAACTTTCCTCCATTTTAATACCGGTTTTTGTTTTTAGTTATGATCATGTATTTGGTTTTCTAAACGTCCAAATTATTTCATTAGTTAACTCGTATCTTTCAATTCTCCCATGTTTCTAGCGGCATATGTTTAAAGATTGCAGTGTTCTTGTATAAATTGTACCTCTTGTATTTATTTGCAATCACCTAATTGCCGAGTCTTATATTAGAAAGCACAGTTGAAAGCGCATCACCCTAACGTAATCCTCGCTTGGCGCGTAATCCTTTGTCAGTGTTCCTTGAATCCTCCCTTTGCTTCTTGTGTTCTTTAACATCATTCTCATCAGTGTTATTGACTTTTGTGGGACTTCATAACCCGTATCACTGAGCAAAACCATTCAATTTTTATATATCAGAATATGCTCTTTTACTCTATCTAGATCTATATTAAATTCACCGCATTTCTCGTGCGAAGGTATCGTGAAATGGGCGCCATTCTGAAACGGTTTATTGGAACAAGTTGATTATTTTTTCCAAACTAGCTCTTTACATTGACGAGTAAAGTGCAAAATTTCAACTCAATCGGTAAAGCCGTTTTAGAGATATAAATTATTTAGTAAACAAAAGTCGGATAGCTGGTAAAAGAAGCGACTCCGGACATTATGTTTATAAGAAATTTTTTTCTTTATTTTGACCCATATAACCGCATTACAGAAACACCCTGTATATTGTTATTATAAATTTATTTTAAATAATTTAAAAGAAAATACAAAAATATAATTTTCATTAAAAGAATGGATATATTCCGAGTATTGTAATTGTTAAAAAAATTGCATAACAAAAAATAATTTTCTTCACACCCTGTATATAGGTTCAGTAAAGATCTACTCAACGTTTTGTGAAACATTCATAACTAGAAGGAGAGATAATATAAATATATTCCAGTCTTACGTCATAAAGACGGACCATGAAAAACCATTATATTGAAGCAAAGTACATTACAAACTGTTAGAGTGGAGATTTAACTTTACCCATTAGGGTATCGGAAAAGAATAGACTAGAAGTAGGAAATATAACAAGCTATTTATGGCAAGTATTTAACTCACTGTCCCGCGTGTTTTTAGTTAAAACTCAAAAAACACGATAAATTATTCTAAAAACAAATATAGTATTTGAAAGTCTCGTCAAAAGTCATTTTAAAAATTATTTGATAAATTATAACAAAGGGTTTACAAGATTGAAGCTTTGAAGCGGTTGTACGTGATCAATCCATAGCAACCGTTTGTTCCCCAGCAACAAATTAAACCAATATTAACAATAAATTATTGATTTCATCGAGGTAGGTTTATTACAAAGCAATTACAATTATAAAAAATATACATTATTATGAATTTAATTATTGGCTTTATTAGAACGCAATTAAAACGATCAAAAATTGATAATATTTATTTTAATGATTACAATTATGTATTTTCATTATTTTCCAGCTTCATTATAGATATATTTTTATGTATTATTTAACAATATATTATTTTAATTAAAGATTTTGTAGTGATTTCACTAAACGTTCAACATATGAATAATAGACAATGAATTATAATATATAAATACACTTTTTACAAATATTTTGATTCCTATTGTGTTACCAACAAAGGAATTTATAGTATGATTTTTACAAGTATACAGTTGAGTTATAGTTTTTTTTTAAGTTATAGTTTGATTGGTGTAGCTCGTGTATCGCTGAGGAGGACGACCTTGTCGTTGAAACGCGTCTGATAATTAGGCGTATTTTTTGTGAGAATTGTGTTCTGTTTGTTTGTTATCAAGTATACAGGATGAATTGGGCAAAAAATGTATACGTGATATGAACAAATCTAGTGAAAAGACTTTTATTTTTAGGTATTTTTTTAAATATTATTTTTAATCGTCGTAGAGAGGTGGGGGTTGACTCCATTGCATGTAGAATTTAAATCTGCAAATGATTATCTAATTTAAAAAGTTGAATAACATACAAGATATTACCTTTAATTATAAACACACTAAAGTGTTCTGTACCAGATTTCACATTCATACCTTAATATTTGTGGGTCCTTTCGTACTTCCTTACAGACGGCATGTCGAAAATAGCTTTCGGTTTCACGAGCCCATAAAACGAAGGTCAATCGAAAAACAAAGGTGAAATTTTTGACGTAGTTACTTTCTACTGGATAAGTTAAAATTTGTGCACGATAGGATAACTTCAGATTGTTATTGTCTAACGTTTAAAGTATTTAAGATTAGAAACTATAAGCCTAATTGCAGACTAAATGATTACGTCAATTCCCTCCTTGCCTCAGTTTAATGAGTAGTAAACAAAATCACAAACATTTCCAAGAAATAGACTAATTGCTGTTCGGTTTGTAAATATTATTGATCTGCTGATGAACTGCTTGGTTAGGTTTACAGAATGCAAGACATCGTCATATTGTGTGTCTACTTTATAAAGAACAGCACACAATAGAAACCAAGTACAAAGATCCGGCGGTAGTCATTTTTGTTGTTTAAAATAAGCGAAAAACTTCTCCGTGATCATCGCTTAGTGAAAAAATAGAAGAAGAAAAAAAATAAAGACCCATAATCCTCAAATTATCGTCAGGGTCGGAAAAGAACAAAAGTTGATCAAGCGAGACCAATAGGAAAGTTGAGAGAGATATCACATCGGTACTCATTAAAATGAGGCCCTGAGGGTAATAAAAATATTACACTAACTTTCTTAGATACATCCAGGAAACTAATATTCATTGTCTCTTTCATGAGATTTTTTTCTTTGTGGCCCAGCCAAGGAGCCCACCAAACCAAAACTATAATAAGTATAAATTAGGATGTAAAGGAATTCTAAATAATAAAATATGAATTGGCACTAGCGATTTTGTTGAGCAGTGCAAGATTACGTAGAAGGGGGGAGAGACGAGGAGTGGAGGGCTTGAACCAGCGAGCCGAGCGGGAGTTTGTTCCTAGAGCCGCGAGAAGGAAGACCGCGACGGGACGAGGTCAGCCCGTTTTCGGCCACGTGCTAGCTAAATTAAACGGTATGCTTTTCGGCCACTGTTAAGGCCTTATCTTGCCGTTATGTCTTTTTAATAAATTATAATAATTCTGCGATCTTTTAATTCGGCAGTAAATAAAATATAACATTTAATTTCACTTGCGTTGCGTGCGTTCATTAGCGTCCTAACCCAACTCCTTGGCCCATCCTGACAAGATTCGGCTAAAGTGTACGCGGTCTCCAGCCAGCCGGAGCTTCCAGCTGGTCAAAAGAAGTGGAGACAGTCACATCTTTATAGTTGAAATTTTACACGTGTATTTCTTCTTTGAGAATATCAGAATTATTGTTGTGCTCTAACGGTATTTAAATCCAAATTTGAAAGTGGTTAAAATACACCCTAACTTAAACACTCGACACGTTCAGATTGTAAAGGACTACAGCGACTGACGTAATTTACAAATAAACACTTTTAAGGCTCAGAGGGTCTTCGTCATCGACTTACTTTCTTCCAATAATTACATTATTATCCTGAATATAGAATATATATTAAAGGACTCATTGAAAACACATTTTTTCAATGACCTTTTTAAAACATCTCCCGACCTAGTTAAAACCATTGTGGTTCAGTAGAAAATTTTTCTAGAAATAGAAAAATAATCTGCGAATGGATAAAAGATAGATTAACATTTCTTCCTTATCTAATTGATAACTTTAAGTGAACTCAATTAATATAGAACATTAATTATTCCCAGGATTAACAACTGTTAATAAAAGAGATAAAGTTTTATTTTGTAACACATACGTAGAACCTTAAGTGATTTGTCAATTTGTTGGCAGATATATCAGTTTTAAGGCCTCCTTAGGTGTAAAAAGTGTTTGGGGGATAACTGTTATTATTCTACAGAATTTCAGCAGTGAGTAAGGGGACTTGGCAATCCCGAGGTAGCCCAGCTGGATTTACACCTTTCAAGTAGTTTTCAGTTGGGTCACTCTCCTTCAACTTTCCTGTCAGGTCTCTCTCTCTCTCTCTCTCTCTCTCTCTCTCTCTCTCTCTCTCTCTCTCTCTCTCTCTCTCTCTCTCTCTCTCTCTCTCTCTCTCTCTCTCTCTCTCTCTCTCTCTCTCTCTCTCTCTCTCTCTCTCTCTCTCTCGACCATGACGTTATCAGAGTATTCGAGGGCTAGAGGTCTTTACTTTATGCTCTTTTCTTCTGCTTTTTTTAAAAAGCGATGATGATCGAAAGATTTCTCGACTCTAAACAATAAAGACTAAAATTCTTCAGTCAATCACGACATAAATTTCCATCTCCAAGTAACAAGTTTGTCAAATTCCAAAACTACCAAAACTAAAAAATACACTGCCAGATTATTTATTATAACTATTAAGGTATTCGAGGATTAGAGGAATTTAATTTAGCTTTTTCTTCCTTTGTTTTAGAAAGCTATAATAACCAAGAGGTATTTGCCTTTAAATAATAATATAAATGAAGGCAAATCAGTAGGACGATTTTGATCAAATTAAAAAATTTAGCTGCCACAAGACCAATCAATAATTCTTTTTTAATTCGAGTCTAAATATTTTGATTAACTTCTACTCAAAAGTAGCTTCTAAAGATCTCAAAAAACACTTTCCCCAAAATGTTGGTTCGAGAATTATCGGTATAAAAAAACCAAAAAATTCTTCCATCAAAAAATTAATTTCCTCAAAATCTGCTCTACAAATTCCGTTCAAATTTTGGTGATATATAAAAATGAATGTACGTAAACCTGTGTACAAAACAAACAGTAAGTAGAATAATTACAGATTAGGGATAATTTTTCGAAAAATATAAAGAATAGTCGTGATTAAAAAATCGATTTAAGTCAAATACGTTTTCTGACGGACAGTTGAAACAAGCTTAGACTCTATTTGAATATATAAGTTGACTAAATTTTTGTTTTAAGTCATAAAAGTTGGTAAGGAACCCATACCTACCATTTATCTCCCGCTGGGTGATTAATTTTTGTTTAAAAAATCAGTTTACGTAGACAAAGACGATTAATATTTTTTGATTTGTGGATAACTGTGTGAGAAAGTTAGTGCAATATTTTACATATCGGTAGTTCATTTATTAAAATATTGATCTATTCATAAGAAAATCAAAATTGTATTAAAAAAATTGGTGGGCATTTTTGGCGAATCAAGTCGAAAACATTATAAACTTTTTATTATAACGTCCATATTATTAAGAAAATTTACTAGGTCGCTTAGTAAATATTCAAAAAAATATCAATTTGAATTTTTTCCAATTCGAAATCGGTCTGAAATGAGTTTGCTGTGTATGTGCAATTAGCCACAGAGTCTGTGCTACATCTTAAATAGTTTGACCTAATTGATTGAAATTAGGCATGTCGATAAGTTAAAAATAGTCTGTCTTTATTAGAGCAAACATAACAACATGTGTTTGTCAAAATACAAATCAATTTATTTGAAGTATTGATCAAATGTACACTAAATCTAAATCAAAACTTTTCCGAAATAGGAATACCGAACAGGAAATAGAATCTTATTAAAACAAATCTTCCGTCAATTATAAATCAAAATATAGGTAAAAAGTGAAAACCAATAAACAACCTTTCAAAAAAGAGTAAAACGAAATTAAGTTTGAGAATAATTAAAAAAAAGCATGAAATTATCTTAACCATAGTCAATAAAAATTAATTAATCGTTAAAAACAAATCTATTTTAAAATGTAATGAAATTATTTCATTTTCAGCAGAATTTAGCAATTCCGTAGGCCTAAACGTTTATAAGAATTCTATTTATAGCTAAATTTGTTATATATAGTCTAATGTCTATCTTACCCTATTTAACAAATTAAAGGGTTTTAGTTGGAGAATAACTTGAAAGGCACGAAAATGATCTGAACAGCAGTGAATAAAAATTAAATTGTCGTTAAAACATATCTATTTTAAAAGTATTAAATAAAGAACTGGAGCTAAAATTTCAAAATTTGTATAACAAATATGCTACAATTGTTTCGCATCTAAGGACAACCGATAATTAACAAGTTGTGTTTGTATAAATAGTTGTCAAAACTTGTTAATTTATCAGTTGACCGAAGATCCCATAAGGCGACAAAATTGTAGCATATTTTGTTATTAAATCTTTGAAACTTTAGCTTCAGTCCTATAATATTGAGTTTCAACAACAAATTTCTGCTGTTACATTAAATGTATATAGTTTTAAATGTATATTCATTTATTTACAGCAGAATTTAGCAATTCTATAAACACCAAAACGTTTATAAGAATTCTATTTGTAACTTAATTTGTTAAAATAGAGTCTAATATTGTACTCTAATTTCATTTATAAATTAGAGGTTTTAAAAAACTTAGAGAATAACTTAATTTCATTTACAAATTAATAAGTTTAATGTTGGGAAGTAACTTGAAAAAGGATGAAAATGATTTTAACACCAGTAAATAAAAATTAAATAGTCGTTAAAACAAATCTATTTTAGTATATTCTTTTATTTACAGCAGAATTTACCAATTCCATAAACACCAAAACGTTTATAAGAATTCTATTTGTAACTTAATTTGTTAAAATAGAGTCTAATATTGTACTCTAATTTCATTTATAAATTAGAGGTTTTAAAAAACTTAGAGAATAACTTAATTTCATTTACAAATTAATAAGTTTAATGTTGGGAAATAACTTGAAAAAGGATGAAAATGATTTTAACAGCAGTGAATAAAAATTAAATAGTCGTTAAAACAAATCTATTTTAGTATATTCTTTTATTTACAGCAGAATTTAGCAATTCCATAAGACCAGAACGTTTTTACGAATTCTATTTGTAACTTAATTTGTTAAAATAGAGTCTAATATTGTACTCTAATTTCATTTATAAATTAGAGGTTTTAAAAAACTTAGAGAATAACTTAATTTCATTTACAAATTAATAAGTTTAATGTTGGAAAATAACTCGAAAAAGGATGAAAATGATTTTAACAGCAGTGAATAAAAATTAAATAGTCGTTAAAACAAATCTATTTTAGTATATTCTTTTATTTACAGCAGAATTTAGCAATTCCATAAGACCAGAACGTTTTTACGAATTCTATTTGTAACTTAATTTGTTAAAATAGAGTCTAATATCTCATTTACAAATTAGAGGGTTTAAAAAACTTAGAGAATAACTTAATTTCATTTACAAATTAATAAGTTTAATGTTGGAAAATAACTTGAAAAAGGATGAAAATGATTTTAATAGCAGTGAATAAAAATTAAATAGTCGTTAAAACAAATCTAATTTAGTATAATATTCTTTTATTTACAGCAGAATTTACCAATTCCATAAACACCAGAACGTTGGTGCGTATTGAATTTGAAGCCTTATTTGATAAATATAGTCTAAAGTGTAAAGTGGGTAATTTATGTTAATTTCCAATATAATAAATTTAATTATGTGATGTCTTTATAATTAAAAACGATAATAACTTCACAAAGGTACTGGTAATAATAATTACAGTACTGTCGCTTTGAACGAAAATTTAAATATCTTGGTTGTTACATATTTTGAGGTTAGTATTTTAAATTTTAATTATAATAATAAAATTAATTTGTATATTAAAATATGTTTATTCAGTGGTTCAGTTATAATTTTCTAAACTTTAAAAGTACTTACCAACTTGTAGAAGATAAATGACAACACAAAGTATCCAAAATGTTGGCTTATATTCACATCTGAGATTAGATTCAAAACTAAAACCCTGCATTTTGTCACACTATTTCGCACTGATCTCGGAATGTTTTAAAGAAACTTCGTCTAGAACAGATTTAAACGAATGTGCATCTAAACAATCATAAACTATTTGAATCACATCCTGTGCAGTCCGGAGCAACACAAGCAATGTAGTGGCGTAATATCCCACAAGCCAGTCTGGCGTCTGTATTGCTCCAGCAGTGTTGCCAACGCGAGGGAAACTTACAGCTCTCTAGTCTAGGACCTTGTTTTACTTTTTACCATACTGTTACTTTCAGTTTCTCTATTGTTTCTGAGCAGGTTACCTGATAGAAGGTACTGTTGGGATTTTACATTCATCTTTTAATGTCTTACGGTATAGTTTCGAACTTTGTCTGGAATTTTCGCACTTGGTGGAATAAGTCGCGCACAGACCTTTAATTAGTTAATTAAATGGCTCAAAAAGTTGAAGCAATTTTTTTCCATTCGTTCTTTAATGAAAAATTAATTGTTGTAACTATAATAATTACTACTTGGCGTATGCGAGAAAAAAATTATTTCTTTTATTGATTTTGTACTTATTTATTTCTCGTGGGAGACATGTTGTTACAGAAGCCCTTGGGGATCAACTTTTTAAGCATTTTCACTATTTTAAAGTATTTAAAAATATGTAATTAATTTAAATATAGCTTTCGCTTCGCTTTTGCTATAAAATCTTCTTAAATAGTATGCGATTGAATTTCCCCACTCCCCCTCTCAACTTACTTTGTGAGTACAGGCATGGTATCTACCGCCGTTTTATGTACTCCTGGGTTAGATCCCTCTCTTTCATCTTCGTTATCAGGTGTCACTTAAAAAATTGCAAACGATACTCCTATACCTGTAGACTCTCCGTCGATATCTCAGACAGTATAGAGTCTAATGTAACATAAACAACTTTCCAGTTTTTACAACGATTCAAACATATGTTTTTTAACACTGTACACTTTCAACGATTCTAAACAGATGTTTTTAAACTACATTTATCGCTTTGTTTTGAGGTTATGTTTACATCATTACTCAAAAGGAACGTGGCTTACGAGTCGGTTAAGAACAAAGGTAGAACAGTTTGTGAAAGGTTTAAATTAAATCGAAACACCTTTAAATAAAAACAGCTGAAATAATTCTGAAACAATTCCACATCGGACATTTTGTTTTCTGTATGTTTTTTTAACATCGTCGTATCAGTTGCTCGATAAGGACATACTTAATCCTTTTTACGGAACTGTAGATAATCTAATCAACTTCAGACACAGATACAAACCTATTGCTATGAAGTACTTTTGCAATTAAGTTATACTATCACAAATTCCACTTAGGCTTACACTTAATAAGTAATCACATTTTATGCAGCCTTCTCAATCAACTTCTTAGCAACAAACGTGAATCATGAATTTTATTGAAAACCATAAACTGACTTAGTTTCTCAAAGGGAAAGGGTCGCTATAATACCAAATTGATAATAATAATTTGATATAAGAAACATTACAAACTTGATCAAACTAGCGATGTAATACCTATTCTGCGTCTATCTTTTTTCAAGTTGTATTATTTAGATTTCAACTTTCTTATTAGGTCTCTCTTGACCAACTCTTGTTCTTCAACGTTTAATATAAAAAATGTATACGCGACCATCCACAAGTTACTTCGATATTTGCTGAAGTTTTTCAACATCAGTTTATTAAATTTTATCGCAAATAGACTTGTATTACTTTTGTTCAGCACTACAAGCGATAGGACGTAAGGACAGGGAAGAAGTGGATAAAGATATTTAATAAAGAAGTTGTGGATAAAACAGCGTTTATGATAATTAGAAATTTCCATTGAGCGGAACTCTCGTAGATAATGAATATAAAACATTTCGTATTGACAATTAAATTTTATTATTTTATATTTGATGACTTTTATTTATCTTCTATAAGTAATATAGGAAAAAAAATTGCGCTATTTTTAAATAATCAATGTGTTCATTGTGTGGGTTTATCCATTACCATTTTGAGGTTCCCTATGAGTTTAAAAGTAGTTTTTGGAAGTCTGTTACTGTGTGTTGCTCTACAGCCCACAGTTACTGCCCGATTTTTATCAAATATCGTATGTGGGCATATTTTGACCATATCTTCGGACTCTTTTGTCGATAAGCAACTAATTAGACGATTCCCGTAAGTGTAGCCACTAAGGAAGCAAACAAAATGTATTGGTTGACATTACTCCAAACAAAATTCGTTTTTATCTGTAGAAAACCAAAAAATATTATTAAAACTAATTTTTCAAAATGGACTAAACCGATTTCATTCAAATTTTAGTGAAGTGAGAGTATTAATTATTCAAACCCCTGTGATTAATTCCGAGTGGAATTTCAACACTACTTTTATATCAAATTTAATCTGCTTATTCACTTACCTTATCGCTTATCCGTGGGTATATATACAGGGTGTCTAAAAAATATTGTCCCAAATTTAACCAGGTTATATTCTATAGGTGACAATAAGAAAAAAGTTATAAATAAACATAAGTCCGGAATGTTTAGTTTTCGAATGATCTGCCATTCTATTATTTTTTTTTGTTGTACTAAACATTTAATATCTTTGGAAATAGAAAAGATATTACGCTCAAATTTGGTTTACTTATATGTAGCGTAACTATTTTTACTCTTATAAAGAAAACCAGAATGTTCATTTGTATATTATTATAAAGTATTAAGGAATTTAGTGAAAGCTCCTTGGTATGTCAGCAATGACACTATTCACAGGGACTTGAAGATCGAAACGGTAGAGGCCGAAATACAAAAGCAAGCTAAAAAGCATGAGTCTCGACTCCATAACCACCAAAACGTTGAAGTACTTCAGCTGCTTGACAACGCAGAGTTAGTGCGACGCCTTAAAAGACTGAAGCCTTTTGACTTGGTTTAAAGTTCACAGTTGTGGGTGTGGAGCTGTGAACATAGGTATTGACATTGGGAAATAACCTAATAAACTGTCACGATTGCTGTTAGAAAATAAGCTGCTGGTTAGCTGATAAAGCTAGTTGTAGTGTTATAAATAAATAAAAAAAAAAAAAAAAAAAAAATTTGTATATTATTAAAATGGCGACCATTCTTGTAAATTTAAGTGTTTTTGAGCAACTCTAAATTAAAATTATATTTTTAGTTTTTAGCCGATAACTGGGTTATCTTTCAAGCTACAGAAGAAATTTAAGAAAAACTCTCTTTTTTCATTAAAAAATTAACTTTTTTTTCTGAAATTTATTTGTAAAGTTATCGGTTTTAGAGATATTTAACACTAAAATTTTTTAATGAACGCCATTTTGAAAATATACAAAAGAACGAGGTAAAAATTTACGTAACAAGTATGTTTACCAAATTTGAGCTATCTTTTCTATTTCCAAAGATATTAAGTGTTCAGTAAAAGCAAACAAAATAGCGGATAATTTGAAAACTAAGCATTTCAGCTCTTTTGTGTATTGGAACTTTTTTTTTAAATTTTCACCTATAGAATAGCCTAGTGAAACTTGGGACAATGTAACACCCCCCTAACCTATTTATTATTATTGCTAAACATCATTTTATGACAAATGAAATGGATTCGATTAAAAAAAAGAGAGAAATCATAGTATTGAAATTCCGAAAGAGGTCCAAATGTTGTTGAAAGGTGATGAATATGACCTATTTTCATTTTTCATATTGACGACATTTTGTTGTGTCGGATTAAATTGCTTCGTTTTTATTTGGTTTTGGTGTGTGACAAAGTTCGTGCAATGCTTTTCGAATCGTTTACCAACATTAGCTCAAAGAAAACTAGTAGAAAAATAAAAAATAAAAATGTTTTTACAATTTATCAATAGTGAGTTGTTTTATAAAACTAAAGAAGCCGCCAAAAAAAGTATCTCTGAATTTTTCTGATTAATGAAGTTAAACGTACAGTCGCTAAAATTGAAAACAATTTCAACCACTAGAACCTCTTTATACAGTATGTGTAATGTATTCATCTACAGTGTTGTTTTAAAATACCTCCAGTTTCCCAGATTTTTTGCACATTTAAAATCAAATTGGGTTTTTATTAACCCAATATAAATGTACAAACACTAACTTTTTGGATATTTTAGGGGAACAAGATGTAAGTCAACTTCAAATATCTTAATAGGATGGTAGCAATGCGACATTTTGTTTAACACCGTCTTGTGAAATCAAAATGAAAAACCTTTTACCGTTTTTGAAATATCAGTAGGTTTAGGTTAGGTTAGGATATTTTTTTTTTTTTTTTTTTTTTGTTCAATTGAAACCTTTTTCAATTTTGATTCCACCACTGTGTTTAGGAATAAAAATACTCTCTGCCATAGGTTACAGTTGACAGTAGTAGTTATATTTTGCCTATAGTTTTGTATTAGATAACTTTTTGAAGTGTAGGCCTAAACTTCTATAGGCGCATTGAGCACAAATTCTGCAGAGGGTAAATTGGATTTTGGTCGTCATGCTCTTTTTTTCTAACGTCACAATTGACTTTTCTTGTTGTTTAAAGGTGAAAATGCTCAGTCAGCGGCTGAAAGATAGGCTATAGGCCCATGCTTATTTGTATAACACCTTATTTGTACACGCAAAAATTAGGTCTACATTTCCCCTTTACATTTTTTTAATTTAATAATTTCTTACAAAGACTATCTAAAATTCAAGCACCCCAAAAAATGTACAATTAGGAGTAGAAATAAGATTTAAAATGAAAATTCGGATTAGATTGAGCTATGAGTGTGGCTGAACAAGCGTAACCCCTACAATATGTTCTCAAAAAAGCAAGAGGTTCGTACATAACTTTATTATTAGATATAATTTAAAGTTTCTTTCGATTTTTATTGTTTTATGAAAATTAATTTGATTAAAAAAAAAATACTGTGAATTTAAGTCCTTTTTTGTATTAAATTGTAACATTATTTGAAAAAGTGTAGTCAAACAGTGTAAACTTGTTAGACCAATTGAGATTCTATGGATTTATATTTTAAAACAACTGCACTAGATTATAAATTCATTTTCCCAATAGTACAAACTTTTGTCACTAGACAACAGCACCTTACAGGACATGTGTTATAATTTCATTTTTGTATGCAATTTTTTTTACGCCAGACAACAGCACATTCCAGACATACTATTCTTGTGTTTTGAAATATTAAATCTGCAATAATATTACGTAATATTTTTCTCAGTGAGACGCGGAACAATTTTCAAAAAAAAGTCAATTTGTCCCGTCTCACTGAGAGAAAGTCGGTAAGGAATATTACAGATTAATTAATTTTTTTTAAATTCACAATCATGTAAACAATGCTAGGGTGCAGGTATGTAGAGTAATTTATTATTTTCAACTTAAATGAAGGTATTAAATGACTTTCTTTTTTCTCATTGAGGCAACACAAAATTTTGAATTTTATTTTTTTGAAAACCATCTTTTGTCAGATGAATTTATCTATCTGAAATGAATTTAATAAAGTAATATTAATAAAATAAAATAAAATAAAAATTATTTTTAGTAGCTTTTCATACAAAAGGGTTTCTGTCCCTCTAAACTCTAAATGTGCCCTTATTATTAACTTTTTTGATTAATCAAATTTGAAAACTGTAATATTGCTGTTATAAATAACCTATGTGTACAAAAATATTGCACAAATTTTCTCACACAACCAAACATAGTAAAAGTAATAATTAGTATAAAAGAATTGCACAAACTTTCTGAGACACACATACATACTAAAACCAATAGCTTAATTGGTAGAAAAATTATTGAACAAATTGTCTCACATGCATTTTATACATAGTACAAATAATATTCGGCGTAAAAAGAATTGCACAAACTTTCTCAGACACACGTACAGTACATAGTAAAATTAATAGCCCAATTGGTGCAAAAATGTTGCATGAACTGTTTCACACACATACCGTATGTAGTAAAACTAATAACAGTAAAATATGGTAGGAACTTTCACGATCAACCATACATATAATAAAATGGTAAAAATTTGTACAAACTTTCTCACACATTCATACTTGTAAAACTAATAATCAGTTTACACTTCTACCACGTGGTCTTAACCACACTCATTTTTTAAAAATCTTTCCTCTTAATTTTTGACCAACTATTGTTCTCTTCCTGCTCAGAAGTTAAAAGTATTTGATAGCTTAAGGTATCAATTTTATGCTCCCCCCTCCTCTCTTTATAAAGTAATGACCGCGAAATTTTCGATTTTAAAAGAAAAAACTTACAGTTCTAGTAAATATAGATTTTTATGAAACTATCGTATTTTTTAACCCTTGAGAAGAGCAAAGCAGAAGGCTATGGCCAAAAGATAAAGCAGTCATAGTATCACAAATATGTCGACTTCAGCAGAATATGTTACTGCAAGCCAGCATTATTCATTCCTGTTTACAAACTTACTCATACCATCTTGTGTAGTGTACAATCCTGAGGTTTTGTTTTAGATTCTTGGTGAGTAATATGTTATTCGTTGTTGATACAAAAGAGTGACGCACAAAACTATGTCAAGTAAAACTATTATAACAATTATAGAAGCTAAAACAAATGATTTAACAACTAAAATTAATTGAAAAATATGTCAAAATGTTAGACAATATGTCAGGTCAACCAGATTTAATAAGTAAACAGCAGCTATATTAATAAAAATATTGCCCAAAACATTATGGGTGATTCGAAACAGCATGTTAATCTCTTGGGAAACGATTCTATACTTAAAAATAAGATAAAAAGTTCCTATAAACATAGTTTCGTTAGCGAGTTGCGGCTTTCCACCCGTCATATGGGGACATGTTGAATTTAACAGGGTGTAAATTTGACGCAAATTTGGTGGTCCTATAAGTTTTATGGTCTGAAAATTAAAAAAAAAAAAAAATAGATTCCAGAAATGTATCTTTTTTACTTTTCGAGAAAAGTATTGTAAAACAACCAAAAATGTATTTAAAAATAGAATTTGAAAAATTTAATTCTCGTGAATAAAAACAAATATGATGCAATTTTGAAATATTTAAGGGTAACATTTTAAGGAATTCAGAGCAATGAATTTAAAAAATTTTATTAAAAATATTACAATTCAAAAATATAAATTTGGTTTTAAGTCAATAATAAAAAAAATTATTATTTTCCTATTTTTTGTCAAAAACTCGGTTGTCCTTTAACCTACAAAAAAATATCAAAAACTGTTTTGATTGTTATTAAAAAAAGACACTTTTCGTCTCTTGTGATGTTTTTGTAAAGTTAATGATTTTCGAGATATTCAATATTAGATATTTTAAACAGGTGACATTTTGAAAATATACAAAATATAGTCGTTATTTTTGGTACACTTGTAAAACGTAACGTAACAAAATCTGAACTGAATACATTTTCTATTTCCAAAGTTATAATTTTCTAAACTAAAAAATGGCGTTTTCGGAAAAATTTATATTCTTAATTTCTTTTAATCCGGACTGACAGAATTATTTCCTAAAGTTTGACAGCTTACTTACGGGATATCCTGTATAGTGAGATTTTAAAGAAGTAAAGGGATGATTTATTTATTATGAATTGTACAGTAAATTATTTAAATATATATTTTGAACAACTTTTAAATTGTAATACGATAAAACTTTCATCACTATTACTAGTGTAACCCGTTGATAGAAGTTGAGCAATATTTTGTTAAACATTCCAATTCTACGATAAAAGTTATCATGAATGTGAATATTATATATTCCTTCTAACATCGACTTAACTTTCCATGACAAATGCAGCTGCATGTGATCTTATATTTTCCAAATAGTTTTCAGATTTTTTTTATTTCTCTCACTGGTAAATTAGCACTTTCAATATGTAATTGAATACAATTTAAGGGCATCTAGTTTTGTAATACAACCTTACCTTTGTCTATTCTATTGTTGTTTGCAGTTACTTCGATCATGAAATATCTTACTCCACAGATAATAAACCGTTCATTCATTGGTTCAATTGTAAATAGTATAACTTTGGCTGGCATCTTTAGTGCTCGTTTATACGAATTAATGTTCGTTTCCGCATTTTTAAGTCCACGAATAATTTTCATGTTGTTCCAGTGATAAACACACCTTTGGTATAAGTTTCTGTTCCCTCTAATTGGATGTGTTGTTACTATTAAAAATACAACGAGAAACAGTTCTATAAACTTAAGGAACTTTGTGAAAAAAAACAAATAAAATCTATTAACAAACTTAATATTTTGTCAAAAACCAATAATCTCAACTCAAATAATAACACTTTTGAGATAGTGAAACAGAAGCTACTAAACACTTGAGCTAGGAATCTTTGTGTGTTGCACCACTAAACTGCTGCTATGCTGAAATGCCAGACAATATCCCAAAAATTGTTTAATAACAGTCGCTGTATTTTTCTTGGTTTTGGGTAGGGCCAATAAACAACTTTAGCAAGTTTCATCAAAATCGGACTTACAGTTATGGAGTTAAAAATGGATTGTTGATAGACAGCCACAGGGATAAATAACTCAAGTAAAGGTGGCCGGATCAAAGGATGCCAAATGAAAGAATAGTAAAGAAAATATTCCAAGGAAAGTCAGGAAGAAAAAGGCACAGGGATAACCCAAGTAAAAGTAGTTGGATCAAATTATGCCACCAAAGAATAGTAATGAAGACATTCTAAGAAAAGTCAGGAAGAATAAAGTCCAGGGATAATCCAAGAAGGTGGCTGGATGATCTTGAGGAGGACATAAGAGGAATGGGTGTCGGTGATGGAGACAAGTGGCAGAAGATAGTTGTCGTAAGGACTGTAACACTGAGGATGTAAGTAGAAATCACCTACAATCAAATTTCCCTTTTAATAGTGAAAACTTCCTTGTAAAGATAAACAGAAAATGAACACCAGTTAGAGGTGCAAAGCTCATTGAGAAATAACCAAAACAAAATGTCCTCCAATTACACAACCAATCTGATATGATACACGCAACTAGTGGCTAATTGTGCATTTCGTATTACATTTTTTATGTTTCTTCATTTATCAAATGTTATAAAATAGGTGCTGAGTTAAACTTCCCACAATACACGGAACTCTTTTTTTGTTTTCCCTGATAAGTTATAATAGGTTTAATCTCTTGTTTCATATTTTTCTAACAATTTGTAGACAAAAGACTTTTTTTAAACAAATGCTCTTTATAATTTTATTTTTCATAAAATTGCGACTGGTTTGCTGTTAGTAACATTCGAAATCATTATACTTACCCAACCAGCCCCATCATAAAATACAAAGCAATACTCTAAACGTAATACGCTAAAGTAGAGTTTCTTGGGGTTTGTAGAAAATGCTAAATGTACATTGCTTCACTTGTGTCTATGTGTGGAGGCTAGCAGGGTTCAAAGCTGGACATAAGCCTCCACTTAACACACACATTTTTGATTGCCTACTTTCTTCTAACGACTTGCAATAAAAAAATAGCAAAGGATCAAAAGAAAGTATTTCACACAAGGCAAGATTCTCAGATATTTTTCTCTTGCTATAATAGTTTCTCCTTCTAATTAGCTTAACAAGCATAAAGTGTGGATATACAAATCCCTTCCCCAAAAAGTTACTAAATACATTTCCTTCTTATTTCATCCAATCATGAATATTGATATATATGTATGCCCAGTGTGATTTAATATTGAGCTATTGTGTAATGGTAGCTAGTTATTTACACAATAACCTATATGAAAAATAAAATTCTTTTGTTGACACAGTGTGCAAGAGATTTAGATTATCATATTTTTTCTTCTCTCCACAAAGTGAAATTTGCTTATTATTTTCAGTTTTATTATTGTCACTAATTTAAAAATTCAGAACTCACCAACAAATTTGATTTAATAACACACAAGACAGTATTTCATGAAGACAAAAAGCTTCCTTTACTAGGTCTTGGCCAAAGATAATAATAATCTTGTAAACAGAACAAGATAATGTAAATAATATAATGGAAGATCTTCCAACAACTTTCTTCAATACAACTCAGATGCTCAAATCGACGCCGAATTTGATGCTTGATCGAATGGGCTGAGACTTCATGAAGTAAAGGGTTTTATCTTCACAAAACATCTGTGTTTTATATATCTTCTGCAATTGATATTTATATTTGTTTCTGTGTTGTAAATTTTTAGATTATTGACAATAATAAACATATTAGCAAATACGACTTTATTGAGAAAAATAAAATACACACCAAAAATAAAGGATCAAAGTGAGGGATACTCAAATAATCGTAAAAAATAAATTTGCTTTAGTCAAGTAATTGCATTGCCCCCCCACAATGACATTTTAATATAATAATAATCCTGTGTCAAAACAGCCTATCAAGGGTCTAGGGCTGGTAGAAATATTTGAGTTGGATAATGTGAGCAATCAGTACCCTGGTGTAATTTTAAACTTCACAACCATAATTCACTAAAACCGCAGCTCTCCACTTCTTCTTGCCAAATCCCAACAGGGATTGAACATAAACTCGGAACCTTTCACATACCAGAACGCAAAAACAATGTAATACAGGGTTTTAAATAAATTACAGTCAAGTTATTAGCATTTTAATAAAAATGCGCTCATACATGTTTTCTTTGTCATTAAAAAGATGAGTAAAGAACTAAGTGCTGACTAGAGACTAAACACAAAGCTTTTATACGTTAACACTTTCTTAGGACAAACACTTTCTGTTACTTATCCATAACTAGGCCTATCTTATATGCTATGAGCATTCTGATTTTTCAATTTGTTTCATGGAAGAATTATTTTCTAATTAGCGTGAAAAAGTTCGGAATTATTTATTATGAGCAAAGGTATAACAATTTGATACCTTGAAGACAAAATAGTTTTGTTTAGTGATCTTGTTCCATATTTGAGCAAGTTAAAGTAATAGGAGAAAATTTGGAAGATAAATTTAGTTTTTTGTACTTTGAAACCGTTTTTTCTGGTGGAAAAACACGAAGCAGCAATTTTTTTGCTAACAGAATCTATAGTGCTACAAATTATGATTCTTGTCACATCTGAAATAAATTTAACAGATGTGAATAAAAAAATAAAATAAAAAATTCTAATTTTTTCCTGAACTAGATGTTTTTTAACTTTAAAAAGTTCAAATAACTGATTGATACATTGACTGTATTCAGTCACCTACAATTCAATATATACTTCACATGAAATTTCAATGTTAATGATAATAAACAATTAGAGAATTTGCAGTTTTCTCAACAGTAAAATTAAAAAATTTTCACCTACCATAAGAATCGTACTTGAAATTTAGTATGAAATTATCATGCTTTAAACTCATTATTTATGAAAAGAAAGTAACAATCATCATTAGCACCTTATCATAGTTTAAATGATTATGAACCTTTCTTAAAAAAGTAGGCCTACTTAATAGTAAATTTATTATGAGTATTTTATTAGTACACAGGATGGAATTAAAACAGTTCGTATAAAAATATATTTTATCAGAAACTATTACAAGCCGACTTTATAATGGACAAATAATAGGTAACCTAATATTTGACGATAGGAACACAAACTTATTAGGCCAGCTGTTTTAAATTTGTTTCTAACCCACGCAAACCAATTTGTATTCAATGAAATTTAAAACACATTTTCTAAACACAGGTTAAAATTAAAACTTTTTAAATAACTATAATTTGTTTACATTATATATTTTCAAAAAATAACTGTAAACATGTTTAAATAAAAGTATAGTTAATATATTAATTTGTGTAATAAAACTAAATAATAACAAATCATAGTGCTTTAACAACATAATAAAATTAAAACTCTTAAGTAAAAAATAACATTTTAACAATAACTTAATATGATTTTATTGTAAGACAAACGCTAATCATTAAATTAGTTTATGTTACTGCATCTAAAATAATGAGAAACTTTTGAAATGTGCACGGTTTGTGTTAATTTATAAAAACAAATCCATTTTGTTAACATCTTACACAAACGTGTAATGGTAACACTAACGATATTGTTAAGTGCTACACTCTAAGTGTTAACTCCAAACGCATTTCATTCCAAACCGTCCAAACAGTGTTAACATTAGTTTTATAGTTTGAAGACAAAAGATTTGTACAAACAAACGATTACTAACTTTATGAAGAATCATTTATATTTACAAATATTTGTTTATAACATTTTTGTAGGTCTGTGTTTTTTATTTTCCCACTGCTAAATGTACAGGGTAGAATACTGATTAATTATATTTTTATTCTATTTACAATTTAGTTTTATAGGAAATATTATTTTTTAATGCAAAATAAATCCAATAAAGTTTCAACTAATAAAAAATACCCTTTTTAAATTTTTTATTTAAGATAATTAGGAAGAAAACTGGTAAAAGGAAAACTAATTTTTGGTCCTAAAATATTAAATTTAAAAAAGGGTGACTTCAAGTTATGTTAATATACACGTGATTCAAAATTACACAGCAATATTTCAGCTGATTTTAGAGCCTAATATAAGAAAAAAATGTATGTAAACTTACGTCCAGCAATATTTCGTCTGTCGGTGATTTTGTGTCTTTACAAAAAAAAAACATATATTTGGAAGTACAGTGTAACAAACACACAGAACACAATTCTCACAAAAAATACGCCTAAGTATCAAGAGTGTTTCAACGACAAGGTCGTCCTCTTCAGTGATACACGAGCTACACCAATCAAACTATAACTGTTATATACTGTTATAACTAAACAAGTTATAGTTATATAACAGTTATAGTTAGTGTGATTGGTGTAGCTTGTGTATCACTGAAGAGGACGACCTTGTCGTTGAAACACGTCTGATACTTAGGCGTATTTTTTGTGAGAATTGTGTTCTGTGTGTTTGTTATACTGTATAATTTTTCTCATAAGTCAAGCTCAACATTTAATATATCTTTGGAAGTAGATAAGATATAAAGATTTGGTATATATGCATTATTTATGTAAGCTATTATTATTATATACATTTTCAAACACATATTTAAAAAGTTTTACATAGATATTTTTACATAAAATATTTCAAAATAATTATAAGAAATAAAAGAAGAACTCTCTCTTTTAATGAAAAACAAAATGTTAAAAAAAAAATTCTAAAGGTGAAAGGATAACTAAATTATGGTCAAAAAACCATAAAATATTGTAAATAGTAAATCACCAATTGGTATTTTGAAACTGTCAAAGGAAAATTTTTTATATGGTCTACATTTATGGGCAATGGATTATAATAGTGTTATAAACAATTATCATAGTTCTATAATATTTTGGTTTTGGCTAATTATCAGGAAATTAAGTTATTTGTCAAAAACTTGGTTATCCTTAGATCTACAAAAAAAAAGAAAAAAATTAAAAAATCGTTAAGAGGAAAATCTTTTGTATTAAAAATAATTTTGAAAATATTCAAATCTAAACTTTTTTAATGTCCGTCATTTTAAAAATGTACAAAATAAAGTCTTGGTTTTTGGGCATACTATTAAAAGTTTACATAAATAATGTGCATACCAAATCTTCACTCATTATTCACTTCCAAATATATATCTTTGAAGTGTTTCCAAACTTATTTTTACATAAAAATTTTTTCCTTTATTTTTATGTCTAAAATTGGCTCCGGAAATATTGTCCTGCAATTTTGAATCACTCTGTATTGTTTATACATTTAGCCGTGAGGAAATGGTATACTTTAATACAAAATATCTACAATAAATGAAGTATTACATTGGAAGCACAGTTGTTACAGTTTATAAAAATACCAATTTTATTTTGGTACACAAAACGTAGTCTATTTACAAACACTACAGCTATTTATTTATGTTTATATAATCTTTGGCATAACTCTAATTTGTAATATATACACTAATTGTATAAATGTTGTACATTTAAAGATATAAAAAGAAAACCTTTCGTAAGTTGTAATTAAATTTGTCAGAAATGTATATTTTAGTAACAAAATACTGGTTTATGCTTTCCCGTCTAGGTTTATCAAATAAATAAATTAAAATATTTCTAAAAATATAGAGACAGACGAAGTAGTGGATGATGATAGAGAAAAAGTGAATATCGCTAATAGGTAAAAATTAGAAATATGTATTCGTCATCATACATCTTTTTTTGTTTGTATTATGACTGTTTTTTAAATAATCTGTAAAAAAAAAAGTACAATCACATAATGAATTGGTGTTTGTGACTGCATATATGAAAATACAATGGATAAATTGAGAGGGGAGAAAGATTATGATGATAGAAAGGAAAATGGGAGAGAGGTGATACCAATAGAAGAGGAGAGAGCTTGTTGCGATAAACTCGAAATTATCCATAATACCATAACAAAGATAGAGTACAGGTTGTAATTAGATATATAAACTTTATTTCTACGTGAAATAAAAAACCAGTAAACTATGCTTTTTTGTATTGTTAACTTCCTGTCATTCATATCTCCTTATTCCTTTGGATAAACACTGCACTCGGCAGAACAAATTCTGAGATCAGGTAATGTATTTTGTACAATGTATGTTGTACTATTTACAAATTTTTCTTCTTCACAAAAGGCTATAAAGAGATATCCATATATTATCAATAAATAATTACAACTTAAATTAAGGCCTTTTTTTTTTCTAATTTACATTAATTATTTTTCCATTTGTATATTTTTCAATTTCTACTGATATATTTTTCTTTTCTTTTTTTATTAACAATGTCTAATAAATAAATTATAACAGTATATAAATGTAATGAAGGCTACATATTATGATAAACATTTAAATATTTGTAATGTGCGTATGATGGTTTATAAACTAGATTCACTTCTTCTTCTTCTTCTTATATATATATTTGCACTACTTTTCTAAACAGAAAATATCGACTTCTCTGGTATGAAACTTGAATGTTTTTTATAATTTGCCAATTTATAAACTCTTATTTAGAAAGAATTGTATTAGCTTATTAATAATTATCAATATACTTTTGAAATTATTAGCTTCTTCAATATCATAATGTATATAGATTGGCATATTTATAGTGACCAATCAATGGCAAATCAATTAATATCTATAAAATATCATTGTGATGATTATTTACGGCATCTTTGGTGTTATTTGGTGTCATCTCTTTTTCAGTCGACTGGACTTTCCAGAACCTGAAATTAATATTGTATTGTTAGTTTTGTCTCAGATTTTATTATTATTATATTTCATTTTATTAATACGGTTTAATCAGACATTTGTGTTTATAAAAACTAATGACATTTCGAGAGTATAAATCAACTCTCGTTATCGAGTGATATATTTAAAAGTATACGAGTGAAAAAAATTCTCTCACTTGATGACAAGAGTTGATGTATATTCTTGAAACGTTATCTATTAGTTTTTATATACACAAATAATGGGAAATGTCCGATTAAACCATACTATCAATACAAAAATTCCATCATTACATTTCAGCTTTATTCTAGAAAGTAAATAACTGAAGTATAATTCTATTTTTTCTTCATGAAGTCTTATGTTAGGTCTTTCTTCTGTCCTATCAGGTCTCTCTTGACACCTCTTGTTTTCTTCCGACCCTGATGTTATTAAAGTAAGTGGGCACCTTTTTATATATCTTATTTTATCAATTTGTATTTTTCTATAGAAGTTATCTTTTAGAAGATACATCAAAATGTATAATTATCATCTTTATAAATTTCTGTGTTTATTTTTAGTGTATATTGAATTAATCTATATTTATAATTAATTACCTTAAAACTATGAAACAGAGTTTTTTTTTTTTTAGAATGGGCGCCGCCAGTGTTATTTTTGCAACCATTAAATGTACCAAATACATTAAATGGGTAACATACATTACTTGTATGTTTTAAATAAAATAATGGTAACAAATTTACATGAAAAGTCTAAAATGAAAAATGGTTCAAATTGTCTAAAATCAAAATTTTTTAAAGAATATTTACATGTTTTCTAAAGAAACTTACATCTAAGGAGTGTAATTTTGATATTGAGTCCAAATTTAGTATAGTTGCTTGGTTAATACTCCAACTTGTTTACAAACCATTTTTAAAGATATTTTGACTCAACAAATACAATTTATCTTATAGAATAATATACAGAATGTTACAAAAATATGTAACACATAAATGTTTCTCAACTCTACAAAGTAAATTAGGGTGTACAAATGTTCCTATATATGTATGTCCGAAAACACTTTATTATCCTCATGACGGACATTTTAAAAATAATGATAACTTTTGAATTTATTAAGAATTTAGTTGAAATTTGGTTTACATATTTTGTACGCTAAGTTTTCCTTATACCGAGATTCAAAACTTTATCTTATACATTTTCAAAATGACGTTGGTTTCACATTTTCAATATTGAATATCCTAAAATCATTAAATTTACAAAATATCAAATGGCCACCATTTTGAAAATTATCAACATAAAGTATTGACATACTGGTAAAATTTATCATAAAAAATGTCTACTCAAAATTTCGACTCAAAATCCGACTAACAAAGTGTTTCAGGGACTTTTATCTATATTTCGATGCCCTGGATTACTCCTGTAAATAGGACACATATTTTTCAACACTCTGTAAAATGTATAGGTTTTATCAATACCTCATACTATTCTCTCCACGTAGTTCCCAGGGAAGGTACCAAGGTAGCCTGTTCTTTGGCTGGAGCCTACGTACCAGCCATCATCGCACTTCTCCATTACATAGACTGTCTCTCCTTCGTTCAGTTCTAACTCATCTTCATTCTGAGGTTTGTAATTGTACAGCACTCGATACCTGCAAATACAGACACAAGTTTAAAACTATTTAGGAAAAAGTGACAGTATAAAACTAGTATGTATACGAATTGTTTCTATGGATGATATGAATACAATTATGTTATTAAGAGCACCGCAGGGGCGGCTGTTAGGGGAGTAACGACCCCACGTACCCGAGTTACCCCTCTCAGTACACACCCCTACCTAGTTATCCACTCTATATTCTGGGTAGAGAGCATTACTAGTCATATATTTCCACTAAGGATTTTTCACTTCTCCCCAATCTTTCTCTCTTGTAAATCCTACCAGGTCAATCTGGCCACAATGTATTTCAAATGTAGTAAGATGTGAAACAGATTAATTTACGTAATTATATTCTATAATAATGGTTTACTATAGTCATTTTATTATATTTAATTAATAAAGACAACACACAATCACACAATATCTTTAGCAATGGCTGTAGAATTTGTAATGTTTCCCCGTCCATCATTACACTCGTTCAAATTCCAGACCCTTCCCCTCTCTCAAATCTCATATATTTAGTTACATCTCACATCTCTACATTAAAAAAATGCAACATTGCTTTGGCTGTCACTTATTACTCGAGAACTGCTCGTCTGATTTTCACACTGTTTTCTTTCTTATATATATTATCTGGTAAGGTTTTAGTCTAAGCTTGATTAAAAATGGATCGAAACAAAATATATTTTATTAATTTCAAAGTGATACATAATTGAAACATTATTTAGAATTAGAAGAATTATTAAAATTGCTTTAGAAGTTTGAACTCAGCGATGAACAGTGCAATAGATTTTAAAGTTAAATTTCTATGAAAGGAAAAGTGTGATATTACTCTATTTTAACTGCTGTGACTGAGGGAAATGTTTAGCACACACTTTAATCCGGTTTCTTAGGAATATTTTTTGGTTTTTTTAATCATTGGTTATAGCTCAGATTTACATCTCTGTTTGGTAATAGTGAGTTTAGTGTTTTTAATAATTGAAAGAAAAAAAATTTTAGTAAAAAAATGTTTTTGATGGATTACTATAAAAATAGCGTTAGGCTAAGTGGATTTCAAATATATTTTATTGTGTAAGTTTTATTATGTAATTTATAGGCCAACTTGTACTTACAAAATACATTTCAAAAGTCTAGAATAATGATTTACTCTGGTATTACTTTGAAATGTTCAGTATTTCTAAAATACTCTGATATATTATAAAATAGCCATAGATCTAGATTTTTTTAAAACTCTTATTTAATTCTAAACCAAAAAAAAAAAGGCAAAACAAATAAATCGCTCTACCTGAAACAAAATAAATTTGAATTTTATGACTAGTTTCTTTTCTATTCAGTTTAATAGTAGATATTATTAGAAAGAAAACAAACGTAAGAATTACAGTTCTATTGGCATTTTTAGATGAGCTACACATATATTTGGATCACTGTGATAAAACTGACATTTAGATTGTGGCCTTTTTATACACAGGGTTTTTTTGGAACCCAATGAAAATATTTTCTCTGGGCTTAAAATGGTTAAATGTTCTCCTTTTTTTGTAGTTTCAAAGTCAGTTAAATATAGGACAACACATAAATTTAGTTATTGTTTAAAAAATATATATTTGGGTGTGCTTAAGACCACATGTTAGAAGTGAAAACTTGTTTGAACAGTATGTAACGCTTATATACTTATGATTTTTGTTTTAATATATATGGGTATGTGAGAAAGTTTGTGCAATATTTTTGCATTGATTTTAATTTTACTATGTATATGAGTTTGAGAAAGTTAGTGCAATATTAGATTTTTATTTTTAATATATATGGGTATGTGGGAAAGTTTGTGCGATATTTTTGCATTGATTTTAGTTTAACTATGTATGTAAATTTTGAGAAAGTTAGTGCAATATTTTTCGTAGATTTTTAGTTTTAATATTTATGGGTATGTGAGAAAGTATGTGCAACATTTTTGCATTGATTTTAGTTTGACTATGTATATGAGTTTGAGAAAGTTAGTGCAATATTTTTCGTAGATTTTTAGTTTTAATACGTATGGGGCGCGCAAATCCGTTGTCTTTAAATTAAGGTTGCATTACGCTACTGTGCGTGACGCGATTTCTATCAACAAAGTCCATCCCAAAAGTTGCATTATGGTAGTGTGCGTGACGCGATTTCTATTGAAAAAGTCCATCCCAAAAGTTGCATTACGGTAGTGTGCGTGACGCGATTTCTATTGAAAAAGTACCCAACGCGCCAATAGAAGTTTTCACTTCAAAAAAACGAAAAAGAAACACTATGGAAGGCGATGAGAGAGAGAAGAATATTTTTAATAAATTTACACTTTAAAAGAACACAATAGTCTTACAATTTATTATGCGACTTTCCCAGTATTTTAAACAATTGTTTCATTCAATGAAAGCATGTAAGAAATCAAACCAAGAAATGTGCACTTATAAAATTTAGTATTACGTATACTTACGGTACAGGCTCATTTTGAGTGTCGATGTGAAGTGTCTGGTTGACAGGTGGGGGGTCAGGTTTGACTAGTTTTGCCCTTGGCTGAAATAAAACATAACTTTCTTTAGAAACTATTATTTGATAGTAGAAACATTTACATAATGTTTAACCTATAATAATTAATATAAAGTAATAATCATTGTATAGAAATTCTGTTTAGTAAATATAACAAAGTAATAATAAATTATTTCCGTCCTTATGGAAGTAATTTAAGATAATATAATTTGTTATATTTGGAAACAGACTTTCTATTTTATTATGTGGTTTGGATACCAAAAATAAATTTAAATTCATTACATATTTAATGAGGATATTTCATAAAAAGACTAATTTAACTGATACAAAAACAACAACTGAATGAATCTGTTATTTCCATCACTACTTAAAGTATTAATTAGAGAACATAAAAGCAGCTACCTACCAATGAAGTGTAACTAACAGGAAGTGTGTTAACAGTTTTTTGTTTTAACTGATACAAAAACAACAACTGAATGAATCTGTTATTTGCATCACTACTTAAAGTATTAATTAGAGAACATAAAAGCAGCTATCTACCAATGAAGTGTAACTAACAGGAAGTGTGTTAACAGTTTTTTGTTTTAACTGATACAAAAACAACAACTGATAAATCTGTTATTTCTATCACTACTTAAAGTATTAATTAGAAAACATAAAAGCAGCTATCTACCAATGAAGTGTAACTAACAGGAAGTGTGTTAACAGTTTTTTGTTTTAACTGATACAAAAACAAGAACTGAATGAATCTGTTATTTCCATCACTACTTAAAGTATTAATTAGAAAACATAAAAGTAGCTACCTACCAATGAAGTGTAACTAACAGGACGAGGGGGTTGGTAATGGTGCTGGCCCATATTGCTACTGACATGTAATGAGTGTGATGCAGGAGAAGCTATTGGTTTTACATTTGAAGGTGAAATTCGCACTGGGCTTACTGAAACATAAAAGACATTTAATAAAATAATTTACATAGAGAAACAATATGTCAAATGTACATTTTAAATCAATGATGTTATACACTATATTCAAATTCTTACAGATTGTCAAGATGTGTGTTCCGCTACTTAATGTTATTTGATGAAATTAAGTCCGTGTTAGGTAATACTTGTTCCTGACAATATTAAAGCCCATAACTTCCTTTCTAAAGAGAAAAGAAATTCATTTTTACAACTTTATTATTACAAAAAATAAAACAACATTATCAATTTTTTTTTTAAACATTACAGAATGCCTGTTTTAATATCATAAGGCATATTGTTTGACATGTATTTGTTAAAAACATTCTTGTTATTGAGGTAGTGTGTCAAAATTATTGAACCTAATTTCTTAGGTTGTACAGTAGTTTCATTACAGAATGTTTACTTCTTTTTAAACAACATATATTTTGCTCTTGCATGTATAGTTAGCATATTTTTTGTCTAATTATAAACATTAAATTAACGCATCTTGGTATTACATCAACAGATCTTTTATAATTAGTGAAAATAAAATTATATCGTTGTGTTCACCATAATTTTATTTGATGACTCAACAATAGCTTATACTTTGAATTTATAAGAATGTAATTACAAATATTTGTACTTAAAAACTGACAAATAAAATATTTTCACATTATTTGGACTGTAATTGTGTGTTTAAAAAATATAACAAGGAAACACCATAGTAAAGCTCTAATCGTACTAAAATAAACAAAAATAACACCATTTACAGCCCTCTTGGGTTACACGAAATGATAAACCATAATACGAAGTTATACTGTGTGCATTTAAAAGTACCACACAAACGCACAGTTACTGAAGTCATGGATACAAAATAAATAACAACTTATCCTTACAGTAACATTTAAGTTTTAAAACTAGTTACAACTTACATGTTCTCTCTCCTGGTTCAACTAAAATGTCTACGTAAGATGCAGGGAATATTCCTTTTCTATTTCCAATTCGACCTTCATACCAATTCTCATCTACTCTTCTTGTAAGCAAGACCAACTCTCCTAAAAAAAAATTATATTTATATTTTTATTTATATATTTTTAATCAATTAATAATATATACTTTACTCTTAAAATTACTGGTGTTAGAGACCTCAAAATTGAATATTTAAATGCAAAAAACTTTTATTTCATCATCATTCAGTTTCCAGTTGTCATTTAGGTTAGGTTAGGTTAGGTTAGGTTAAGTTTAGATAACTCCAAATTTAGAGATTTCTAAAGAGAGGGAAATATGAAAGAAGTTAATAACTTTACTATATTTAATATTATCATTAAATTATAACACTGATCTAATAAAATACTAAACAGTTTAGGAAAGAAATAAAGACTTAAAAGATAACTGAAATATATAAATAATTATTTATGAATAGATAGAAGGAAATTACGTCCTTCATTAAAATTATATTAGTAATATAAAAATGTATATTGCAATATATTATTTATAAAAATAAAGTAAACAAAATATTTTCACTCTTCCTGAGAATGAAGGTCTTCAAGTTTATGACTCATAAGAGAGAGGAAATCCTTCAACTTAACCTTGAAGAGAGGAGAGGGGGGGAGATGACCAGATGCAATTAATATTAAAGTACAACTAAATGCAGCCTAGTGATTTCGAAATTAATCTATTGATATGTAGTTTGCGTTCAACTAATAAAAGTTTAATTACCCATGAAAAAAATATTATTTTGTACTTGTAATATTTTGTTTGTTGGCATAATTTTAATATTGAAAATTAATAATTGGAAACAGTTTTATAGAGCTGAAATTCTAGTCATTTTCCAACAAATATAACAATTAAAGATATTTATACTTAAAAATTTTAATACTTAGAATAGTTCTTTTATATATTATATTATTAAAACTATTTGTTTTGCAAATTTATTTGCAATTACATGAGAATTGTTAAATTATTAATATATTAATTAATGAAAATTATTACACTATTAAAGTGTCTTGTAAATATTTTGTACTTACAATGTTATAATTTTGTTTTTGAAAAATGCCTTACCTTTGACTAGTGGCAATTCCAAGTGTGTTTGTGCTTGGAAATTAAATTTCGCTCTTGCTTGACCTTCACTTGCTTTCTTGGGTACTGTTCGAATCCCATCATAAGGAATAATCTAGATAAAAGCAAGTTTATATTAGATAAAACATTTTATATTGTAAAAACAGTTTATATTAGAAAAAACAGTTTATATTGGATAAACAGTGCATATTGGAAAAACATTTTAAACTGGAAAACCTGTATATATTACAAAAACAGTTTATACTGGAAAACAGTTTATATTAGAAAAACAGTTTATATTCGAAAAACAGTGTATATTGGGAAAAAACAGTTCATATTTTTTTTAAACAGTACTATGTTTTTTTCTCTTCATACAAGATAAGCTAGTGTTAATATGGTACAATATAAATAATCACTATTTCCTAATGGCTAATAAAGGGAATGAGTGGTTAAAGATCAACAAATCTTAATATGCATGGAAACTTATTATTTTTTCAGTTAATAATAAAATATTATTGATATCAGGTGATGTTAATAGCCTTACCAAAACTATTATTAGAATAAGTTATCTAATATGTGTTGTTCTTAACATATTCACTGTAGTGATTTCATAAATAGAAGAGACATACATGTGCTTATACCCGTTTGGTACTTTCATGTTCAATTCCCTTTATATTGTTTAGCTTGTCTTCAGCTCTGGCAAGAGGCAGTTGTTTCTATGAATATTATGAGAAAATTTGTATTATACTATAGTCAGTATTTAGTTCTTGCATTTATGTTTCTTCTTCTCTATTTTATGCATAACTAACTCGCTTTGCATTATTTACAAAATAAATTATTTTATTAATTTTGCCACCTACAATAGTTTCTAAAGTTTTCAAACAATGTATACAAATAACTGGGATCAAAATTTGAAATCCGCACCCGACCCACACCTTAAGACATTTTTTATCAAAACTGTACACTTAGTTATAATAAAATCTTTCTCTATTTACAATGAAAAAAGACAAGAGAATGTCATTGAATGATTTCTCTCTAAGTGTGAGTAATGCCACCTTTTAAATATATGTCTATGTAGTTGCCCTCTGCTATAAAACAAACAAAAAACACGCTTCTTCCAAAAATGAAGTTGACCTCAAATTAAGCTGTATAAAATACACAAAATGTAGAGGCATGTGTTTTCCGTACATCCAAAAGAAAGAACAATAATATTGTGCAAACAATAGTGAAGAGAGCATCACATGAATATTAAGTGGAACAATAACAAAAAATTACCACCTAAGGTGTAATCGTTAGATTTTATATGTTAATTGAACATGTTAAAGCATTCACTAGAAAACACATTTAGCAAAAAATATCTCAATAATTGAACTACAATCATTTGTTGTACATTTATTTGAAATTTCATAAACTCGTAAGATAAATTTATTTTGATTACCTCAACGTAGTTAAAAGGAAACAATCCAACCATTGCGTTGTGTTCTCCTTCGTACCAATTCTTATCAATTTGTCGTCTGACATAGATAATATCTCCTCTTCGAAAACTTAACTCCCTGCAAAATATGATACCGATATTATTAATATAAGTAATAGTAATAAAACTTACTTAGTTCTGATTGTCATTTCAGTAGTTATACGTAATATTTTTATTTAACAATAAACAAAAGCAAAAGAAAAGTGTAAATTTAATTGAATAATACAGTATAATGATAAAAATTAAAATAGGAATAAAAATTGTATGTAATCATTGGAGAGTAGAACTGTTGCAATAAAGTAATTTTAAATTTCAGTTAAACTAAATTTTGATTTGACAAAAAAATATACAAAATAAGGAATATATATATATATATTTATTGTGTTTCCTTCTGGTGTATTGTAGAAATATTCAATTTGTAGAAATATTAATAATTCTTCTTCTTAAAAATATTTAATCAAAAATATAAACACATCATAGTGAAATTAGCTTAACAAAATTTCTAGTTTTATTTGAAATATAATAAATTTTACTTATTATTATTAAAAAAATCAAAATATTACCTTGAAGTTTGACCAACAAAATTGTATAGTGCTCTAGCGACTAATTTGGGTTCTGGTGTTCGATCTCTAGGTTTAGTAGGACTCAGATCATCTAGGAAGTCATCGTAACGGTTAAGAGGAATTGGAGATTTCTGTGAAGGCCTACAAACAAAATAAATATAGATTATAACTCTTCAAACAAACAAACACAGATATACTTCAGGTTTTTGAGAATATTAATGAATATTGAATATCCTAAATAAATGATTATTTCCCAACAATTTTTACAACTTACGTAAAATTGTCTGTGTGTCTTCTGCTATACATGTCTTGTAATTCTTGAAGATATTTTCGACGACGCTCCTCCTGGTAGATTCGACGCATGGCTTCTGCTTGTCTACGTTGCAGTTCTTCTTCTGACCAAGCTTCTTTTTCTTCGGCACGTACAGGACTTCGGTAATGAATAGTTACTTCAGATTCAACATAGCGATGCGGAGATTCTGTAAAAACAATACAATCAGAAATATTGCAAGAAACCTTAAAAAATAATGTTAGGACTATAAAAATATACAAGTCACATAATGTTATGGTTTAAATTAGAGACATTAAAACTTGTTAGAAATATATAATGGAGAATGTGGTAGTTTAATTCACAACAGAAGAATATGATATGGATGAATTAGGCTGCATAGACAGATATTGTTGTTCACTTTAAAATCTAAGTAAAAAAAAAGTAATTCTAAGATTATTGATATGGTTTAAGTGAACTTTTTCCATCATTTGGATACATAAAAACTAAAGGTACAGACCACTTCGAGAGTATAAATCAACTTCCATTATAAAACGATAACCTAGAACATGAGAAACATAGCCGAGTAGCTTAGGGATAAGCTGGAAACTAAAACTAGAAATCTAAGAAAGCAAACCAGAGCTAGATTTCAGCAATAAAAAAAAGTAACATAACTACAAACATTATCAGGAAAACTACAAGTTTAAAAGTTACACCATACAAGGAATGTCAAGCAACATGCTGTCATGAAAGCCTACTGAAATCAACTAACTAAAACAGGGATTGTATGCCAGGAGTGGTAACCTAACATGACAGGGTTGAAGAACCTTTTGTCCCAACTCTCAACAGTTTATTACATGACCTAATGATCATTCCTTGTAGATATATTTCACTTTTTTATCACTTTATAGGGGGAGTTAATTTCTATTCTCAAAATATCATGTATTAGTTTTTACACACACAAATGATGGTAAATGTACTCTTAAACATCAAACAATCCATTGCTATCATAAACTTTAAAACCAGAATCACAGAACCATGAATAGAAGTCAAAATATGAAAAGATGAAATGTTAGATTCCTTGTTTCCAAAAATGAAAAAATATTGTTATCAAGGTAATAACAAGAAAATACTGTGCAATGAAGTGAGAGTACTCTATTTACACTACAGTATGGAAATAATGATGATACAGAGGAGGTTAGACAGAAGATTTTAAGACAAAGGATAAGGAGTCCTCATTAAGCCAGCTGCACTAGAGTGCTATGATAGACTCTTAGGATTGTAACCGATAGGTGATAATTCATCTCTTCAATTAGTATTGTACAATAATTCAGTGGCAAAATGTCTAGAGGTACAAATTAATGTTTTAGTTTAAAAAAAATTGTTATCAATAGTGTTGGTAACCCTTATTTATGGAATTATAAATTAAAAGACTACCATAAAACTGACGTGGTAGGTTTGGCGAGGAAGATCATTGGGACCGAATTAAAAGACACAAGTAAGAAATCATTCTTTTCAAGGGAAGGTGTCACGAGTTGCAATTTAGAAATGAAACTTTCAACACACGTTCTTTTCGTGTTGAGCTAGTTCTCTTGCAGCTACTGCGAAACTGTGTCACACATTTATTAAATTATAGGACTGCGCCCAATAACTTTACAAATACCAATACATCACGTCATCTTCACTGGAAGAGCTCATGATAACACCTGATGAACTGACTTGAAAAAATGTCTATCTTCATTCAATAAACATCGTATCGCATTGGTGTTCAGCTTCCTTTTATGACTTTGTTGACACGTTACATAAATTTAACTAACTATTATTAATTATAACTATAACTAGGAGAAAATAAAACATTGCTAATTAATTTATCTTCACCCCTATACATAGTATGGATACAGACAACATGTTTCTACAAAGTTTATAATCTAATTCAATGTTGTATTTAAAACAACAAACAAAAAGGTTTCTCACAAACCAGACAACAAAGAGTGTAAAACCAGTTTGCATAAAACACTTTCAGCTGTTTGACATATGTCTACATGTTTTTCATTCATTAAATTTATTGTTAACAAAATCATTTTATATAGCAAGTGTCCAAATTAAGTACTAAAAATATCATTAAAATAAAATATACAGTTACTCTCAGTAAAACACATATAAACAACAAATTTCAATAAACAGCACCAATTACACATAACATACAACAAATAACAGCCACAATAACAAGTCCCCAATAATAGCTGAAAATGTCCTCAACCCTCCTTATGGCAGAGAAACTTCTCCACAAAGTAAAATGATCCAGACAACAAAAGTTGTGTTAAGTTTTCTTAAACTCATAATTTTGAATATTTTTTAGTCTCTCTGGGAGTTTATTGAGTAAACCCACTCCAGCTTCTGATGGTAACTTTTTAAACTTACGTAGCCTTTGTTGGCCTAAACTTAAGTGACTTCTGAGTCAGGTACCATACTCATGTATATCCTTATTCAGAATAGGACGACATTTAAAATTAATGTACAGTATTACCTCCAGAACATACATACTTGGAAAATTCATTCAATAACCCTAACTCCTGGCCTTTTTTCTTTATTTTATTTTTACATTATACAGTAATGTAAGCTATATCTATAAAGTATTACTATGTTTACTATATTTTAATAATTTAAAAATTTAAAACTACTTGTGTGTTTGAAAATAAGGAAATATAAAGATTTTGAGTTTTGATTGATTTCTAAATTAGTATTTTTGTTTGTATTATTTTTTCAAAATTAACACTTTAAGGTCTGATTTGAACTGCCCAACTGCCTATTTAACCAGAAAATCCGATAATCACTTGGCAAATTTTGCTGAAGTGAAATATTTACAAATTTTTCTAAACCTTCCAACAATTTTGATTAATTTTTTTTTCTCATGCAAAGCGGAGAGGAGTTGAAAACTAACCTAAAAATCACCTAGCCTAACCATCACCTCAAGTAAAAATAAACTAATATTAAAATGAAAAAGATAGCCTCTATCGAATTTTTTAAACTGTAAAATCACATTCCAAGAATCTTTTCACACACATGTATGTTAAGTCTGTAGAGCTTTAAGAGATATCCCACGCTTGTAAGGGTGTCTCTATTTTAACAATAACCAGACTATACTTTCTGATCACAGAAGAAGATAAGCAATGTGAGAAATACGATGCTGTCTGTGTACTTTAACAATGAACAGGTATTGCGGACTGTTTTGAAGTGTACCTAGCGTTACATTGTGAGGGCAGTCAACCAAACTGCGGATGTTGGGAGCTCTCTACTGATTTATCTGATTATGTTGCCATTTTGTAACGACGGAATGGCAGTAAAAAGTAGGTAAGATTAAAAAATATGACCCGATAGGTAATAATTTTTTTTTTTTTGAAATTTTATGAATTACAAGGTAACTTTAAAAATTGGAAAAAGTTTTTAAATGGTCGCATGAAATTGAATTATTTTCAACATTTCTGTACGCCGTCGTTGTTGTCTGCGCATAAGCGCGATAGCGGCCACAAAAATTAAAACATAAATATCAAATTTGATACAGAGTACTATAGTGTTCTCATATAGAACCCTATTGAAATTTAGAAACATCTAATTAAAAATGTCAAAATGGCGACCATTTTAAAGAGTTTTTTGTTCATACCTCGTGTGTTAGTTACGTTATAATAAAATAAATTAAATAGAAATGTGCAGATTTCAAGTCTGCATGCAATGGTACCAACCCCACAACTCTATGATGACAAATAGCGGAGTTACTGTATCGTCAAAAATGTAATTTATAACTCTGAGCTATTAAGGCCGCGTCAAAGACACATATACACCCTTCTAAGACGTCAAGAAAGTAGTGATATACACAATTACAAGATTCACCCTTGAAACAACTGTTTAAAAAAAATACCCTACTGGGTAACATAAGTGCAATTTAACATTTCCTTCAAGTCCCAAGAAATCAACTTTTAGAGGATCTGCTTGTACTACGTTGTATGTTGGGGGTTGGGTAAGTACCATGATACCCCCCCTATCAACTTGTTTTATATATCCACTCGATTGTGGATCTAAATATTAGTATGTCGTGATCATTAAAATTGTAATAATTGAGCTGTTATATGGCAAGGACTGAGAAAAGTAAAAGTTTTAAAATGTCGCCATTTTGAAATGCTCCTACAATTATTTCATGTTATATTCAAGGAATATTTAAACCTAGCTTACTTGCTAAATTTTAGTAAATTCAACTATGATTCCTGCTGGTAGAAAAGTTATAAATTTTAAAAACTTGATTTTGCTTTAAAATATTTTTTGTTTTCTAGTTTTAACTCTCTTAGGGTAGTAGAAATGACAGAAAACTGTTTAAATAAGATCCGGAACGTTTAGTTTTCCGTCTTTCGGCCATTTTGTGTTTTTATAATAAACTATATCTTTGGAAGTAGATAAGATATTGAGTGAAGATTTCGTAAATGCATTATTTATGTAACCTTTCACCAGTATACCAGAAAAAACATGACTTTAATTTGTACATTTTCAAATTGCGGACGTTCAAAATTAATATTGTATTGTATTATTTGTGTAAAACCAAATGCCTTTTAAATTTTTTTTCCGTAGGTAAAAGAATAAGCGATTTATCGACAAAGAACCAAAAACAAAAATGTTTCCCTTTAACAATTTCTAAATGGCGACTGGTGTTTAAATACTAATTTAAATATTTATTGGAAATTTTTTTAAAAGTAAATAGAAAATTATCTTCCGATAAAATTGTTTAATTAATATGTAATTTAAAAAAGTTATGTGAAAAATAATTACAAAACATGTAAATTAGTATTACATTTTGAAACTGTTAAGGTAAACATTTTCGTTTTTGCTACCTTTATGGGTACAAAATTAGAATTTTATTATCAATATTCCATAATATTTTTGTTTAGATTTGGGTGTTGCAGACAATTGTTTTTAGCCCTTTTGTCGTTAACTCAGTTATCTTCTGACCTTTAGGAAAAATACAAAAATATATTTGTTTTTCCTAAAGAGGAGGAAATCAATTGTTTCTTGTAAATACTTTGTAATGTTAATGGTTTCAAGATATCCAATATGAAACACTTTAAACGTCCGCCATTTTGCAAATGTACAAAATAAAATCTTGGTTTTCGGTTATACTGGTAAAAGGTTACATAAATAATGTGTTTACAAAATATTCACTCAATATCTTATCTGCTTTCAAACGTAGATTTTTTGTAAAAACACAAAATCCCCGATAGACGGAAAATAAACCTTTCTCCTCATTTAGAATCAACTACCGAAATATTGCCGTGTAATTTTGAATCACCGTGTATAATATCCAAAATTGTTGGCAACTAACTCTTAGGGATAGGTTCGGTGAACATGTTGTAGGATTTCCAGGAAGAGAGATTGCAAGTGGAATTTTTATCTTATAAATTATCGAATACGTACAGTTGCACAGACTGTCAATTAAGTTCCATAATTTGTTGGCAGTGGGCAACAAAGGAAATGTAACAACCTCTGCATCACGAGGACCAATATCACGACAGTTTTCCTGTCAATGTTTTGTCGTGACAAACTAGATTTCATATTTCAATTTGAGTTGTGATTGACCCAATACTTTACGAACAAATATAACATCATCTTTTAAAAATTACTGTAGTAGTTGGACAATTCATTCCGTGCACGACAGAGCGATTTAAAAATATCTGATTTTGGAGATTCTTAAACCAAAAATGGTTTCTACTGTCTATTTTTTGTCCGGTTCGGAATTACTCACATTAAGTTCAGTCTTAACTCTACGTTAACAAATTGGATGTAGTTCCATGTTAAAAGTTTACCGGACAAATTAAATGTCCCTAATTTGTATTGTGTGCCCAGTGTTATTAATTCAAAAACTTTGTGTTTTTTTACATGTTTGTAAGTATAAATAACAAAGACAAATTTTCAAAGTGAAATATAATGACGAAATCCAAAATTGGATGATTAAAAAAGAAGAGTGGTGTCAGAGACTTGAAGATGACCAACTAAAGGTAGAAACCAGTAGTCTACTAGAACATTTAAAGACTGTTGGCATAAGTTAAGAATAACCTAACAATTGATTAAATTCACAACCTAGAAGTTTACAAGACTATGTTATAATTCCACATGTACATCTTGAATGACAAATTTAGTTAAATTCCTACTAACATTAGAGGTACAAGAGGTTTTATTAAACCTACTGACCACTTCCTTCCCAAATATAGAGGTTGTGAAGATAGAAATTAAGTTGTTTTTTTGCTATAACTGTCTTAGTTTGTGTAAAAACAACTCCGAGTATCTCTGTATGCAAATTTTAAATAGCCAACTGTATTCTATTTTAGGACTTACAGATATTCTTAAATGAAGTTATACTTGAATAGTTTAAATCTTCTACAGGCGAAGCGAGTCTAGAAGCGATTTTTCCCCAACGAACTTGTTCAAGCGATTTTAAAAACGTATTTTTGTGAAAGTTGGAAGCAATGTACTCTAGAGAATTTACAAGAAAATTTTATAAATACGTAAATTAAAATATTTTTTCGATTCAGGAGAGATAAAAATTTTAAATCTTTGTCCTAGGTCACAACACTTACAACGTTATCAATCTCCCTTCTATTATTGATAAAAATGATTACATTAATTGTATTTTAACGTTGTTATTATATTCTTTAAATTGATAAAGGTATACAGTCAGGAGAGACTTTAACGCTAGGATAGAACAGATGTCGTTTAGATGTATTAAAATAATTAACTAACCTATAAATCCAGACTCGCACCTGGCTGACACTGACTTGCTATTCAATAAAGGTATAAACGGCACTGGCATGTCGGTCAACTCTGAAGCCAGCCTAAGTATGATTACATTAAACGGAAGCCCTACATTTTTTAGGTCGATAACGGTGAACACCGACTGTCCAATAGTAAGTGTTCCTTGCTCGACCTAGCCAATATGTTTCTACTGGCTTAAGTTTAATCAGATAAGAATACCAAAGTGTGCGGATTTCCTCAGCTCTCCCCAAGCCGGGAGTTTCAATTACTTTGTAGTGGTTATATACAAACATGATTTATAGTTTGATCTGATATTAAACGTGGATTCATTATGACTGTGTAAAATGATAAGATGAAATTATTACACAATTTCTAAATAACCCAAGATTTAACTTCAATAACTAATTAACTAAAATATTTAAACATCGTGAGATTTCGATTTATCGATACGTCCCCCGCAAAATATACTCTGTTTCCATCATTCCTCTCTGAATTTCCTCACTAATAGGCCTACAGTTTTTAATGTCAATCAACACACCATAATAACTTTTCAAACATAAATGACTGTTATTTGACCATAATTACACTACACGTGAATCTTTTGACAAAGTCGTACCAGTCAAGACTATTGAATATTAAAATGTCTTTTTCACAGAAATAAACTACAAATATTTGAAATAAAAGTATGTTCGCAGTCCAGGCAAATCCAATCGGAACTAATTGCACCTTCTCCGAGAGCAGTTTTCAGTTTTGTTACACTCCGCAATATTTTATAGCTTCCTACAGAGATTAGATTCCTTTAAAACAAATTACTTTGTAATTACGCACGTTAATTAAGTTTGTATTAAAGTAAAGACAGTGGATTTCAAAATTTACTGATGCAAAACTTCAGTGGTTAATGGATTCGTCCGAAATAACACATTAAATTCGTAGTTAGAGCTTCAAAACGCAAAGATAAACTGTGAGAAAAACAATGCTATTCAGAGTACCTAAAGCCCAACAAACCCAAAGTTAATTTGAATACTGTCTTGAATTGAAAAAAGTTCTCCCTCAGGGTCCGACTTTAACTGGATTTTGGTTACTTTTACCACAACAAGAACTGTCACTTCTACGCTGTTATAAACGCCCACTTTGGTTATACTTGAAGTTCAGTCACGTTGCACAACAATTGTTGCTGATTCAGTTCTCCAGGATATTGTAGTGACAGGTGTTCCGCGCGTATATAAAGTTTGTTATGACTGTTACACGTTCCAATGTAGACGTGATATGAATTGCGCAGTTTACATAACACCCGGAGGTTATATACAATTAGCATAACGTTTACAATGGAATAAATAAAAACCTTTTACTGGAATGACGTTATTTTGTTAATAACTCATTGTATTTCTATTAAAAGAAAAAACTCGACTGTTATGATATATTGGGACAGTAATAAAAACAATTAAATGAAATTAATAAGGAGGTCAACGTACGTCTAATTTATATTTTTAGGTAGAAATAATAGAGTGATATCTCCCTTTTAAAGAAACAATAATTGTTTTACTCGTATTATCAGAGACAAATTTTAATTTTTTTAATCTACTCTCTATACAGGGTGTCACAAAACCTCAGGGAATTATACAGGATCGGTTTTTACATATCCAAATAAATGAAATCTGTTCATTAACGTTTTTACGAAATCGCCTTAGTTTAGTAGCAATCCGCCATTTTGTTTTTTTACAGAAACTCACTGTAACTCCAGAAATAGATAAGCTGTTGAGTTCAAATTTGGTGTAAGTATTTTGTATGTTACGTTTTACAAGTTCACCAAACAGAAATACTTTATTTTTATAATTTTCAAAACCTTAAAAAAAGTTTTAAAATTATCAGTTTTGAAGATATTCAACGTTAAAAATTTTAAACGGTTACCATTTTGAAGGATTTTTCTGTCATTATGATTTAAGCTGTGTAAAAATCAATGAATTAAAATTTTTTTATTTAATATTTTATCAAATTTGGCTTAAACACTACTAAAACATTGTCATTGATGCAGTTGGAAATCGGCAAAACTTTCCTTAGATTTTTCGATTTTGTTCTCTAATAAACTTACCTAAGTATTTTTAGAAATCTATGTATTTATTTTGGTGAAATTTGGACAAAAATTCGAACAATAATTACAAAATCTATACAACACAAATATAAGAATCTAAAAACACCCAAATATTTCATGCAGCTGGGTTTATGTAACCTCATAATGTTGACTGCAGTGTTTTGGAAATTAGATACAAAATAGATCACATTGTATACAAATCTGTTGATATATTATTCCAAGTTATTCTTTTGAGTTACATATAAATTGTGTGCCTATATTTATGCTCCACTGCTGGTTTTACTATCTATTAAAAACTGAACTTATTCATTCCGCTGTTTCCCGGAAACGGAAATAAACCAGAACCAGTCTTGTGCTAGTCTGTGCACCGGACATCACTATTACGCCTCGTTGCACTATGCTTTAGATTTTACCAATTAGAGGCAATTATGTGTCCCTAACCTTCATTACCATTCAAGTTCATTTACTACAAAACACTCTAGGCTATTACTACAATTACTTTCGTGCTTTCAAATTAATTATTTCAATTTTTGTTGAGTGAAATATTTTCATAATTATATTCCGATCTTGTCATTCTTTTTAGTCACATTAAATTTTTTCTTCAGTTTTCTTTCTTTCTTTTTTTTAAATCAGTCCAATTATTTTTATAATTATTTTGATAATGAGGAGAAAAAAACAAACATGTGTTCTGAGTCTGTAGATACAGTATGAAAAATGATAATGATCCACCATCAGTAAAATTCTTATTCTTGATTTTAAGTATTCATAATCAAAATGAAGCGGAATTTAGAAACCAACAAATTATTAAACATTGCTTACAATTTTACATAACTAATATCTAACCACAAAACAATTTACTCACTATATGGTATAGGTCCGTACAGAAACGATGGTAGGCTGACTGACCTAGTAGGGATCAACAAAGGTTGTAAACTGAAGCTATTTGACACTCCTAAGTCTTCTTGCTTTCTCATCTCCATTAGTGACGTAGACTTTCACATTTTACACGAAAACTATTTTACCTTAATGTAAAAAACAGCACTAGATACGTCCCCAGAGATATACTTGTCTGGAATGCTATTACACTTCCACAATGTCTTTGTCATGATATTGCCTTCATTATTGAAAGTATGCAATTTGTTAGCTTGCTGAACAGTAAAAGGGGATCATTGTACTACACTGATTTAAAAATTAAAGGTAGTTCCAATTGTAAATTGATTTAACAATTAAAGAGGAGTTTATAATGGTCGATTAAAGGGGGGGGGTTCATAATTCTACGTTGGATTAACTATTAAAGGGGTGTTCGTAGATTTAAAAATTAAAGGGAGTTCCAATTGTAAATTGATTTAACAATTAAAGAGGAGTTTATAATTGTCAATTAAAGGGGAGTTCATAATTCTACGTTGCATTAACTATTAAAGGGGAGTTCGTAGATTTAACAATTAAAGAGGAGTTTATCATTCTACTTTTGTTTGACAATTAAAAAGAGGTTCACTATATTATATTGGTTTAACAATAATAAACTTGGGAGAACTACAAAATGGCAATATTTTTGAGAAATTAATAGTTATTTTTCTGTTGGCAATACACTTTATAATATCACATAGTTAATTGATACTATCTTTTCCTTAAAACAGCTGTTATACTAATTTTACAATGCAAAGCAGTTTAAAAAATTTATTGACATTTTTCGAAGAGGCGATTTTACTGACTTCCTTTTATTGAACTTTTCTGGTATTTGTCTAGAACATCTAGTGGTTTACACCAGTTGGTAATTATTAATGGATGTATTAGACCTTGTGAATAAGATATTATAGCCAAAACAAATGTATTAACAGCGCTTAATAATATAATTTGTTCTTAATACTAAAAAAATAATACATTTAGTAATAAAAAAGAGCTAGTGTTTACCAGTGGATGTTTTAGACAATTATCAGAAAATTATGATTTTGTTTTCTATCGATAACTCTGTTATTCCTCGGCCTACAGAACAGTAGTGTTATTACACCTTCCAGCCTATCTCTAGTTAAAATTCAGCTGCATTTGACTTTGAAAAATAAGAAAAATCGTTTCTTGAAACAGCTTGAATTTGCTAATTTTTGAAACATTTAATTATACCTCCTAAACGATTAAAGATATCGAAAAATACCCAAGGATATAAAAGTCTTATAATAATGTGTTTTATCTAAAATCGTCATAAAAGAAAATTGAGAACTGACCGACATATTGGAAAATGGCGGGTGATGTGAAAAATTTGGTAATATTTCTAGTTTTAGTTTAAAAAATCCTGGGATACCATTTAACGATTCTTTGTAAGTTTTGTACTTATCGAATAAAACAGCGGTCACATCTGTTTCAACCACCCTGTATAAAGAACAAAATCATCGGTAGTATGTAAAGAAAGAGAACAAAAAGTATACATAAAAGGAACAACTATTACTTTAGTATGCAAAAGAGGCGAAAAACTACACTAGACAAAAAAAGTATAGTAATTTAAAACAAAAAATTCGATAGTACATAAGACAGACAGACAAGATTCGGTAAAAAACTACGTTATGAGAAAATAAAGACAACTAATACGATACTATAGAATCAAAACAACAGTAATATTCAACAAAAACCATCGCAGACAAATGTACCACAACCCAGGGCCACACACACTCACGATGCAATGTCTATAGAATCAGTAATAGGCCTACCTTTTGTGTGAAAACGTGAGCACATTAAATCCCAACTAGTATATTATCAGCTCAACATCATGATGTTTCCAGCTGCGTCGATTTAACAGAAATGCAGTTTTAATTTACTAAGTATTCCAAGAAAGTGGTTAAAAAGCGATTTACATTTATTTCTGATGACAAGATCGCGACAAAAAATATTCTGCAGCGGACTATTAAACTGCGATTTTCTACCGGCTAGTTTTCATAGAAATGCCGATCTCATTATAATGCAACTAGCCTTGTCTAGCCGCCATCTTGGGTCTTGAGAATGAACTATTTATACAATGTTTTGAGAGCGCTAATTTCCAACTGTGTATATTGATTCACTTACAGTACAGTAGTTCAATAATTGTGGTTTATATTATAAAATATCTAACCTAACCTTTATCCCTATTTCTTCCCAACCTCTCTTTTTAATATCACTTTCCCCCTCTTTAACCCCTCTTCATCACTTTTTAAAATATATATCAAATGTTAAAATGATACATTTAGACCTAACCTAACCTAACCTCCCTCTCTATTTCTCCCCCAACCCTTCATTAATTTTCAAATAATTTGACAAATTAAACTATTTAATATATTAAAAAATAATATTGAAACATGTTAAAATGACACATTTAGACCTAACCTAACCTAATCTAACTCCTCTCTCTCTATTTCTGTCCCAACCCCTCATAACTTTTTAAAATATTGATATATTAAACTATGTAATGTATTAAAAAATAATATTATTGAGACATGTCAAAATGGTACATATAGACATAACTTAACCTCTCTCTCTCTCTCTCTCTCTCTCTCTCTCTCTCTCTCTCTCTCTCTCTCTCTCTCTCTCTCTCTCCCTCCCCCCCCCTAAACCCTCATAACTTTTTAAAATAACTTGACGGATTAAACTATATAATATATTAAAAAGTAATTAAGATTTATGAAAAAATAATACTGGTGGAGAAGCTATAGAAATTAATTAAGTTAAAACAACAGAAAATGTTGCAGAACTCTGAAAGTGAAACTAATTAAAGAGTTTCCGTTGTTTTACTTTGTGTTTGTGATGACCTCGACACGACCGCAGAGCATTGCTATTGTTTATGCTTGTAACTGTAGCCCTCTTAAATAAAGACGCACGCCAGTAAGCCCCACTATCACTAAGATGACATTCCACACATAGCTTTCCAAACCAACAACTTTTGTAAAAAAACAATTTCTCAAATTTGATGAGCCTGAAACTAATGGTAATGGAAAAATACCTCCTAAAATCCCATCTATTGTAGAACCTTTCTCTATCTGTTTTTTTTTCTTTCCAATGTTTATCTCTCACTCTATTTGCTTTTTAAAACAAAGCTTCAAACAACCGTAAGAGTGTCAAATAAAACAACTCAAAAGTAGAGATTTAAAGATTAACGTTAAAGTTATAGTTTAGTTATTGAAGCTCGTGTATCACTGAGGATGGTGACTTTGTCGTTGAAACGCGTTTGATTAAGTAAACGTAATTTTTGTGAGATCTTGTGTTCGAGTTTTTTTTTCTAACTAATATTATCTCACAAGTCAAGTTAATAAATATTTATTTATATATTGTATTCATTAGAAGGATTAAAGAAAGGTTTGCTTAGGTGAAATTATTCATCGTTCACTGTTTGGATAATTTTATTTTCAACAAATTTGATAGAAATCGAGGGAAAGCATAAGTTAAATTTGGTGAATTATTCTTGTTGTTTAAAAGGGAAAAAACCTTTCAGTCATCATCGCCTTATAAAAAAAGGAAAAAAAAAAAAAAAACAGCGGAAAGAAAGATCTATAGACTTCGAATCAGATAATAGCGCCAGGGTCAGAAAAGAACGAACGTTGGTCAAAAGAGACCTAATAGGAAAGATAAAAGAGAAGGATCTAACCCAAGACGACAGGAAAAAAGGTGTAGATCCAGCTAGTTTGCTCGGGATTGCCAAGCCTCTGAAAAATAGATTTTATTTAAAATATCAAGGACTAAATTTGCCGATTAGATAAAAAAAATTTGGAATTGAATTAATAGTATACTTCAACACTAGGACCAAAAGTGAAGCTTCAATACAAGCTCAGTTAACAAAAAAGAAAATGAACGAGGATCGAAAAGCTTCTTTTGGTCCAACGTGATAAACTTTATTTTTCGTTATACTGCAAACAATATAAGAAAACAATTTCACAAAAACTAAAATGTTATAACCTATTTACATTCAAATCGACGGTAACAGCTGTTTTAACGCTTATTTACAATCGAGAGTATCGGTTGTTTTTATAGATGCTTTACAATCGTTAATTAATTCGTATAAATTAGTTACGACCTCAGCTGATGTTTTTAGTTCCTAGGACTAAATAGAACAACTTTAGTATCTCGATGCATGTACTGAAAACAGCTGTTTTTTGATGCAGTATGACGAAAAGAAGTGTTTTGTGTTTTCCTCTTGTGTGTTAAAGACTAGAAAATTTCCTCCAATTTTCTTGGAAATAAAAATTATTTAAAATTTCTATCCACCAATTTAATGAAAATATTTTCATAAATCTACAAAGTTAGACAAACAAACAAAGTATCATATCGAACAACCTAACCTCACACAAAAATAACACACACGTACAAAGACGAGATAAGTGAATTAAATAAGCTACAAAACTGAGAAAGTAGTATATTTATGAACAAGGAAACCACCATGTTTATCATTAATGCAATTATAAAGGAGATAATTGATTAAGGAAATTTACTACGGCATAAAATATGTTAAAGCTGATGTGGTTATGAGTCATTGTTCCTACAAACGGGACAGGAATTGTTGAAAGAAGAAAAAAATCAACGGAAAATTAGAAAAAATGTTTTCGTACCTTACGAATTACATAAAACTCAGTTTGGTAAATTCGAAATCAGAGCTACAGAATATTATAGTTTTATCAAAATCGAACTATAACAAAAAGGTTTATATATAAGCTATTTAAGATACCCCTATTTTACTACCCCATAGATCATTTACCACACGAAAAAATAAATCATTCAGCTCACCAGGTCTTGGGATAATGATATGAATTTACACCTTATTTTCTTACAATCCTTAAATCTAAAACTGTATAATTTTATCGGATCCATTCTACAATTAAACTTCAGATCACGCCTTCTTGATCAGACAAATCTTCACTCAATATCTTATCATCCAAAGATATTGTCTTTTTTTTTTAACACACAGAAAATGGCTGATAGTCGGGAAACAACTAAAAAAAAAAAATCTTATTTTTAGCTATTTTCCGATAGATTTCAGCGCTATTCTGAATCATCCTGTATAATGGTAATTTTTAATTAGTTACAATCACGCCGATTTAATCTTCACATTTCTTCAATATTTTAATGAAATCGTTAAAGCTGATTTTGAGAAATTACTTGTTTTAAGCAGCTACAAGACTGAATTTAGATTTTTCCGATAACTCACTGACTGATATTAAGAGATAAATTAATTCTTTTTGTCTACTTAGGGGTTAAATTTTAGCAAAATTTAGAACAAATCGGATTTTTTATATTTTGTAGCAGGTACCTCCAAGTTTTTAGATATGAAAATTGAGGGAAAAATACCAAAATGTGGCTATTATGCCCAGATACCAAATTTCTCAAACCACTTTTTTGATGTCAAAACGAATAAACATCAAAAACCGGATTTATAAACCTAACATATAAACTTTCTCTTACTTTTAAAAAAAATCTTCAAATAAAAACAGGCAGGAAAGAAATAACCTCTGAGATAAAAGATATTTATGAATAGAATGAAAAGAAAACACTTGTGAGGGTGACTAAGAGTTGAACAATTCTACGATTTAGAGCCAATTACTACAGAGCTTGTTATTGGGAATGTTTTTGAAGGACAATCTCAGTTTAGAATTGTCTCACAGCGCCAAAACCACTTCAATACATAAAACGTTAAGAAATGTATTTAGACAGCCCTGTATTAGTTTCAAATCTGTGAAGTGAACCGGAAATAACAAGCGTTGTTGAACACCATTACAAAAAAAAAGTAGAGCCATGTTTGACTAATTAAACCGGTTAGGTAAACTAAACGTAAACAATCAAGACGCACGTATTTATGATCACAAGGCTAGTCAAGGTCTTAGTTCTTCTACCTCCACACCTGGAGAACCTTTCATTGAAGAATCTTTGAGAACAACGCACAGTGCAAGTGCAATCACAGATACTGAGAACAACGCACTGTGCAAGTTGCAATCACAGATACAACAACGCACAGTACAAGTTGCAATCACAGATACAACAACGCACAGTGCAAGTTGCAATCACAGATACAACAACGCACAGTGCAAGTTGCAATCACAGATATAACAACGCACAGTACAAGTTGCAATCGCAGATACAACAAAGCACAGTGCAAGTTGCAATCACAGATACAACAACGCACAGTACAAGTTGCAATCACAGATACAACAACGCACAGTGCAAGTTGCAATCACAGATATAACAACGCACAGTACAAGTTGCAATCACAGATATAACAACGCACAGTACAAGTTGCAATCGCAGATACAACAACGCACAGTACAAGTTGCAATCGCAGATACAACAAAGCACAGTGCAAGTTGCAATCACAGATACAACAACGCACAGTGCAAGTTGCAATCACAGATACAACAACGCACAGTGCAAGTTGCAATCACAGATACAATATTTTATAATTTAATGTGACACCAATCGGTGTTTGGTGAAATTCCATATTACTGGAAATAATGAAACAATTAATTCTACAAAAGACCTTTATTGAGCGACATAATGTTTCGCTGTTAAATTTGGTTATGAAAATTACCAGCTTGAAAATACCTGACGGTGAATCTCGCTCAAAGCTCTTTTGTGGGATTAAATAATTGTTTTATTATTATCACAGACAAAAAAGTTGATGGTGCCATCATGGTACTTACCGGTACCATAAATACAAGCAGATATTCTAATCGTAACGCCCAAAAGTTAGTTTCTTGAGCCTTGTAGGTTAAAATGTAAGAAGTTTGTTTAAAACAGTTGTTAGACAGGTTTACAAAACTTCATAATTGTAATCACTACGGTTCTGAAGTCAGCTAGGATGTTACGTGGCTCGTAGTTGTGTACTTGCCCTTGCGGGTTTCGTTAAATACAACTTAGTTGTACAAATGTGAAGGAGGCTTTACTCTACGTTCTTGTCGGGGACTCAAACCTTGACCGATCTTCTAACTTACCACATTTTCTTGTGAGGTCAGGACTCGTAATTACATGTTTGACAATAACTTCGCTATTTGTCATCGTAGAGAGGTGGGGTTGGTACCATTACATGCAGAATTAAAATCTGCGTATTTTTATCTAATTTAGTGTGTTATTAGTTGAAAATTACACGAGATATGGACAAGAAGATATAAAATTACCGCCATTTTGAAATTTTAAATTAGATTTTTCTGAATTTCCATATGAGCACACTTTAATGTGTGCCAAAATGGTGGAGCAGATTAAGAAGACTGTGTCTAGGGTGGAAAGACTAGTAAAGGTATAAATGGACAGGTTTCATCTGAGTTGTGGAGTTTGGGTGCGCAGTGGGTCTAGGCGTCAGTATGGTGGTGGGGAAAGCGGTTGCCTCAGTCTGTGTTGGGCGTTGGTACTAACAACGATGTCTGCAAGACCGCTGGATCGTGGACAGTAGTCAGCGCCGACTGTTCCCCTACAATGCCTCTGTCCCCACGCGGCCTCGAACTACAAACTTGTACCTCCCTTCCACGCGCAGCTCACAGCTCAGATGAAACCTGTCCATTTATACTTGAATGTATAATGCCGAACAGGTTTGGACCAATGACCAGCATAAGACAGAAACAGACAAAGGTGGTTTATTCTATCACATGTGGAGCAAGGCCTTGAGGGACAAAAAGTATAGGAAACATACAGTTGATGAACATACAGAGAAGCCTAATCCTAAGTAATTTCAATGTGTATCGTACTGTATCTACAACACGGTTTGCCTACTGGTAGAAACTTCTCCTATTGACCTGCTGAACAAAGAGTAAGAAGGCAGTTGGAGCCCTGGGTACTTTAGTCCCCATCTAATGTTTTGTAGCCGTTAGCGCGCTTACGTACAGAGACAACGTCGAAGGGTGGATGACATGTCGTAAATAATTTATTTGGTTTCTGAAGAACAAGAATCGTAAAGATCAGAGAAAAAACAGAGTTCAAAATATTTAACCATTACCAAACCTTACCATAACACGTGGCAAAACACAACGCTATCTGGGATCGTAACTGAAATGTTTGAGGGTTCGTTTGTCTGAAATGCAGCGAGTTAACAGCGCGTCTCTACCAACTGAGCTACAACTCTCTCTGAATGAACTGCCACTACTCTATTAAAAACGTGCATTCCATTTTTAACAGATCGTTACAATTTTAACCTATATATTCGCTTCGCTCGTACAGAATTTGAAAACAAACGGTCTAATTTGAACGATCCAAGAATTTTAATGAGCAGTGAATGTTTTTTACGCGTTGGGTCGTAAGAACATTTTTGCGAGACAAATTTCGGGATTCGACTCCACTCAGTGAGTGATACATCAGGAGATCTTTATAGAATGATGCTGAATTTAGCAAATCACTGTACTGTATTGGTTTCACATACGTCCACAATCAGTTAAAAACAATTGTTTTTACATTAGACACGGTTAATAAATTAAATAGATAAACAACTCAGCTCGAATCATTAATTATCTATTGTTCTGAAATGAAATGTATTTGTAATGAATAATACCCACTGGACAAATATTATTGAAATGAATAATACAATAATTAAAACGGCGGACGACTCCTGCAATTTGAGCAAAGTAAATTGACACAACGACATTGACTAAGCTTCGATGAGAATGCTATATTTTAGTTTGATTTATACAGGGTGGTTCAAAATTGGATTTACGGGAGATGAAAATCAGAAATATAGGTCCGGAAATGTTCATTTTCTTTTCGGCCATTTTGTGATTTAAAAAAATATATAGCTTTGGCAGTAGATAAGATAATGAGTAAAGATTTGATATACGCATTATTTATGTAACTGTATACAAGACTTTATTTTGAACATTTTCAAAATGGCGGACGTTTGAAATGTTTAAAGCGAATATTTCGAATTTTATTAACATTAGAAAAAATTTACAAGAAACAAAAGAGTGTATATTTTTAACGAAAAATAAATTGATTTTCTAATTTTTTTCGAAAACTGAAAAAGTGATTCTCGACATGCCATCTGTACGTAAGCACGATAGCGAACACAAAAAATAAGATAGAACATTACATTTCGTATAGGATACTATAGTGTGCTCATATAGAACTCTATTTAAATACACAAAAATTGAAATGAAAATGTCAAAATAACGGCCATTTTAAACAGTTTTTTGGTTCTTATATCAAACTTACACACACGATATTAGATACAAATTTGTAAATTATAGTACCAACCTCACTTCTCTACGTTTGTCAAAATTTCTAAAAATAATCTCCCAATGAACGTTTTAAATAAACTAACTGATAAGACTCCTTGATCTGCCAATACAACATTTCCTACAAGGTCCATAAAAACAACTTTAGGGCGTTACATAGTATGATCGGGCTGGGTGAGTACAGTGATGATTGTTTTAAAATAAATTTCTATAGTTTCGTATTAAATCGGCGAACAAATACTTTGCTCTAGGTTTCTAGTTTTCTTTCCCGATGGAAAATACAGCCTTATCAGTCAGTAATTCTTGGTAAAGATACAGGTTTAGATTTTCTATCAATTTTACATCCAAACAGTAAAATTATCACCAAAGAATACAATAAAAGGAAAAAAAACACGTAAATAAAATTATTAGTTTCTTGTTAAAACAATTTTTTAAAGTAGGTTTTCGACAGTAATACTCTAAATAGTTTTTTTAAAGTTTTTCGGTTAAAGCTATTTTGTAGGAACCTACGTAGTTTTTAAGTGAACTAATTTTATCATGACAAAACCTATACGTTATTCTATAACGACAATAAATATGAAATACGAATGGAATGGAGAATACAAAACATATCTTGGTTGTAAGTTGAGCTTATAAACTTATTAAAAGATGTGGTATCCCCCACATTTACCCCTCCTACTTTTAACAATCGGGGAAGGTGTAATGTTGAAATGCAAAGAATCGCAATTTAAACAATCGCACCTAAACGATAACAATTAAAAAAAAAAAAAATGCATATTAAAATTTTGTAATATATTAATGTAATTTCAGTTAAAACATTAAAACAAACTACTTGTTATTACACAAAATATAAACGCGATTACACAATAACATTCGCGCACAGTCCACCCAACACAGCACGCAAAGACAGACTGACGCCACCGATCCATTGTCTCACTTCACAAAAGTCAAGTTTATGAGTGGGGGCGTTGTTGCCATTTAGAATTTACGGAGTTTTAATTCTGCTTCCATATAATGACTGTTACCACATTACATAATGTAATAAAACAGCTGATGACATCGCAACAATGCTCATTTTGAACAATAATATGATTCAAATCCTTTAATTTGCATGACAGCTTTCAATGCAAAAGCTTAGAATGTAACATGCAAATACAACTTGCAAAATGTAAGGATTTTTAATTGGTGTTCATTAGACAGTAAAAGAGAAAAAGAAAGTACGAACTTGTTTCTGTTGTAGAAAGTCCACTTTAAAGAATATAGTCAAGTATAAAAATATTATATTTTTTATTTGTTCACGGCGCAGATATCTTCAAACCCTTCAAAAGTAACTCTAATATAAACACAGTTTAAATATGTGTCTCATATTTTGTAGTACATTGTTTTTGTTATTAACTTAATTTCGTACATGATTTAAGTTTAGATTAATTATTAAGGAGTTTGTTATTTTTATTTTAAAGTTTTTATGTAACAACAGGATGGTATTGATTTGTACTCCAAAATACACTTAAGAATTATTTTTATTTATCATTTCAAATTCAGGAGAAATAGAAAGAATGAATTTTAAATTGAGAGTAGGTAAGAAAGAATAAATTTTTAATTCAGGGGAAAAGAAAGTAGGAGTTTTTAATTTAGAAAAAAGAGAAAGCAGGAATTTTTAATTCTAGGGAAATAGAAACAGGAATTTTAAATTCCGGAAAAACAATAAGTACGAATTTTATATTCATGAGAATTTGAAACCATGAATTTTAAATTCAGAGGAAATAGAAAGAACAAATTTTATATTCAGGGAAGAAGAAAGCAGGTATGTTTAATTCAGAAAAAAACCAGAAAGTAGGAATAATACATTCAGGAAAAACAGAAAGTACGAATTTTATATTCATGAGAAAGCAGCAGGTTTTTTTAATTAAAGGGAAAAGCAAGCCGGAATTTTAAATTCAGGAAAACCAGAAAACAGGAATTTTATATTAGGTGGAATTGAAAGCATGAATTTAAATTCAGGAGAATTAGAAAGCATGACTTTTAAATTCAGGAGAAATAAAATCCATGACTTTTAAATTTAGGAGAAATAGAAAGAATACATTTTAAATTCAGGGAAATAGAAAGAATAAATTTTAAATTCATAGAAAATTGAAAACAGGAATTTTAAATTCAAGGGAAATAGAAGGCAAGCATTTCAGTGGAAATATAAAAGATTGTCTTTTTAAATTAACGAAAAATTAAAGCATGAATTTTAAATTCAGGGGAAATAGAAAGAATACATTTTAAATTCAGGGGAAATAGAAAGAATACATTTTTAATTCAGGGGAAATTTAAAGCTGGAATTTTAAATATAGGGGAAATAGAAAGCTTCTATTTAAATTCAGAGAAAATAGAAGGTATGAATTTAAAATTTAGGAGAAATAGAAACTCATATCTACTGTAACTATAAGCAACTCAGAAATTAAGTAGCAAGACAAAATAATATTTTATAGGTTTTAATCTGGCTCAAATATAGTAGATTTAACCTAGTTTTATCTGTTATAAAAATTAATTATTTTAATTTTAGTCCTGCATTGGTATTTACACTTCCTAATTAATTTTTTAATTTGATACAACAAAGTGAAGTATGGAAAATTAGCTCTAAAAAATGCACTAAACATCAAAAGTTCGAAAGTTCAAGAGCCCTTAACTCCTGAACGAGTAAATTTATCAAAAAAATACCCAAGAATAAAAAGGTCATAAAATTTTGTGTATAATCAGAAATCACAGTAATAATCACTATAAAAAATATATAAGAGTTTGTGTAAGGTATATTAAAAGTTAGCTATACCAATAGTACCAAAAATGATCAACCTCTGTATTTACACAGGTTGTTTCACAAGCAATCTAATAAACTGTTGCTCAAAACATTAAGAAAATGTTTAAAAACACTAAAAACTCTTTATTTAAAAGTATACTAATGGCATTACAAAAAAAAAAACTATTTTCCATAATTTAAAATTTTATCTCACAGAAAGAGAGAAAATTATCCATTTAAATATGTATTCATAATCATAATGAAACACTTTGTATATCACTTATTCTTTACTGAAATAATCAATTCAAACAATTAAAAATTTTTAAATTGAGTAAAAATCATTATTTGCATTAAACAATAGATTTGGCATGTGTTTGAATTAATTTATTAAAAAATGGATTTTTTGTTTTTAGAACATTTAGATTAAAATAACCAATATGATAAAAAACTAAAATATACACATTTTGGTACACGTTTTATAAAAGGACTTTAGAGCAAATTTGTACTGGAAATTTGTTAAATTATTTTGACAAAAGGAAAATTTTTGTTCTGACTGTTGTACAGTACTATATATACTTAGAATATTCACAATTCAAAGCCAAATTTTCTTTGTGACGGAACTTGTTCTAACCATATTTTGAATAAAAATCCCGTAATCACATTAAGGATTTAAACAATTTTATTGGAAAATCGTTAAGAGGTTAGAATGTTTTATTAAATGTTTCATATATGTCATATCTAAGGACAATTATTATGAAAAACGTCAATTTATTTGGTCTAAATTTAGTACAAAGATATTCTTTTGAAAACCTGTTAATAGAAAGAGAAACTTTGGACGAGCTATTCTTCCAAAATTATTTTAAACTGGTTATGGTCTGGTCTGATCCATTCATTGAAGTAGTTTTATAATTTCCAAAAGTTAAATTAAGTCGTTCTAAAATAAGTTAAATTCAATTTTCTTTTAACAATGAACATGCAACGGATTAAAATTGGACATAAATTCAACTTTAGAAAACAATAAGACAATCATTTGATAGGGTTACTAATTAATAACAATCTTCTCTTTATTTCTGCAATTGCATTTAAATTGATTATTTCTATCACAATTGGCATTCACGCAAACAAAAGATTAAAAATTGAAGAACAGCGAGAGTTCATTAAAGGTAGTGAACCAATGACAAGGATAAATGAAGTTATGTCGATACCAAATGGAGAAGTTTTATCGGTAGACACACCCTTTTTAGAGGTTAAGGACAGAGATTCATTAACAAAGTTGTTTCAGTACTTAAATATTCAACTTGAATTAAAATTATAACTTAAGTCATTTCTTAATAAGTTACCATCTTACGTTTCCAAAAGTTTGTAATCAAAACTTAAAATTAAAATTGTTTTAATTCAAACCTATCTAAGACCAAATCCATTAAATGTTGGAGGATTCACAGTTACTATAAACCAATAGCAGAGCTAATTTTCATGGTGTTAACACTAATCTCTTCCAAATCCAACAAGATATCAGATTTCTTAAATCCCAAAGAAAGTAAACAAAAACTATTAAACAATTTCGGAAAAAGTTTGTAGGGGACTGTTCTAACTCTACTTTTCTTATATACTCGTAAAAATTACATTAAGAAAATGTAAATGAAAATAACATATTTTTTGTTTAGATTGATAAAACTTGTTATTCACATGACTACACTCTGAAAAAATTATTCTCCATATTTTAAAACTCTGAACAAACCATTCTCGATATTTTTAAACTACTCTAAACAAAACATTCTCGATATTTTACAACTCTGACGAAACTTGCTTAGTATTTTCAATTCTATTGAAAAATATGGTCACATCAGTATTTCGTAAATTAAACACCGGTTTATTTTATCAACTAGGAACCCTCAGCTGGTCTAGTAGTTAGCACTCTGGCTTCACGAGTGAGACAATTTCATTGAGGGTTCAAATATTTAAAGAGTTGATCCAGCTTCGTGAGGGAAAATAAGAAGCTACAATTATAAGCAAACTCTGGTTGAGAAGATGATGGGAATTTCAATGTGCTAACCACAACATTATTTGACTGAAATTCCATCTAACAGACCTAGAGTCACTTTACTAGGCTGTTGTGTTATGGAGTTTAGTTTAGTTTTATCAACTAGGCACTGATTTAATTTACAACATCAACAAACAAGTACTTAAATCTAAATTATAACACACAAATCCATTAGTTTTTTTTGCAAAAATTAAGCTTATCCTAATAAAATATTAAATCTATTCCTGTAAAAAAAGAATGAAATAAATTTATTAAAAAGCTAATTTTAATCTTCATTCAAAGCCTGAATTACATGCAACACTTAAAGAACTAAGCATAAATAATGAAAGTTATTCTTACCCTGTTGTCTGTCCTTTGGATAGCTTTCCCTCTGAGTAGCCGGTATGTGTCGCCCCAAAATAGGCTCTAAACAGCCAAAATGCAAGACAAATAGCAAACATACTAAAGCTTTACAAAACATGTACATGCATAGAAACTAGATATTGAATTATCAACATGGAGAAGAATTGAAAATAAGATTTTTACTACAGATTTTTCTTTTAAATACAGAGATATAAATAAATTGAAGATATTTTGTGACTTGTGCGAACATTTATATATGGGTTAGTTAAGTATACAGAATATATAAAAGCTTTGAGTAAAATTTATTGGTTTTGACATGATAACTAGAAAAAGTGTGTCATCAGTTTAAATGAGGAAGGATAGTTTATTAAAATAATTGAAAGTTCACAAGAACTAAAACAAAATGATTTTTCAATGAGGATTATCATTCACCTTTTAATCAAATATTATCAACAAATTATGATACTTCTAAGGTTGAGATTTCACAGTTACAAACCATATTGTAATGGCATTTGATTTGAATAGATCTGAGTTTTTAAATATTTTTAGATTATTGTATGCAACCCTCAGGAGCTATTAACAACCAATTAAATCCTATTTGTTCTTTAATTAATTATACTATACACCACGAATGATGTCTGTTGAGTAATAGCCAATAGGATAGCAAGAGTAGCGCACTGTTGTCAGTTTGTACAGCTTCATACATGAGGGTAACCCCTGAGCCTTTTAATGGTGTCTTGTAAAAGAGTTCAGTAAATAAGTAGTTTTACTATGTTTTAGTAGTAATAATTCTCTCCCCTATAATAATAGTAATACCTCATAACAAAAATAAATATTAATTTCAAATTGAATTTTCTTGCAATTTAAAGGGAAAATTTTCTATTATTACATTTAAATATTTAGTTATAAGATTTTGTTTTCTTTGAGAAATTTCTGATGATTTGTTTACAAAGAAGTGGCTACAGATGTATTTTTTAAAAATTGATCGTTAATGCTCTATACAACTATTAAAATGAAATGTAGTAGCTATGATATTTCCAAGAGTTTTAAATGAACGTAACTGCAAAATACGCACAGTGACATGCACTATCACAGTGAGTAAATGAGATGGCAAACCCGCAGGGTCCTATTGGTTTTTTCAAGGTCAGGCTGTAATGGGTCCTCCTTCAATAGACTTGACTCGACTTATGCAACCCTTCATCAGTTACATTCTAAAAATAACGTTGTTAATTGTATCGAAATGATAAATTTATTGTTCAAATATTTCCTACGACTCCATAATTGTGATCTTTGAATGTTTTAATAATTGAATCTTTGTTATAACACGTTTACTTCATTGTGATACTCTGCGACATTAATGTTTTCCCTTTTTTTTTTTTTAAATTTTGAGTGCAGGATTTTTCATGTATTTTGTTCATATTTATTGTTGTTATTATTGTCAAAAGATATCTAATTTTTACTTTAAAAAACAACATACTTTAGGACCACTTTAAAATTTGTGTATCAACTTGGTAAATTGCAACTTTTCAGTTCACACATTTTTTTTTTATTGAAAGTGCTAATTTTCATATTTTAAAGAAATTTTTTTATTAGCAACTTTACAAATCTATCTTGATTTGTAAAATATGAATTGGACCTAATGCGATCAATGAAGTGTTAAGTACATTTTTAAAGTGTTATACTATAAATTCATTTGTTGTTAAATTGTCAATGTCAATTTGATTATTGATTGTCAATGTGGTAATTGATGATTGTTTTAAGAAATGTCAACTAAGCTTTGTTCTGATCGTATGTTTTAAAAGTAACTGACCGCTGATCCTATTGAAAAATAGATTTGTTAGATTTTTTACAGATGGTGATAGAAAATATCTCTTGAATATGTAAAAAAGGTACTGACAAACAATTTTTGTACATTGCTTGAAATTTAGTAAAAAAAAACCGCATGGAAATTGATTTTAAAAAAAGGTTTAACTGGACATAATATTATAAAATAATTACGCAAATGGTGAACAGCGCTTTAATTAGGAGCACATGATGTTAATAACTTTACGAACTGAAGTTATTATAATGAAAGGATAGTTTTGATTAATTTAAATAAAAAAGAATTCCATTTTAACATCACAGAATTTACAACATATATTCTTTCCAAATTCTAAAAATAAAATATTTAGCCACAACATTTACTACACCCATGCACAGGTTTTTATTTCACAAACCAGGAAATGACAAAATTTTGAATTATGTTTAAAAGATAACCTGTTTATCTATAAAAACCAAACACAAGAACGTTGATATAGGTAAAATAGTAGTTTTTAAAACGTAAATATCATTGTTTACATTATTCAAAATTGGGAAACTAACCTTTCAAAATGTTTGTACGATGATAAGAGAAATAAAACCTAGGTTCTACAACCTAGAACCTACAACCTAGTTTTTATAATGTAAAAACTTAAAATAATTACATTTGTTTATAATTGTATTATTATTTTCAATTGAACTGAGTTTTCACTGTATTTAAAAATAAATAAAGAGAAATTTATATAGAGTTGATAATTCACATAAGAAACAGAGAAAATAAACATTTACATATACATGTTTTAAATGTATATATTTAACAATTTAAAAAGTATATAATTAATAATTAGTATATGTGTTTTGATGTATTATATACAATTTTCAAGCATGCTTAAAAATTGTAACCTAAATAAAAGATTTAGACATAATATTGTCTTTTTTCACAATACAAAAAGTATTGAATTTAATATATTATTATATTTTACGAGGTATGTCCAGGAATTAAGTTCCGTTTGCTTTTCTTGCCATGGCAGCACTGGAAACTCAGTTAAGTGAATGCACAGTAATTGCTCCTAGTCTAGGAGAAGGAGATGACTCCATTTTTATATCGCTGTTTGTTGTTCACGCTTTGTAGTTTAGAATGGCGAAGTTGATGGAAAATCTTATTGCTTGTGAGATTAGATCTGTAATTAGTTTTCTGAATGTGAAGAACACTAAACAAGTCGACAATCATAGGCAGATCTGCCAGGTTTACAAAGAAAATGCAATGAGTGATTCAATGGTAAGGAGATGGGTCCAACAGTTCAATGAATGATGAATGAAGTAGACATTTATCTTTGGTTAGTGATGAATTGGTTCATTCAGTACGAGAAAAGATTGAGGAAAACCATAAGTTTACATTTCCTGCTCTTTCTATGGATTTCCTGCAATTTCAAGATCACTTCTTCATGAAATTGTTTCTGTACAACTGCTTTTTCGAAAACTTTGTGCTCGTTGGGTGCCAAAAACTCTTACAGCACAACACGAAAAACAGTGTGAGGGCAGTGTACTTGACTTTTTGACATGTTATGACAATGACACCAGAAAGTGACCGGGCATGAGACTTGGGTTGTCTCTAAATCAAAACGACATCGATGGAATAGAGGCACACTTCGTCATAAACAAAGACTAAAGCCAAACAAACCTTGACAAATTAAAAAATTATCTTCACAGTGTTATGGGATAGATACGGCATTCTATTGTTGGATTTTTTACCACAAGATGAACAATCAATGAAAATGTTTACTGTGTGATGCTTATAAAACTGCGTTGCACAATACAAAATAAGCACCATGGATGCTTATAAACGATATTGTTTTGATTCATGACAATGTCTGATCTCTCATTGTGAATGTGACACGTCAACTCTTACAGGACTTTGGCTGGGACCAGTATGACCACCCTCCATACAGCCCCTAGCGACTTCCATTTCTTTTTATACCTAAAATCATTCCTTGGTGGTCAAAACTTCAACAATGATGATGAGCTTTAAGAATATGTTACCACATGATTGACAACACAGGCAGCAACGTTTTATGAAGAAGGGACACAAAAACTTGTGCCATGTTATGATAAGTGCCTATATAATGGTAGAAAAAAGTTTAAGGTTTGAAGATGTTTTTGCAATAAATAGTTTTTCTGTATCTCTACTAGTGTTGTTTTTATTACCAAACGGAATTTACTTTCTGGACGTACCTCGTATATTGTATTAATAACTATATGAAAATTTTCATTGCCAAATATGTTTTTTTAACATTAACTAATTGTACTTTGATTTATTGATTTTATTAATTTAATATTTGTTTTTATTATTTACATTAAATGGCTTTTTAAATTTATTTATTAAATAAGAAAATGTATTTTCATAGTAATGAAATTTTGGACTAAATTATTAATATAACATACATAATACATAAAATGCAGTTGGTAGTGAAGAAAAACACATTTTAAATTTTATTATGTTAAAAATAAAACGAGAATTTAATTTGAAAATGTTAAATGAAATTGATCAAAAAGACAAATAAAATATAATTTTGTAATTGATTATGATTAATATAAAATCAATGGCGTATAAAATAAGAGTAAGAGAAATAATAATGTTTTGAACAATTATTAAATAACAGCACCTTTAAATGTAACAGTGGGTTTCGTTGAAGGATAGACATGTCTCCACCACCAGTTTGGGTCACTCCTCCAGGGTCGATAATGATGACTGGAATCTGTCGGATATGGAGGTTGATAACGATATAATGGTCGATGTATTGTAGGGTCAAATTGTTGATTTGCAAAAATATCACGTTTCTTTTGTTGAGATTTCAGAATAGACGATGTCTGATGTCTACGTACAGGAGAGGCTGATGCAGGACGAGGTTTAGGGGAGTAAGTTAAAGACCGTTGCGTTTCGGGTGATGAAAGAGATCTTGGTTTTGGGTATTGATGGGCAATCCAATCACATTCTAAATAAGGAGCAATATCTTTTAGTTCTCTTACATCTGGTGCTGACGTATACATCTGGCCTAATAACGATAGCTCTTCTTGTTGCAATTCAAATTGTTGCCGTATTTTATCAACAGTACCGGTTCTATATACACAAGGTTCTGGACGAGGAGGAACAGTTAGTGATCTTCTTTGTTGTAACGATGCTAATTTACTTATCACATTGATGTGAGGCATAAAACGATTATCAGCTTTCAGTGGTATTGGTGAAACAACTCTCCTTGATAATGAACGACTTTGATGAGTCCTATCTTCATACTTTCTTTTTAACCACTGAACATCACCAACTTCTTGTCCTCTTACAATAGTAGTAATATCATCACTTCGACGAGATAAGAAATCACGAGTTAAATCAGGATCACTTTGGATTCTTTTTAAAGGTGGTGAAGTATCTTGAATGTCTTCTTGACTAGCGTGCAAATCATCAAGACTTTCGAATTTGTCCCTTAGTTTTCGAACATCTCCAGCTTTTACCATATTTAAATAAGCACGATAGTATTTCATTGGATCAGGAGATATACTTCTTGATCTTATAATGCTTTCCTGACTGCTATGTTGACCAGGACTAGTTGATATTGTTTTATTCTCAGTTGAAGTCGAAGGCAACACTGATGTTCTAGATGGTATTGATTTCCTTAAAGGAACAGTAGCATACATAGTAGCTTTTTGTTCTCCAAATAAATCTTTGAGATTGGTGAACGATTGGGAAGAAGAAAGTTTAAGCTTAGATTGTTTTGAACTAATTGCACCTGGAGCACTTTTTGCTCTTTGTTTTATTTCTTCACTAAAGGGACGAATATCACCAGCACTTAATGAAACTTTATCCTCTATTTTTTCTCTCGAGGTTCTTGTTCTTTTACTATCAAATAATTGGCCTCTCTTACTTCCAAAAGTTTCTCTCTTTTGAAAATCTTCACGACTTCCTAAATGTATAACCGTCGAAGCTTCGGAACTACCACTCTCTGTTTCACTATTTGAAGTTGTTCTAACCAACCTTGCTACTACATGATTGTCTTTTGGCGATTTTATATGAGATTTATTTAAAGCCCATTCATCTACAACTTTTTTAACTTCTTGCGTATCATCATCTTTTGGTGTTAGAACTAGAAGAAAATCATTTTTCCCTTTATTTGATGAGGTTGAGGACATTTGTCTAGAGGTTGATCCTTCTTCAGACATTTCAATTGAGTAGCATGTTCGAGGTGAATTGGTTTCTGATAATGATGGGCTTTTAGGACGTGGAAATTTTCTACTTCCTTTTACTGCTGCTACAGCACCTAATGTTTCACGAGGAATAACAATTGAAGCTGATACTTTTTTTTTCTTTTTTCTATCGTCACTTTGTTTTTTAGTAGCACGTTCTAATACTTCTTGACTTAGTGTCATTGATATTTTTTTCTTTTCGTTTTCTGATAAGGGCTGAGTGACTGATGAATTTGTACTATCACTTGAACTTGATCCTTTACTTCCTTTCCATTGTGGAATCGAACCAATAGAATCAGCTTTCGTGCATTCTTTTCTTCTTGTCTCTCGTCGCCGATTATGTGGAGAATATAACTGATCACTTGTTAATAATGAATGACATCGTACGTGCAGAGGCTCAGTAGTCTCACTTTTAGAAGTCTCAGCAGACGGCACTGTTATTTCATAATCCTTATGAGCTGATTTACCATGTATCATTCTATTTATCCTTTCTCTCTTTAAATTTGAAACAGTGCTATAAATTTCACTTAATTGATTTTTAAGTGCATTTACTTGTTCCATAGATAGACTACTCCATAGCCTACTTCCTATAGAATGTCCAAAGTTACCTCTATCTAATCTAGGTGGAACTGAAATACTGTGGCAAACATCTGAAACTGGTCGTCCACGTCTAGAACTCACTGTTGAAGTTAAAGCATTTGCAAGATTTATAACTGACGATCCCCTCCAAAGTGGTTTATACACATCTTTCTTGGCATCCATGTCACGTCGTTTTGTCAGTTCAATATCAGAATCTTCCATGGCTAATTTATGAAACTGATGTCTTAAATCTTCAACTGATTTTTCTTTATTACGTAATCCTCTATCTCGTTCACCTCTCCATTTAAATTCTGTTGAATCCCTCGTTCGAAATAGTAAATCCTTGTCTTTCTGATCTTCTTTAAGTTTTTCATATAAAACTTTCAATTCTTCTTCGGCTCTTTCTTTCACTCGTACTCTTTTCCATCTATCATAATCAATTATTTCTTCACCCTTCATTCGTGGTCTTAAGTCACTGCTTGATGTTGTTCGTTCTAGTTCCCCCATTCGTTCCAAACTTGAATAAAATTTATGTAATTCTCGAAACCGATCAGATTTTTTAGTTGAGTGTAACAATTCCATAACATAAGTCTGGTAATCAGTATGATCTGTTATATTCGATAAATTCAAAGAACTTGTACTATAAGCTTGTATCGAAGATAAGTTCTTCTTACTTTCGGTGTCTCCCAAACTTTTTGCCCGTAATCCTTTCTTTCTGAGACCACCGATACTTTCAATAGTTTTAGTAGTTGATCTCGCACTTCTAATTCTCCTACTAGATGGAGATCGACTATGTAAAGGTGATAGGTTATCATAGTCCCAATGTGCATTTTCAATGTTTCCAAATTCAATGTGTTGAGCAGTTTGACTTTCGTCAGTTGGTGAAGAATGTGGAGGTTCACTTGAACTTCGTTCTTTATAATCTGGACTTATTCCTCGTGAAAAGCAAGGTGAATATATTCCACTACTTTTATCCCAAACATTATTAATCTTATCAAAATGATCAATTTTTTCCAAGAATTCAAAATGCCTACCTCGAGCATAATATGGGCTTTGTGATCGAGATGAACGTACACTAGCTTCATCTCTGTCTAAACTTCGGAACTTGGATTCGGTAACTGGTTTTTTATGATTTAAATAAACATTCATCATTCGTAATGAAGGTTCTGACTTGTATGGTACATTTTTCTGCTCTTCTGTTTCAATGAATTTTCTAGCTTTATCTAAAACGGATGAAGAACGGTACAAACTGCTAATATTAGATGGTGCAGGCGAAGACATATTTCTTAACAAAAGATGCTGAAAGAAAGAATCTGATTGTAAAGGACCGGCAGGTCTTATTTCAAAATCACCAAATTCGGAATTTATAACTTGATCTAATTTTGCAACAGCACTACCAGCATTTGAAATGTTTGTAATATCAGTGATATTTCTTTCATTAGTTTTTCTTGTTACTTCTTTATCACGTGATTTCTTAACACCATTTTTCTTTGAACTTTTCTTTGTACTTCCAGGGCTATCAGAATTTTCTTTTACTTTTTTCGTCTTCTTTTTCCCATTTGTATCCGAGTTTGAATCAGGAGCTGTTTTTTTGGATGTTAAATTCTTTATAATTGTAATAGGTTTAGAGTTAGATGAGCTTTGTTTGCTTTTTTTCTTTTTACTTAATTCTGTTGTAGATTCAATTTTTCTTACTTTTTTGTTTTGGTCGACCGAAATTAAAGAGGTGAGAGATATTTTACCAGATGAAGTTTTCAATTGTTTTGTAGAATGTACAGAATTGACTGTTTCTCTGCTGGTACTCCTACTACTTGGTCTTTTATCGCTGTCAGCATGTGAAGAAGTTCTGGATTTTACAGAAGAAGTCTTCGGAATTGGTGAAGGAACTACCCTAACTCTTTCTACTTTTTTTGGGTCTAAAGTTGATTCTTTTAAGTTTTTGTTTGAAGTAGTTGAAGACGTCCTTAATAATTCCTTACCTTTTGAAGAAATTGCAACAGATACCTTTAGAGATTTATCTTCCTTAGGTTTCTTTGAACTCCTTGCAGATGAGTACAATGTGGTGGAACTCTTAACTACAGTACTTGATGGCAAGAACTTGGAACTAGAGTTTTCTTTGGCTTCCTGTTCTTTAAGTACTTTCTTTACTTCTGTAGGAGCACGAAGGTCAGAACCCTGAACTAATCGTGTTGGTGTTAACTGATCTCGTCTAGATCGTAAACTTTTGCGTTCGATAATTGGCTTTGTTAACTTGCCTGTTCTTTGTGAAGTCGTTAAAACAGAAGTTCTTATTGAGGGGCTTAATGAACCAGTACGTGAAATATGTTCTCGTTTTGATGTAACATTAGGCATACTTGTTTCTTGTCTCCTTGTCGTTTTCAATTGTGAGTTAAGCTTTGAAGTTAATCTCTCTTTTAAATATTCAACGTTTGAATCTACTTCTATGCCTCCAGAATGTAAACGACCTGTCTGTGATTTAAATGTGTAAGGTGATATTGACATTTTAGAATACAATCGAAGTGTTGAATTATTTCTTGAAGAACGTCGTTTAGGTGGTGATGGTGGCTTATGTCTATAGAGAGATAAGCTTGGTTTTGCAGTTCGTTTATAAGTTGAAAAAACTGGAGGAGGATTGTCAGTTTCAATTGATGTCAATGGATAGCAGATAATCTCTTTGATCGGCTTTATACTTTGTTTACTTTTGTGTATACGTATTCGAGTCAAATGAGGTGAAATTGGGAAATATTCAATCTCGGTGTCGTCTGATGTATCCACACAGAAGTCCACAGAGAAACAACAGAAAATACAAAATTAATCACATGACTATAATTAGTGCTTTATTAAGATTTTGTGCTCAATTATTGGATTATCAATTATGTGTGCATAATCTTCAAATTGTGTAATCTAGTTCTGATCAAGGCGATGTGTCTTTGAATAATGCTGAAGATCCTTTAGTTACTACTGATGTTTCACCAAACCATCTATTAGTGTACCCAATTTACTGGTGAATCTGTGGAGAAATGTGCCACCGCTTCCATGTGTCAACCGTCACCTTTAAACATGCTCTATTTTTATTTTAATAAACCTAAATAGACAGGAAATAATTTAAATAAGCCACAATTTTGGTAAATTACCATTCATATTCCATACTTGAATATAAGTTTATCTTCAATAATTTGAGCCTCTTAAATAACTTTATTATTTTACAAAAAAAAATATTTTTGTATTTTAAAATGTCAGTGTTCCGGTATATTCCGGTATATATTTTTCATTACTGATTTTTATTTAACAATTGTGTTCAACAACTTTGTTATTCTTCTTCATGTATCAAAAACTTTTTAACACGTACTACAGAATACAGATCTAGTAAGTTTTTTAATTAGATTTTAATCATTAAAAAGTAAATAAATTAAATAATAACTATAGCATTCATGAAACAAAGTACGGTAAATAATAGTTTACTATATAATCTACTTTTTGAAGATTACTACAAATACTGACGTAAATCAATACAAACCACTAACAATATTAAAAGAAGAAATAAAATAGATTCGAGCTTAGATAATAAATTGTTTTGTATGAAACTGTGAAGTGCAAGAGCGATAAATGTGATTGCATGATACTAAATAAGTTACATGCCAAAGTGCTTCGGTAGTTCTGTTATTTATTCTAAAGGCTACACATAGCCATGCTAACTGCCAAGCTAATATGAGAATAAATATATCAATTGTTTACATTAAACGGAAATGTATTACATCATGCTATATTAAGCTTGCAAAATTATCTAAATGTGCAATTACTGAATAGAGTGATTTTAAATATCATGAACTTACCTGATTTGATTTACATATTAGAGTTACATTCGTTGTTTCAATGTTATATGCATAGAAAATTATATATCTTACTTAGTTTTGTAAATTTTATTAATTCAATGTAAAACTATATGACGTTAAACAAATTAAAAAATAATCAGAAAAGAAAATATTTGTAAATAACATTTATTGTGTTTTAATTGCCTATACAACTTAAACTGAATTATTAAAAATCAATTTTCATGATTGTTATAACTTATATAACTATCATATAGTTATAATTTTCATAACTTTGGTTATCAACATAAAATATAATAAGGCACCAGTGGTCTAGTCAGAAAAAAAATTATCAATTATTTATTTAATATTTACAAAACACAATGTTCTTATTAATAATATTGAAAATAAATTCAATGAAAAAGCGTTAAATGGAGTCACGAAATGAGTTGTTAAATGGAACTAATTGACAAAGATAGAGCATATTTTAGGATTTCAACTATGTAAAAACCGTACACAGTCAATGCTTGATAATGAGAATCTCAAAGAACGATACAAGTTATTTTATTTATGAAGATTTTAAATAATAGAGGTTGGCTTCAGTAAAATTTAACTTTTAGTAATAGTAGTTTTATTTTATATACAGAGGTTTAAATTCTAGTTGCAGCTATATTTATACTAGTCGGAGAACTATATTTATTTATTCATCGCAATTAAATTCTACAAAAGTACCATACTTTATTGTATAGCTTTAAAATAGTACTATACTCTATGTTATATAATAATAACATAATGATACTCTACAAAATAGAAATAATAAGGACAGTTTATTTGCAAAATAATCAATGACTTTATTTTAATATATTGGACATTTGAATGTCTAGTATACATATTCAATTACAATGAAAACAGAAAACACTTTGTCAATGGTTTTTTTATTTTATTAACACCTGCAAAGTGTTGACAGAGGCTTAACTATTATATTTATGACTTGCTCCAAGACATCATCATCTTTCATTATGTTAGATAGTTCAATCTTCCACTTATCGCAGATATTATCTTTGACACTCAAAAATTCACCACAAAGTTACTTAAAATAATATTATTTATCTTTTTTAAATTTTCCAGCTGTTCATTGATAGCCTTAAAGTCTTCATGACCAAGTATTGCTTCCTTTAACCCCTTAAGTGTTTATGTCGGTTTAAGCCGATGCTACAAATATCGATAAAAAGTGCCGCTGTTGGCTAAAGCCGACGCTCTTAACTTGCCCTATTCTATTTCGTTCTCTGTCGTAATATTATGTTGTAGTTGCTAGTATTGCCGCTAGATAGTGTTGGCATGCTCTCTAGAGCATAACTTATAAAACTACCGCTTTATTTTTGTTCTCTTTGGATCCGCCGTGAACATTATATTTACAAGGAGTCGTGATATGTCCGCAAGGAGTTGCGATACCAGTGCAGCGAATGTGATGTTGGGCTGTGTGCTGCCCCATGTTTTAAAATATATCACACCCAAAAAAATTACTAAACATTAGTAAGAAACTGTAAACAATCTTTATTGTGTGTACTTTTATTTTTAACAATGGTTTTATTACATTTTACTTTTTTTTAATTGTTAGGTAAATGTGTTTTTAATGTATTTGCAGAAAATTTTTAAATTATATTAAACATGACATTTATACTTTTGATGTTGCTTATATTTTCTTTTAATGCCTATTTTTTAACTTCCAAGGTAACAAACATTAAAATAATCAAATAAAAAAAATAATAGGCATTTTTGGGTTGATTTAGGCAAAAAAAATAAAACACTTAAGGGGTTAATACTGGACCTTCTAAACTAACATTTTGGTCTTTGGACTGCTAAAACCAATTAAGCACATTCTTCAAGATCTGGGAATTTAGATTCTCTTTTAATGTAGAAGAGTATCGCATGTGATTTAAAATTTTTCAGCAATGTAGTTTTCTTATTGTTGCCTTCACTGTCTGATTAATCATTACTTTATTACTTATAATTAATGTTGTTACTTTTCTTTTGAAACTTATTTTCAATCCATAAAACAACTTAACTCAATAGACAATAACCACTAAGAAGATATCATGGAGAAGTGCTCCATCAACATACATTTGACTGGACAAGATACATGACTAAGAGACATGACTTTCAGTTATGGGTGTCGATCAATAAAACTTGAAGTATAGACGAACCCATTGTTTAAAAAAAAAGACTCATGTGCTGTCCTTGAAGTTATAGATATAAATATTTCCTTAATTTGATTTAGTGAAATAACGTTTTCTCAAAAGAATAGAAAAATATTCAATTTATTGAGGATTTTAAGTTATCTAGGATTGAATTATAAAGAGTCAACCGTGAGATATGATAATTCTGTCAGGTTTGGTTTAATTATTTTATAATTGTTTTGAGCAATAGAATCGGTTATTCATTAAATACAATTTTATGTTTATAGTAGTCCAAAATCTTGCTCAAATAACTCAAATTGATAAGATTAATAACTAAATATAAATAAAGCAGGTAATCACTATTTATATAGTCTGTAACAATGTTAAAAAATTTGCAAATGAGCCCCTTTTCAACATAATATCCAATAATGTTTTTATTTTCTTTCTCATCAAATAATTTTAATTGTTAAAACAATGAAAATTATATGACAAAAAAAAGAAAAGTAAATAATACCAATAATCCAATAAATAGAATATGTGCTATTGTATTATTATAGAATCCATGAGGGGGGGGGAATAATGTTTTACTTTTATTATATTTTTTAATTTTTTTCAATTAAAATTTTTTATGGTTTCATTGAAACCAGTATCTAACTCTTGGTTTGGCAGATATTATAACCAATCTGTTCATTCTACAAAGAAACTTGAAGTTAGACATTCATCTACAACATTATGGCTTTTATACAAAAAGAAAAATACTAAGAATTTAAGATTTGTGCTCATCTAAAACTAAAACATTGAAAAAAAGAATCTAGTTGAATGTTTATAAATCTAGTCAAAATAAAGTTTTTATCAGTAGAGAACACACGAGTACTTTAGAGTATTTTGTGGCTGCATAAGATGAAAATGAACAACTAATTGGTCCATTTGTCTATTTTTAAATGTTTAAGGTTATAAAAAATCACTAAAATCAGATTTGTTCTTGACCCAGTGGAAAAGTGAAAAACTTCGAAAAGTAGTGACAAAACCTCGAATTATGGTGATGGGAACTTGATGTGCTGACCAGAAGGAAAGCGTCCTAGCATTTCTAGACCCAATGTCACTAAAGATTTTCCTTACTACTAATCACAATAGTGAGATAGGATTTTTGGATCTGATAATGGGAGAAATTGTTTAAAACTTTTTCCTTAATGTAGGTTGTATTTTACAACCCTTCAAATTTGATTAACACTCATTTCTTTCATTAATAATTTATTAGGACTAGCTGATCATTACTGTTATACTTTTCTGATAAACCACTAGTGACTACTAGTTTTAAATGAAACCTTTTAGTAATTTGTTCTTTTTTCAAATTTTACAAATAAACAATATCCTGACATACCTTTAGGTCTCTCGGGGGCAGGTTTCCTCAGACCATGTAAAGGCACTTCTCCACCTTTTTGTATTGTCTTATATATAGTTTTCTGTTCAGCTGGAGATAGCTGTTGTTGTTGTTCGTCTCTTCGCTTGAATACTAGTGTTGAATCGCTTTCATAACCTGATTCTTTAAGAGCACTGTAACAAAAAGAAATCAACCCACTTGGTTAGATTGTAAATCTTATTTTTAAATAAGCTTCTATAATTAAACCTATTTCATTTACTTATAACACTTACAAGTTATTATAATTAACATGTGATTGCAACTAACATGTATAATTAACATCAGGAGGTAAGCTGGAAATATTGAAACTACGGAATAAATAATTTAAAATTTTGTTTTTGCTTATTTCATATATTGTTTTTCATACTAATTACTAATATGTTACATGGGAAATTGTTTGACTATAAACAAAACAGAGAGGTAGGTATACAAATTATATTATATCTTTCTACTATTTTTCTACATAATAACCATTTAAATTTAGTCATTTATTATAGCAATAGATCAGTTTGAAAATTTCTTCTTTATAAAATTCTACCACTTTGAATTTTAGCCAGCCTGTCACAGCATCTTTAAATTCTTCCTAGTGATCAAAGCGCTGGGACCCAAGCCACTCTCTGCGCATGAATAGGTCAAACTCGCTGAGAGATAAATGTGGCTGTACAGAGGATTATCAAACATGTCCCATTTGAATTGATGCAATAGATCTTTTGTTTGCTGAGCTACTTAAGGATGAGTGTTGTTAAGGAAAACAGGAAACTAGAAGTCAGCAAACCACAGCATTTGTTCTGGATGGCTATTCTTATTTTTCTCACAATAGACATTGGAATTTATAGTTGTTCTGTGCTTCTTAAACTCCACAAGTATGCTTAAACTCCTTTTGCATCTCAATATAAGGTGTCATAACCTCCCTGGCAGAGAAAACGGGCATTTGAGTTTCTTTGGTATGGTATAACCCCATACTATCAAATGTCAGCATTTACGTAAGATATCCAAGTCTCATCACCAGTCACAATTCCGTTTAGAATTTCTCCTTCTTGCGTAATTTGTGGAAATTCTTCAGAAAGTTTAGAAATTGTGAACCACTAATTTTCATGGACCTTTCCATCAATTATTTCATCACTGACTATAGATGGCCTGACATGCCCTTCTTCATTGTGACTGTTTGTTCTCACACTTTTAAACAAACGAACCAACTTATGCACAACACTTTCACTCATTATTGTTTGGCATGATGAATTCATGCTGCTGACAAATTTTGTTTGTCATTAGAAATCTTATCATAGCATTTGTATTTTGTGGGGTTTTCTATTGCAGAACTCATTTTGAAAGGCTATTACATATGAACAAACTACAGCACACATAACAGTAAGAGTGGTGCCGCTATAAAACTACTTCTTTGCACTCCACTAAAATAGAGGTTACTTTCTGAATGGCCTGTGTGTACAATTTGAAACCTAATATGTTCTGCAGGGATTCGTGAAGAGGTCTATATAATATTAAATTGTTTGATTGGTTTCATACACGTTTTTAGTAGTATTTAGTTGATTTTACTGCAAAAACCAAATAATTACAAAAACAAATTGGACATAAAAGTTATTATTATTATGAAACATAATTTTTTAAAGTTAAAATTGAGATGATTATTTATATTATTTGTATTGTATGTGTGTGTGTATATCTGTAAGTTGTGGGTATAATAATTTAAGGATTGACTTAAAATGGTGTATATATTTTCTGACCTAGAATATAAGAGTTGAAAAGAATTTTTTATAATTTAATCTTGTGGTTTCAAAATGGTGGTAAATTTATCTATAGGCAAATTTTAATAAGACTAAATGAGCTTGTATAAGTTGGATTAAAATCCTATTCACTAAAAATAGATCAATCATGTTCAATTACAAATTTGCTCATTTGAAGACCTTTAAAATCTCCTACATTTTAATAAAAACTACAAGTTTCGGTTCTTTTAATGAAATTTAAACAGTATTTTGAAAAAGAAGTATAAATGAAATACTTCAGCTATTAAAAAATATTTGATTTTGGTTTTTAACATTTAAAAAATTTCATATCTTCTCGAAATTCAATAAACAGAAAAATTTCATAAGGTGACTGTAATAAAAATGAACATTGAAAACAAATTAGGTACTTACTAAGTCATGTACGGTTTTGTATTTCTTGTAGAAGGAATATTCTGTGGTCGTGGAGCTGTAATCTTCTGTGTCTGCTCAAATTGCTGTAAAATACCAGATACATTCAAACTGTATGTTTTGTAAAAGTTGTTCTATATAAATTAACATAGCGATTGTTATCATGGTAAAGAATCAAAAAGTAGTACAACTATCACATTCAAATTAAATTTGTAATAGCAATTATGAATCTAAAGATGTAGTTTTTAGAAACAGGGACAGACCATCTGAAGAGTGATAATGGGAAGGTAATATTATTGAAGTTTGCAATTAATTTAGAGATATTATTATTTTCTACAATATGAAAAACATTTACAATAAATGTCAAACTAGCTTTAAATGTAACCTGGAAAATCTCATGTCAACTAATAATATAATTTATTCAGCAAAGTTGAAAATGTTTAATACTGTCAGTAGAACAATAATGAACTAGAAGTGTGGCGAGGAAAACAATATGTTCAACTTTATAAAATATTGTTATTTTTGTTAACAAAATTGTACTCCCTAACCTATTAATACGCCAAATTACATTGTTCATTTCGAATCCATATTACTTTTGTATGCACTAAAATTTCATTTCAATTACCTAATAAAAATACTAAATTTATCAAATCATAGAGAACCCAACATTTTGTTTTATATAATTCTTAAAAAGAACATTAAATTTTGCAGGGATGTAGTGGAAGCTGTTAAAAGACTTGAAATAGCATACAAATTAGATTGGAGGAACGAAAAACCTTGTAAATTAGTTTTCGGTGTGTTATTGAAGGGTTACCAAAACAAATTTAGAGACAAATTTTTTAACTGTATCAGAAATTAAAATAATACTGTTGTTTATCAAAACCTAATTTATAGTTTAGAAAATCCTTATATATCAAATAAATTTTCATTTTAGTAAATGAAATAGGTCTTTGATTGTACGGAGGCACATTTGAAACTAAATTACAAAAGATAATGGAATTTAAAAGAGAAAAAAACTGCTGTTTGGAATTAAATATTATAGGATTAGGTCAGATAGTTAAGTTTCATTTTAAGTCCCAGAACAATTACCAGAATATAAACAATATTTGTGACAAGATGTAAAAAGTGAAGAAACCATTGAGCTTGCAACCCTCCATTGCATCACACATTGCTGAAAGATAGGTTGGTAGGAAATTAAGTTCAGACTCAGCAGGGAGAGATCAACTTCAGTTGTTGGTGGTCGGAGTTGCCGAAACATCTATCAGCATCATTGAGTTCTGCAGGAGAACGCTTCGAGAGAACAAGAACTATGAAGGATCACGATTGAACTCCAACAACAAAGTTGAGCAAGCTTCGTGTGCATTTTGTGTCTTATATCAACTTTGAATAGATCAGATTATATGAAAAGAGCTTGATTGAATTTAATTACTTCTGGTCTCAACATTGTTTTTTCTCTAGGTTAAAGATAATAACTAAACCCTTGTAATTAAGTAAGCGATATAAAACTATTGTAAAGAGCTTAAATTACCGCTGTATCAAAACAGTTTTGAGTTGTTGTTGATGGAGATTTAGAAATTGATACTATTAATTAAATTAAAAGTATAATTAACTGATCCATTCGAATATTATTTAATGAACCCCATTGGCCTATTTTACACCAAATGGTACATCGATCATTCTATAATAAACAACTAAAATTAAAGACAAATTTTACGAGAAAAACATTATCATTACAGAAGATTATCAATTATTTAATCAACAATGGTTGGTTAGTGTTGATCAATTATTGTAAGGAAGCATAGGGCCACTGAAAGGACTTAAAAAATATATAAAAAACAGTGTTAATTGCTGTCAGATGTATATTAGATATATTACCTAAGGATTCATTTACCAGGATATGTACCTTTAATAATATTTGTTATATGTATTATTTGTTAAACATGATTATATCTGTTCAATTATTCATAATATAATGTTGTATTATATTGAATTGTGTATGTATAAGTATGATTCAGATATCAGGTTGAATAGAAAAATATTTTGTTTACGTTTTCATTTGGGAAAAATTGCAATTAACGTAATGATCGAACTCATTCTGGTGGCCTATAGCCAAGAGTATTGCCTTCGAATGATCAATTTTTTTAAATGTTAAATTTTATTCATTCATAAAGGTTTTATCTATTTATCAGAGTAATTATGTTTGAAGAAGGAAATTCAGAAAAAATGATTAAGTAATGCAGGTATTTTCTTAATCATAATTGTACGAATATTATAAAACACAATCATTAAATATATTCGAATTAGTCATAATTTATCTATTAGTCTTGACAAAAATAACTAGTCTATCATTCTATGCTGGAGATTAAATGTCTCACTAAAAGTGAAACACGGTTCATTAAATTATGTGTTTGTTTACATGAGAACATTTATTTATTTTACTCTATTATAATTTATCAGTTGATGATGGGGAAATTACATATGTCTTGGACTATTAATGGCATATATAATATTAAACATATGAGTCATTGCTGATTACTTTTCAAGACTGTTTAATCTAACTTATGACTAAGACATTGCCACCTTCTGCATAATCCATTGTCAATTTATTATAAGAAAAATAATCTAAATAACGTGATTATAATATTGTTATTACATTTCAGAGTTATTATATTGTTATAATTTCTATTGAGTAGAACTGTTATATCAAGCAAATTTTCCTTTTTTGATATCACAAAGTTTATTTTATATGCACAGGAAAAATTATAATTTAAATAATTTTTGTAATAATATGTTTGACTAGGATATAAAATCCATTAAGATTTAGCGGTCATAATTGACCTTGACAAAAACAAATAATTTGACTTTTTTAATAAAATGTTTTAATTTTTTTATTAACGAAATAGTGATATTAAATGTTGAGCTTGACTTATGAGAAAAACTATACAGTATAACAAACACACAGAACACAATTCTCATAAAAAAAAATACGCCTAAGTATCAGACGCGTTTCAATGACAAGGTCGTCCTCTTCAGTGATACACCAGCTACACCAACGAAACCACAACTAGCTGGTTGTGGAGGTTATGGAGTTGTGGTTTGGTTGGAGTAGCTGGTGTATCACTGAAGAGGACGACCTTGTCGTTGAAACGCGTCTGATACTTAGGCGTATTTTTTTTTATGAGAATTGTGTTCTGTGTGTTTGTTATACTGTAACGAAATAGTGATTTAACTAAAGAAACAATATTTTTTAACAAACACAATATGTTTCTAAATAAAATAAAATAATTCCACTCACTTCGATAAAATGTAGGTTTTGTATCTTATAAATTTATTTAAAACGGGCGCAAGTTTTCCTACATAAGTGAAAGTAAAATTATACTTTCTATAATAAGTGATGTAATCGAGTATATTTTAAATTGAATAGCTGATTCAAACATGAATATACCTCTACAGAATGAAATTAATTTATTCTAATTACATAATACTTACTATTTTTTATTTTATTATTTAATGAAAGCATTTAAAATTAAAGCTATTGAAACAAAAACGAAATTTAATATAGACCCTAAACTTATTTAAAAATCAAATATCTTGTAATTCATGTTAAAATCTAAACGTTTGACAAATTTTAGACCTAGGCCAATGATTAGGCAATCTGTAAAACAAACTTTCACAAAACTATCACCATATAATATTTATGACAGAAACAATGATTTTCAAATTAATTTTATAGAAAACTTTGGGGAAGTTTGTATCTTATTGTGGTAATAATGAATACAAATTGTGGTAGTAATCTATTTACTACTAACATTTTATGGAAATTTAAAGTTAAACACACAGCTATAGAGACATACATAAAAGTTCTTCTAAATCTGACAATCTGACACATTCAACAAAAGTAGTTTCTTGTGTTCTTACAACCACACAAATATGTATAAACATTACAATAAATATACACAGGTTTTCAATAAGAGTGATCATCAATAATTCAAGATTTTTGCTCTTTTGTTCTTTGGTAAAATTATTTAGTAATTAATCCTAAAGTGTTGAGAAATAGTATCGTATAACCTCCTTTAAGTGATATCTATTGGGTGGGAAACGGTGATGCATTGTGGTTATGTGTAAAGTAAAGTCTGTTGTATGTGCTTTATTTGTTTTGTAGCCTAACCTAACCTTAACTAAACTTCATACCACAAACTCTGAGGCTTCCTAGATGTAATTACTACATAGAAATTCACACTGCCATTGTTCTAAGTTTCCCAATTTTTATCACGAAGCTGGATCAACTCCATAAAGTTTCAGCCCCCATGGTGATTGAACCATTTAACCTAAAAGCTCTCACTAGTGAAACCAGAGTACTAACCCACTTGACCGATATTTTTGTGAGTGTGACCGTCTCCACTTCTTTTGACCAGCAGGAAGCTCCGGCTGGCTGGAGACCGCGTACACTTCAGCCGAATCTTGTCAGGATGGGCCAAGGAGTCGGATTAGGACGCTAATGAACGCACGCAACGCAAGTGAAATTAAATGTTATATTTTATTTACTGCCGAATTAAAAAGTTACAAAATTATTTATAATTTATAAAAAAGACATAACGGCAAGATAAAGCCTTAATAGTGGCCGAAAAGCATACCGAGTAATTTAGCGAGGACGTGGCCGAAAATGGACTGACCTGACCTCGTCCCGTAGCGGTCTTCCGTCTCGCGGCTCTCGGAACAGACTCTCGGTCGGCTCGCTAGCTCAAGCCCTCCACTCCTCGTCTCTCCCCTCCCCTTCTTCTACGTCATATTGCACTGCTCATCAAAATCGCAAGTGCCAATTCATATTTTATTATTTAAAAATCCCTTTTCATTACATCCTAATTTATAATTATTATGATTTTGGTTTGGTGGGCTCCTTGGCTGGGCCACATGAGGTCAAAAGTGACAAAATAAAAAAAAAAGCCAATATTTATGCACTGTTCAAGTAAAACTCATAAAAAAAGGATATTTTTTAACAAAAACAGAGCATGTTATGTAGAATTACTGAATGATGTAAAATAAGTTACAGTTATGATTGTTTTTCATTTTATTATTTTAAAAAAAATATGTCTGTAAATACCTAGTTGAAAAAGCCTATTATCATTGATTTTACGTAAACTAAATAAGCTTTTACATATACTTAACCCATTCCCTTACCACTACACAAAGCTCCAGTGAAAAACAAGCAAAATGTAAACATTAAAAAAAAATGCATAAATTCCATTAATTTTTTCACAAATTTATAAGTTCCTCTACACATTAATTTTGTTTTTTCATATACTCTGTGTAAGGTGAAGTTCTTTAATACTGCGTACATGCTCACTACCCAATTCAATCTAAAATATTCTGTTGTCTCATTACTTTTATTAAAATCTATTTTGATGAATCACAAACAAACAAAATCTTAACCACTTCACTTAACCTAAACTGATAACAATCTTGTATGCTGTAAATTGGTTATTGAATGATAAGACTACACACCGACCTCATAGATAACAGCTGATAAATAACAATAATGCAAATCAAGAAAGCACTAAATAAAATGAAAATGTATTGATTCACTAAATAAGCTATAAATGATTCTGAAATTGTAAGTACAATTACAAAACCTATATAGTGTTGTGACACATTAAAAAAAAGTGTTGCGCAAGTACAAGTCAAGTATTTTTGTAGTTGTGAATTAATCCAAGGGTAGCCACTACTAGTAAACTCACAGTTTTGCTTAAATATAAATGTAAATGCACACCAAAAGAGCAGGTGTGAAAACTTTGATATACAGTGTCAACATTTAAATAATATATTATCTTAGAACCTTGTGATAAAAAATTTATCACTTTTATTAAAACCAAACTTTTTTGTCAATTATTAAATTATAAAGTCGTTAAGTTAAACTAGATTATACATTGGTTAAACAAAAAAAAAAAAAAAAAAAAACTAAACTAATATAATGGTCACTTATGTTACATTTAAAGAGAAAAATATAAAAACTATTTTACAGAAAAATAATAACCTTTAAACTGTACTCACTTTCCTTCCATTGTTTTTATGAAACATTTTAAAAACCATGTTTTTCTTGCCTCGCTAAACACAATTGTTATATCACCATACCTATTCCAAAACTTATACGACACTAAACACAACTAGGGAAAATGTCCAATGATTCCGATGTTAGTGATTTATTTTTAATATCTTATCAGTGTAAGATTAAATGACACACCTGGTTATCAGTATTCTAGTGTGCTCATAGTCAGTAACAATTACTTGTTTGAGAAAGTACTCATTTTTGCTTATTATCAACGATACTGAACGAACTGATTTGACGTAATTACTGTTATAGGCATGACTGATAATTGTAAGTCATAATTGAAAAGATGTTTGGTAATAAATTGCAATTGTAGATAACAAGGTATGAATGGGAAAACTAGCCTAAACCTATATAATGTAAAATAATTAAATTAAGCTCATATTGTTATAAAAGCATTCAAACTGAGATAATTGTTAGAACACATGTTTGTCAATTTAAAATTGTGATTTAACGTTAGATAATATCAGGGTATGTGTTTTTAGTGGATTTCTGAGGAGTGCGACTTTCATGGAAACAAAGTAGCTTGCGGACCTTGCCCCACGAGTTGTCGTGTCTTTGGAAACCTTGTTTAAGTCTAGAGTGTCACAATTAAACAATGACACTGATAAGATGGTTCCATCAACAGATCTTGTATATAATATCAATATCTAGTCGTGGTAACAGATATGTATTGTAAGTTTGTACTGATAACTCCAAATTGAAGAATATCTATCACAAATGTAAAACTATTGAATTTAAATCTACAAAGAAGTTACATAGGGTGATGTGATACTCAATTTGTGGGTTGAACAGTGTATTTTGGTGGGTTTAGGTTAGGTTAGGTTAGGTTCTAACACAAGGTCACCTAATGTTCTATAAAGGTGAATTTTTTATATATTGGTAAAATTATAATAAACTATAAATTTTGCTAAAGCAGATATTGGCCAAGAAATAAACGAAATCTAATTTATGGTGATATTACTAGCTATTTATTGTTATTTAGATTTTCATTCTATGGCAGCTCGTCTGTTAAATGATGGAAAACTGTCAGCACAAAAGTAAAAATAGATAGGATGATCCTTGACAAAATTTTAAATCAGCTTTAAGTAACTTTTACCAATTGATAACATTTTAAGATCAATGATAAGAAAATAAGTGGGTTTGGTGCGGAATTAACTAATGTAGCTTTGGTACATTATCAGAAAAACTTTGGTTCAGGAACAACGAGTGAAAATATTTTAATTATATGAATTGAATAATAAGAATCCACCTCATCAAAGTTTCAATTTCAACCTAAAAAAATAACGATTAAATACATTGTGCATTATTTATCAAGGGATGAAGAATTGTATTTACAAGATTAGCACAATTTTTGGCATCATTTTTAAGTTATGGGTTAGTGGTTTTGTTTCATGAATGAGAGATTCTGCGTTCAATTTCTGTGGTAGAACGTTATTGTCAGGAAAATTGGGATGCTATACTTGGTATTGAATTATGGTCGAGAATGTTTGACCAGGAATTCAATGTGCTAACCAACTAACTGACAAGCTGTCTAGCAGAGCTATTTAATCGGAAGAGTTGAGTTAATTTTAAAAGTGCTAGCATTGTTTAACTCTTTTCTTGTACCAAAAAAATGTGGTGAAAGTTTGTTTTTATAAAAGAATTTATTTTGAATTACAGTTTTATTACTTTTCAGATATTATTTTGAGCAACATATTTTTCAATTTTGCCATCTTGAATTAAAATACAAGGTTACCCAAAAGTCTTCAAACAAACTACAAGCATTTTAATCTTAAAATCTAAATATAATTTGTTAAAAATTACTGTATAATAATTATTGTGTAATTTTTGTAAAGAAACTGCTTATGAAGAATTTTGGGCTACTTGACATTTAAAGTTAAAAATTAATTAATAACATTAACTACCTACTATAGTTAAAATCATTTGAAAAAATAACTATAAATAAAAATCCAAATGATAGATACTCACACCATCAAAAATGTCCATCACTTCATCCCACCACTGAAATCAAATACAAAATCACTTGAAACACTTGTACAATAGCAGGAACAATTAATTTAAAATGAAATATATTTTAAAACTTACAGAACGACCGGGTCTCATATTTTTATTGTTCAGATGCTACATGAATGGTGATGGAATTCCTAAGATGCAAATTTTAATCTTATCTCACTTGATATTATTTAAGTTTATGGCATTGTAACTGTACTGACTTATTTCTTTGTGTTTGTCTGGATACAGTCATCAAGTATTTTTATTGAATTTTTTTTAAAAGCATTTCAAATAGTAAAATAATAATTTTAAAACACACGTTTGATTTTAAATATTAATTGAAAAAGAGTTTTCAGTATGAATGATGTCTACTACTGGTTTAGCTAAGACTCAGCACGTAGTAACAAACTTCATTTGTTGGTAATATACACACATTCAACCTCTTTTACGACTTGACATCAATCTCAAAATTCGACTGATTGGAAATAGTTAAGTCTTGTTTAATCATTTAGCAATTAATTTTGAATCAGCATTATGCCCAGAATACAAATTAAAAATCAATCTTTGTTTTTTATGGATTTGTATGTTTCGTGGCATAACGAATCCATAAAAAAAGTTTAATATGCTGGAAATCTGTTAATATAATGGTCAACTGTATGCGTAAAATAGTACAGTGTATGAAACCTACCACAAAAATTTGGTATGAGAGACTCTTGTGTATGTTTACTTAGAAAATTATTAAAATTCAGACATCCAAGAATATTGTTTAAACAGGTTTAAATTTAGTAAATTAACAATTTTTTGTTACCTATTCAGTAAGTAAATATAATTAGACCTATTTTAACTGTTTAACTTTTGACTTGAATTTTCTCATATACATATTTGTTTGTTCTGTTTTAAAATTCTTAATTGTAAGTTATATTAGAGTAGTCGGATTGAGCGACACGTTGTACCTCCCACTTTTTAGGTAGGCGGGACCCATGTGGAAGGGAGAGGAGCACCACTTAGAAAGGTGGGAGGTAGTTTGACCCTTTATAAGTCGTCTCACTATCATGCTTAGTTTAGTGTGGTTTATATAACTCTGAGGATGGTAGCTATGTTACCGAAATGTACATAAGGGTTTATGAAACTGAGTGTTAGTGTTTTATTTGTAGTTTGGCGATTAGTTCTTCAATACTAAATTATATTAAAATTTTCAGATCTTAACCCTAATTAGCCGCATGGGGTCTGACAGGCCCAAATGTATAGGAAAATTGTTTTTCTTCAGAAATTATATTGGTTACAATACTGTTTCTTTCTATACCGTACCGTTACACTCTGCTGAGTAATTCATACTGCATGTTTTAATTTAGAAATGTATTCATTAAATTGGTCATAATTGTTTTGTGTTTGTCTAGTAGACTCCACAACACTCTTTGTGAAACTTTTAGATTAGTGTTTTATAATATGAAAAATTCAATCAATTTATTACAAATTTTATGGTCTTTTTTTGTTTAATGAAACTAATTAAAACCTTTAATAATACAACAAAAATCTATGAACAAATCTTTTTTATATACTCGTATATAGATACGGTGTCACGTAAAAATCTTACCACAGTATGTAGGATTGTATTCTACAAATCCAATGAAATGAAAATTGTTCAGTAACTTTTTTTGAATTTACCTTAGTTTAATTGTTATCTCTCATTTTGTGTTTTTTTTTTTTTTTTTACAAAAAATCACTGTAACTAAAGAGATAGATAAGATATTGAGTTACAATTTGGTATAACCATTTTGTATGTTACAATTTACAAGTATAACAAAACAAATTTTTTATTTTTATGATTTTAAAAATGGCGCCTTTTAAAACTTTTAAAATTAAAAAAAATGAATGTACCGCCATTTTAACAATTATAAAAAGTTTTAGTGTTTGGTATATTTGTAAATCATAATATACAAGATGCTTATAACAAACACAATATTTAATGTATTTCTGGAGTTACAGAGTTTTTGTAAAAAAAAAAAAAAAAAAACAACAACAAATGGTAGATTGCCACTAAATTAAGGCGAATTTGAAAAAAAAAAAACTCAACATTTTTTATTTATTTGGACACGTAGAATCCGATCCTGAACAGCGTGCTAAGATTTTTTGTGATGTCCTGTAAATTTATATTTCTTATTCAAAATCATGTCTGAAAAGACCTCCTCTGTCTCTGATTAACCATCCAACTAATAATTAATTCTGTATATAATGATAGTGTAACTACAACTCTTTATGATAAAAATAACAGAGTTATTGTCAATAGTGCACAAACTTTGATGTCTTGAGAAAAACTGATACTTGTATAGTTATAATTTCCACCAGGGCTTAAATATAATGGGCACAAATTTAGCTAGTGCAGACCTTTTTACAAATATTCAGCCTGTCAGAGACAAAATGAGTGGAGATTTTTTTAAATATGAACAATTTCAGAACACAGAAAGTTCTCATTAATATACTGTATTGGCAAACTTATAATTTTCAGTTTAATTCAGCCCAGCTATTAAGAGGTTATTAAAAAAATTCACAATTTAAATAATCTATAATTTAATAATAATTATTAATAAAATTCACACTTTAAATAATCTATAATTTAATAATAATTATTAATAAAATTAACTATGTTATTATAATTATTTACGATATTAACATGGTGTCGAACTTGGTATAGCAAAAATGAGTATAGCACGATTTTAAATATTCAAAACCGTATTAATTGATTTTAACTTAAGAAAAGATGGTAGAAATTGAAATTTTAATAGGACAAAGCTACAACTAATGTTTTATGGTTGAATAACCTACCTAATGATTTTCACAGTATAGAATATTTCTAGTACCAGTTTAAAATACCAATACTTTATATATTTTTATGATTACTGGATGCTTTATTTGATTATACTACTACCACTTTGTCATAAGTTAATATGTTTTCAGATGTTTATTTTATACCTGAAATAAATTGAAAGTCATTTGTTTAATATAAATATTGGTACAATATTTCAATTAATTTTTGTCTAACAAATAAACCAAGCAAGAAAGAACCTTTTTCATTTAATATTATATAGTATTTAAAATTGAGTAACACCGTTGTTATTACACGAAAAATGTAAATTACCTGTTTTGTCTCTTTATCAGCAATAGAAGAACTCCCAGGCTCGTAATCTTCAATACGACCAGGTTGGTTCTTATACACATCTACAGCATGTTTTACCGCATTGCCATAGCCTCTGCAACAAACACATAAACCTTAATTCACTACTGTAGCTAGTTCCATTACAAGATATTTTTGTAGTTCTATAAATAACCAAAGTCTTGAAACCAATTATGATAAAATTGGTGTAGATTTATGTTTTATGCTTCTTTAACTATCCAGACTATTTTCTTCTACTACACTAGAGCTTGTATTCTCTATTCCTACATTTCTATTCTCCCCACTGCCTGACTAGGATTATTTATTGCTTTGTGAACATTTTGTTTACAAGTGGTCCCTTAGAAACTGCCTCAACTTGTAAACAACTAACCTTTGTATTTTAAATATTTATTATATTATCCTAATTGTTAAACACATTTAACTTTTTTTCATTATTAATATATTGTGAACAACTATGTTGAAATTTATAAATTGTACTTTAAAATATATTTTAAATAATAGTTATTAAATAAGATAGAGATTCAATTATATTATTAGTAGATCACTTTGTCATGCTAGCATTTACATTTTAAAAACATTCTTTTCTTCTTCATTTATATCACATGTTATACTGGTTTAGGTAATGAAAACTACAGGATGTCCAACACGTTGAAATATAAAAATCACCAATTAGGCATGAACACTTGGTGAGTTACGAGAACATCAACTTCAGCAAGGTACATTGCTCCTCTTCTTTCAATATAGAGAAGTAAGTATGTGTATAAACGTTTGTTTAGGCTTCTCTCTAAACTATTAGAAGTTATATATATATATATATTTTAGAATGAACATTTTATTAATATTTGCTGTAAAGTCTGAAGATGTTAAGTGACATATTCTTGCTATAATTCATATTCAACTGGAGGGGAAAGCATAAATAAAGCTTGAATCAAACTTATTTCTAACTCTAGATGTTTTGTATTTTAACTACGTATTACAATGTATTGATAAATAATGAATTTTTGAATTGGTCTCCTTCAATCTCTCCCCCCCCCCAATATTCCCGTATCACTGACGCATTTTGGTGCTACAATTAACAAAAATAGCTAATATATAAGAAAATTAAACTTTTATGACTGTACAAAAGGTTTGGAATTCCTTTAGATACACAAGAATATCAATTACAAATAAGAGAGTACCGTACTTACTTATTTCTAGGCATAGTGCTCGTAGTGAAATCGTTCTCTTTGTTGCGTATCCGCCGTCTGTCTAGTGTTGCATATTTAGAAGAAATATAATCAGAATCGTATCCTCCACCCAAAGGTTCAGGTTCAGATAAATACCCACCAGACGATGTGTAAGGGTATCGGCCTAGAAAAAAAGCATATGGGTATTCTAAATCATATTACGTACAAAGTAGTCTTTTGAAATGTAACAGATGATAAATTATGAAGGTCAAAACACCCTTGTATTTCGAAATGTTTTATTAATATTTGATTTGTATGAATTTGTACAATTTATGTTCAGTTTATTATTATATGAGGGTAATTTTCTACGTAAGAACTGCTTGCATGTGTTAACAGTGCAAGTAGTAGTCCAGACCAGTTTCAAAATTAAGCATTCTCTACAATGTTTTTAGTGTGTTTCAAATTTCTGCGTGTGTTAGCTGTTGGTTTACATTACAGTGTAAAACATTTGGTCAATAACCAATCTTGGCGACTGAAGGTGCTTTGTGATTAGATTTTTGAACATAAAAAATAATTGTTCTGCAGTATTTTTCAACACCTTGTGGAAGCGAATGAACAATCTAATATGCATATTAGTAACTGATGTTATTGATGATTCACAATCGTTACAGTTATCACTGAGAACTCCACAAACAAAGTTGATAAAAATATTCGTAAAAACACGAACTTAACTATTAATGAATTGTATAAGGCTTTCCCTAAAATTTTATGACATTTTTTTGTTAAACTATAGTTACAGAGTTTTCAAAAAATGTATATAGAGGAATATAAAAAAAGAGTATGCATACTACTCTGTCATTTTTGGAGAGCTGTGACCAAAATAGTAATGAATTTTTTAATCACATCATGACTGTATTAAACGTACACATCTGAAACGTGTTAATTCAAAGCGTGGTGTCATTCCAAATCTCTGACAAAACCAAAACATTCAAGCAGACCTCGTCAATTCAAAAAATCAGGTCTACAATTTTCTGGGACAAGAAAATCATTTTAAAAAAAATTCTGCCTGAGTTACAATATGTGCACATGTGTACTGCATAATATTGTCAAAGCTCAGGCTAGCAATCAAAAATCTCCAGTATAACCTAGTCACAAGCGACATTTGTGTGCTAATTGATAAACCAATAGTAATAATATGTACGGTATATGAAATGTGGTGTAGTTAATAATCCATTTTTTGTTTTAAAATCCATACTTTAAAGAGCTGTGTATTTATGAGAATGAGGAAACCATCACAGCCAACAGAAAAGAATACAGATTTGAGCAGAGTTTCATCCCTCAGTAAAGGAATCTCACTACAAGAAACGCTTATCTTAAGTCTTCTCGAAAATGATGGAAGTATGAAGTGGGAGTATTTTGGCATCAAATTGATGATGCAGTCCCCACAAAGAGAGTTAATGATAAAACAGTACATTAATGTTGTTGGATGATTATTACAAAGATAAAAATGACCGCACCTGACTTATCTAAAATTTTTATAAAAAGTTATTAAAGTTGTAGTAATCACCAAAAGAAAAATATACAAATTTTAAGAAGAATGCACATTTTCTACAAGTAACTTCTAGAGGATCTGACCTGTTTTAGCCCGGTGGGCTGATCTGAACTGACGAGATCTGATCTGTATTAGCCTGTTTGGTAGATCTGAACTGAATATATCTGACCTTATCCAAGATTATATCAAAAAAGATTTAATATATTTCAAGCTTTTTTTTTTATCATAGTTATTTTACAAAGTTTAGAAAGCATGTTAGTGTCTTTAAAATGAAAAACTCCAAGTGAATTTATTAATCTAGTAGTGAATAATACTAAAAGTCATTAAAAACTAAAAACAAATATATTAATTGCAAATAATATCAAAACTTTTTCACACAGACACAAAAAGTAATGAAAAGCGAACCAATGAACATAATCATTAATTTTAATTGAAATGATTTGGTGTATGTGATTTATGTAAATGTAAATGAAGAAAAGAGGAAGTATGATTATCTGTAAATGCGTGTAAATTTAGTTAGTTTTGTTTATAGTTTTCTGTTTTTTAATTTTCATTAAATTCAAAACTCGTTCTTTGACTGATTAGGTAGGGTTTTAGTTTATTAAACAATACTATTAACACCTGGAAATGAATTATCACAGCCACAGAGTCATGTATGTTGAAACATAAAAATTTCCCTTGTGATGGACCTTATAACTAATGATTTTGTGCTAGTCATTTTGTAGTACTCTGATTAATTAAAAAAAAAAAAATAATAATAAGGTGGGAGTAAGTAATACATGGGGAAAAGTAATGGCCATTAACTGGCTTCAAACCTATGCTACCTTTGATGATTCACTAGTTCAAAGTCCAATGAGATAAGCACATGTTATTCCAACTGAAGAATGCTGCTCTACAAGACAATTCAATTTAAATCTATCAAAGCTATACATTTCAAAATCTAAAAAATTGACGACTAATTATATGACCTAGTCCTAACACTTGAAACAAAAATAAACTAAAAATGTTTTGCTGAGAGTTACAAAGTTCAGATACAGAAGAGAAAAAATAATTATTCTTTTTTATTATGGTCTTAACACGTTCGCTACCGAGCGACGCATATTTGCGTCGGTCCAGTCATTCCCACAGACCAAACGAAATAATATGAATGTTGCACACAGACCGGGAGCAATAAGAGTAACATAACTTACAGACCACGAGAAATATTTGGTTTAAATGAACTAATTCACTCCATGATAACCTCAAAAGAATATGTAAACCTGTTGTATTAATTTTTTTTACCATTTCGAGCAATTTTTAAATCGCCGCATATATGCGTCGGCCGGTCTATATAATGCAAAATAGTAAACATGTTTTTTAATAGACCAAGCGACGCTCATATGCGTCATTATAAATTTGTACATTTCCACTGGTTTCAAGGAACAGATCAATAAAATAAAGTTATTTTAGTAAAAAAAATGTAATTGAACACGTCAGAATTCACATAGAAATGTATTTTTGTCTTAACTGTCATCTCCGTTGTAAAGGGATCGGTCTATTTCACTATCAGTTCGTAAAACCGATGAACTTGTAGGCTTTGTAGGTCTACTAGGCCTATTTCGCTTCATTGTAAACGCCCGCACAATGTAAACAAACTAACTGCACTAAAGCACATGCAAAAACTGCTAGGTTAGCCACATAAAGAATGGAACAGTGATGCAACAGAATGCCCAGTTCTGCCAACTGTTATGTGACGTCATCGATTGTCAGAACCACAGACCAAGCGACGCACACTTGCGCCAGATATTCCTATAGACCAATACCATAACCTCGTTGCTGTAAAATAGACCGTTCAAAACATATAAGCATTTGAATAAGACGGAGACACTGGCGCAGATATGCGTCGACAGTCTATTTTAATGTGACCAGCCGACGCAAATACGCGTCGGCAGTCTATCAAAAGAAACCAATAGACGCAAATATGAGTCGCTGGTCTATATGAATGACAAATTTCATATAATTGCGGTAGGGAACGTGTTAAAGATTGCTGTCAATGTGGATCCATTACGAGAGGAAGACTGTATGGGATGTTAAGTTGGTAAAAAGTGAGTACAGGGAGGACACCATGCGCTGCTGGCAAATTTTGGTACACAGAATACGGAGGCATATGGACCACTAGATCATATCTAGGCAGCTAAACTACCTTTGTATTTGAAACGAAAGGATTCTTCGTCATGCAGCTACTCACAGGACATGAGTATTTTGGATTGTACCCCCACAAGATGGATAAAGTGAGTAGGCCTGAATGTAGATATGGAGATTCCTTGAAAAATGATACCAACTATACCTTTTTCAAGTGCTTCAGGTGGGTGGCAGAGAGATTTGCTCTGGAAATATAGATAGACCCTATAACTCTAGATAAAGTAAGGTAGACAATGCTTCTGGGTCTGGAATAGTGGCAGTATTTGCTGAGTACTAAGGCAAAAGAAGACATAAGGAAGACTTGGTAACAATGCTATAAATCCAGAGGCATAAAAATCCAAACAAGAAAGAGCTTAAAAGAATATAAGATGGGCACCAGATCGAAGTAATGCGTTAATTGGTCTCAATGTAATTCAAAGACTTTAGAAAAGAATAATTATTTTTAGTGTTAGTAAAACTTCTACATTCCCCCACGGTCCCATGCAGAAGACGGCAGGGGGAAACCATTTGAAGGTTTTTTTCCACTTTCAAAAAATAATAATAATATGTGCTGTGTTATTATGTAAAAAAAAAAATCTTTTTCTTCATGTTGGCAAATTAATTGTTTTTTATACTTTAGATTTAATACAGTATAATCTATGAATTGATGAGAATTTTAGAATAATACAAATATTTAAGAGTAATTTATGAATTTCTGTATTATGAATTTCCTCTGGAAGTAATTCTGTTTCAATATTCTAATTAAATCAAATTTTAACGTAAAATAAATCAATAAGTATATGTTTAATTAGTTAATCCATTCTTGTAACTTTTCTAAACTCTTTATATCAGTTCCATGAAGAATGTCTGTAAATTTAAACAATGTACTTATATCAAAATTTAGATAATTTTATCATCAGACTAGTATAAACTGTGTGTTTATTTTTGTTTGTAGTGAAAGGAGAAATGTTTATCAAATGTGTTTATTGTTGAGTGATTGCTATTAGACTCTGTGAATAACCTGTTTATTCTTAACTAAAACATTAAAGTTTTCCTAAATGTATTTACACTTAGTTACTTTGTGTTTAGATCTATCTTCCTTCGTTTTTCTGAATATATGTTAATTGTTCTTTGACATATCCTTGATCAAAACAAACATTGAATTTATCTTTGTAAGATTAGAGTAAAAATTACATCCGATTTAGGTTAATGATATTCTTTAATTAACCTGAACAATATAAATTCTTATAGAACTCACTGGGTAATATTCAATAAGACAGTTAATATATTAAAAATTAAATTTAACTATTTGTTCTTTGTTTTGATCTTCCATTGCTTTTGAAAGTATATTTGAATGTACTCAACAAAATTACTATATCACATTAGGTAATGCCGTTAAGTTTCGACTTTGTCAAGTGATAAAAAATATTATATTTATTATCACTACTGTGTCAGTTTTGTAAAATAATGTTGAGTATACTATGCACACACGAAACAAATCCATTGGTTAATAGCTAATACGAGAGCAAGAGTAGCGCACTGATGTAAATTCAAATGCTATGATGTGTCCATGAAAATTATATCTAGCACAAATACATTACAGGCAGGAGTACTTAGGGTTCTGTGTTTGGACCTTTGATGTTTTTACTCTACATATATGATCTGCCTTCTTTCATAAAAGAGAAACTTGTGCTTTTTGCTGATGCTACTACAGCTCCAATAATCAACATTTCAATATAAAAGTTTTTATTAAGTGATTTTTTTAATTGGACAGCTAAAAGAAGTTGCATGTTAATACACTCAAGACTAATTTGGTATATTTTTGAAATACCCGTAATAATAGTTTAATAATAGTGTAAAAGATTATATATCTGTAATTAACACTAAATTTTTGGGGGTTTTTGTAGATGATTGTTTCACATGAAAATTACATATCGATTATGTCTGTTCCAATCTTGGTTTAGTTTGTTTTGTACTGTGGAGAATTTGTGATCTATTTGGGGTTCAATGCGGTCCCACTCTATACTTTGCTCTTTTTCAGTCAGTAGCACATTACTCAGTGGTTCTCATTCAATATCAAATGAGAAGAATATTTGCAATGTTGCAGACCTCTTTTTAAAAACAAAATATTTTAACCCTCCCGTCTTTGTATATGTATCCCCTCTTGTGTATTTTTTCTAAGAAAAAACCACTCTGAGACATACAGCACGAGACAAAGACATAAATATATTTTACCAACACATAACTTATCTAAGTATGAGCAGGGAGCTCATCATATGATCATAAGGCTGTTTAATCATTTGTCAGAAGAGTTGAAGATTTGTAACAATTCTAAAAAGAGATTGAAACAGTTTTCCGTGGAGGGAGCTTATTATCCTTTGAGATTGATTGTATAGTATGTCAGTATGGTGTATCTTATTTGATGTTTTCTTATACCTGTTGTTTATTGAACTTACTTATGTGTGTTAATCTATGTTTGTTTGTGTTGTATTTAATTGGTATGTGGTTAAGAATTTATGCAACCTGTTGACAATTCCAACACCTTTACAATACGTCTATGAAATAATAAATAAAAAAATAAAATCCCATAAAAAATTAGGGAAGATTCCCTATTTAAAGTTTTATTATCTCTGATAGTTAAAACCTAACCTAACATTTTAAATGTTAAACAAATTTATTAAACTGCATTAATGCTTATCATATACATATTATTGTTTAAAATTATAGTAATTATAATGAAGGAAAATTACTAAAATCTAGTGCATTTAAATACAAATTGTGACCATGATAACCCAAAACAAAATGTTAAATATTAAAGCTGCCAAAAACCAGTTAGTGATCAATAGCAGAAACTGTGATTAGAACTAAAAAATGCAAAAAATAGTTTACGTATTTGATCACCTCTTCGAGTTTTGTATCGTACTGTAACAGAATCTTCTGCAATAAAAACATAAAATTTCAATATTGGTAAAGTTAAAAACATTAATACAATCTGTGTTAATAACAAGAAACAATTTTATATATTTGATAAATGGCTATGAATGTTTGATTTTTAGTTAGTTTAGAATCAAAAGTAGGACATTATTTCTATTATTATTATAATATGTCGATGATGAAAATCTTACATTTTTTGCTGACTAGGCAATGAGAGTGGGGAATCACTAATGAGACAATCACAATCATTAGATGATTCTGTACTAAAAGAATTATTACAATCGAAACAAAGTTTGATTGACCACAAATGTTTATAACCTTTATTTTCTAGAATAGTTATAAAATAAATTTAATACTTATCAGTTTGAACAAAGCATACAATTTAAAAATTGTAATTAGACCTGCCACAGAATTAATAGAGTTATAAATAAGTAAAATAATAAAATGTACTTGTAATATTCATGTATTTTCCAAGGTTTTGTAAATTAACTTTTCAAACATTTAAATCTGTAAAAAAACCAGTAGCTGTTATTTTCCTCCAGTTTTAGACAACCTTCATTGATTTTTAAATTATTCAAAATTAGACAAGAAAAAAACTTAAACAAATGTAAATAGAATATAAAATAATGCAAAGCAAACTATTTATTTTTTTACTTAAAATCAATTAACACTAAAATCTAAGCCAAGTGTTATATTTTTTAGGAGAAAAAAATCTGTCTATCTAGTATTATCATCATTCCACGTTACTTATTCCAATTATCTGTCTTTATAAATAAATTTAACATCCAGAAATACTGACATACCAGTACCACAAAAAACAAACTTAAATAAAACCAATTTTTATAACTATTCAAGACAAATTCCACTTACTGTCTCTCTCAGCTTTGTGCAAGGAGTCGTACATCCGTTTGTACCATTTCTGTTGGTTTACATCTTTCACTTCCTGCAAAAAAGAGTACTTGTGTTAGACAGTTTAAAGTTAAGAAGTTAATTCTCTGCAATTAAAACTAGGTATCATTTGGCTGTAAAGTGTTTCTAGCAAAACTGTCTAATGCAATTGTATGCATTGAAAATTAATAGTTGATAAACTTTTATCAGAGAGTTCACATTAATTGTGGATGTCAGGATAAAAATTAAAAATTCTGTTTCAAAGTCCTCAAGAAAAAGATGGTAAAAAAAACCCAGTGAAATTATTGACACATACAGCTAGCAAAATTGATACAGACTCTCGCACATTTTGCAATTTTAAAAGTTTCAAGAACTTAATGTTAATTTTTTCTTATTGTGCCTGTATTCTCAATATTAATATATTTAGTTATTAATATAGTTTTTAACATTTCTAGACTGAAAATTCACTGTCATGGTGTAGGGTTTATTATACGTATCTAATCTTACATTAACAGTGTTATATAACATTATCACTACAATTTTCATATGAAAAGTTTAGCACTTCAAAATAATAACCTATCTAGAAATTTGTCCCATTTATATAAGAAATGATAAAGGTATTTGCATGATCAGATTACGTCCCAAAGTAAATCAAAACATGAAAATTCAATTAATTAAATTCTCATCATTTCATGCAATGTAGTTGAGTTTGCAACCATTTCAAAGCTTGCACAACAGATTTAGGTTTTTAAATTCCTTGCAAAGTAACAAAGGTCTTTTTTATATTTCCCATACAATCATAGTTTACGAGCTACTAATAGAGCTCAAGATAAAATTATCACCCTGTATACATCTGTTCTATTATTCCATGTAAATTCAGAACATTCTCTTTATGGAAATCTAATATTGTTATTTAATTAAGAGAACCTAACAATTGATCGTTTAAAAAAAATTAATTCAACAATACTTTGCTATTATAAAATAACATAAATTCGCTAAAAATTTTATTCTCACTTCAAGCTCTTTACTATTTTCATTTAATTTTTGATAATACCATGTCAGTTAAAAACATTTAAAGATAGATTTGTGAGAAAACATTGTGTACATTGTTTATTGTGTAGTTTTACATTCAGAGCTAGGATGCGGCATATTAAATTTTACTCTTCTATGTCACCCAAAAGTAGACCAAAATCCTTTAAAAGGAACCACGCACAGACATGTGTATCATTTATGTTTTTTATAATACATTTTCTAAAACAATATTTTCTGAAGAATTTAGCTACATAAAAGCAGAGATGGGAAACTTTATAAAACAATTTATAGATCATAAAAAAACCCATTATATTTAGCCATATTTATATTTTGACAAATTTATATTTAAAAAATGAACATCTCTAATCTCTCCACATGTATAGTACTGCTGAATTACTTTAAAGTTAATTTAAATACTCAACATAAGAAATTAATTTTCTATTTAAATCAAAACCAAACTAAACCATATTTTAATTGACAATAACATATTAACATACAAACATACCATTACAGAGAGAAAACACAAAGAATTATCTATGACTGAATAGCCTAAAGATTATGGTCCACGTTTGTCACAGCTGAGATAAAGATAACTAATGCTATGTTAAGAAGGTCTCGTCTACATGTGATGTCGTAACACACTTTAGGATTTGTGACAACAATAAATAGATGAAATATTTTAGATAATGAGTAACAGAGTTAAGAATAATCTTTTCAAAATAAAGAATAAAGTTAAGTTATTTATCTGGATATATTATGTAATAAAACAATTAGCGATAAGTGGTATTGAAAACATATTGTGGGTAAAGGTATTTCTTTAGTAAATAAAATTGAGTGTGTGAAAATTTAAAAAATATTTTTACATAACAAGATCAATGAAAAAATTCAAATAAAAGACTAATAATTAGAAACAGAGCCTACTACTCCAAATAAAACTTATAAAGTCCAGACTGCTTTCAAGAATTAAAGTTAAAACTTTATAAAACTACCATAAGACCTCTCGTTTGGTAGTGTATGGTTATGAATCATGGAATATTTCTACCAATAAATTAAGATCTTCTGAAAGGAAAATAATCTGAAAAATTTATGGGGCAGTAAAATGAAAATGGAAACTGGAGAATAAGATCAACAGAGAGATTGACAATATACTCAAACATGAAGATATCGTGCTGTTTATGAAAACCCAACGACTGATGGATTACAAAAGAACGTTAAATAGTTGCATGTCAAAGATGATATGTATATGACCTGATTTGAAGAAAAAGTGAAAATCAGGAAGACCACAAAATAAATGTAAGGATGAAATAGAAGGAAGCTGCTCTGAGAAAAATGCCAATTGTTACCTGGATACTTGTGGTGTATGATTATACAAGATGAAGGAGGATTGTGAGAGAGACCAAGGGTCATCCTGAGGGAAGAAGAAAATATTTTTACATAGTTTACATAGTTTCATGTATAGTGTAATATGCTATATGTACGTAATGATCAAAAGCATACTGTTTTGAGTTTTTTTATGGAAATATACACAGAGAAAACTTGAATTCAGAACTACCTTTGTATTTTGTCCAGTTTGCTGCAACCAAAATGGACAGTCCAACTGTGGATAAACTTTGATATATGAGCATATTTGGCTGCAACTCCACAGGTGTTTCTTACGTTTATTTTGATGAAACTCAAAATTTGGATTTTTTAAAAAGAAGTGTCTAAGTTGGTTTGAAAGTTACAAAGAGAAAATGAGCCACGGACATAGTTCTAGAAGATTAATTTTTTTTTAAAATTATGAATGTTTAATATGTAATCCAATTTCCAAACTACATGTAAAAAAATAAATAAATAAAACACAGTTTACAATTAAATTGAAAAATATTCATTTGAGCTTTTCCAAAAAAACTCTTGAACTGTAAATGTCTTTTCTGTGTGATTTGTTATATTAATTTAGGAAATCTTCACATTTCAACAATATTTTATCAAAATCACTTAAGGTAATTTTGAGATATTCAACCTTTGCCCTCAAAATAAGTAACCACCACTCAGAATCTGGAATTTACAAACTGGGACTTCAACTTACAATATAATGCATCTTCAACCGCTACAACAAGCATAAATACAGCAACAAATCTGGCCCTATAAGAAACTAGAAGTAGTAAAAATATGTATCCTGAGTGATTCTAAATTAGCACTATGGGCAGTAGCAAAATATAAACCAATTCCAAACTTCATACACAAGTAGAAAATACACAGAATGGTGCAGAATTCAAGCATACACATCATCCCCCAGTGGGTTCCAGATCACATTGGAATTTAGGGAAGCATGAGATGTAATGAGATTGAGAAAAAGGGAGCACAGATGCAACCCAAGATTTCTTTGAAAATGATAGTCAATCAAGAACAGATTTATACGGTATATAAGAACAAGTGGTTGAACACCTAAAGAAACAGCTTAAAAGAAAGGAAATTATTTTACATACATTTGGAACCAAACGACTTTGGCATATATAATGGAATTTCCAAGGAATTTCAAATTTTCACGTAAAAGAATATATCATTCGATACAAACTCACAGAAAAAAGGATTTTACAAGAAAGGTACAAACAACTCAATTTATGAATGAAAAGTATTTACTGGTGAAGGCTGCCAGGACAGTTTCGTTTGATACTGGTTGCATGTTTTAGGAAGTAACCTCTGGCCTCTAATGGTTTGTTATCACTTTGTAACTGATAACACCTGAAATGGAATTTTAAGGAAGGTAGATAAATATTTGCTTTAGCTTTGTTTTTATCTATCAGCATGTGGGGGCATTATTGATAAGTTGTTTAGTTTATAAAGTAATTTTCTATGGATGTAGACTTAATTGTTTTTATTATTGTACTTGGTATATAAATGTACATATTTCTTTCCCATTAACGGAACTACATAAATTAACTCAATCTATTCTAATTTATTACAAACCAAGTTAGTGAAATTTTAAATAATTAAATTATTTGCTAATCATTAATTGTTTATTTAAAACATAATTTTGCTGTGTATTTAATCAAAAATAGTGTCAAATATATATAAAAAACACACTTTATACACATTAAAGCAATGATCCAAATAAATTTTTCAATTTCTCCAACATAATACTATGTGAGTAAAACTAAATTATTACTTTAAAAAAAAGAAAAGTTTATTGAATAAAAAAATTCAAGATAAAACAAATCAAAGTTTTGTTACCTGTGACAGCATCATGTCCTATGAGAAATGCAGCATGAAACAGATACTAATTTAAAACTATTTCAAGTTCTTTACAATAACTAATAAAAAACATAAGAAATAAATACTTGACTCAAGTATAGAATCTGTTGTTTGTAAGGAAAACAATAACGTTAAAAGTCATTCAACACATTGTGAGCTTTTTATTTAATTACGATAATGAACACAATTCTTCCGCTACTGCAATTCTTATTTGAAAAATATTACTGACAGCTTAATAGCTTATAGTCTCTGCAAAAGTTGATGCAGATTAGGGCTAGGATTTAACTGCACCTTGAGCTATGTTTAAAGTTTCAAGTCTTTAGCTCATCAGGAAGTTAGTTTAAAATCGATTGTAATATTTGTACCGACCAGACAAGACAGAGTTAATAAAAACGTGGTAAAAAGTGTCCAGTAGCTGAGTCACTGGTTGACCTGACCACGAGAGTGCATGTGCTCAAGGATTAGGGGTAGGTAAAGACCAAACTCCAATCACATCCGCTTTTGCATAGTGTCTTTCGTATCACCTTACTTATTTACTTGACTTGGTAAACACATATAGAAACTCACTTTTTCTTTTTTAGTAAAATACATCAGAAAGGAACAAGAGTTCAGAAATAAATTTTGTTAATGAGAGATATAGTAATTTGAATTTGGTTACTAAACTCAGTAAAGGTTTACAATATTACATAATTCTTATTGAAAAATATACTTAACTATTTGTTAAAATTAAATACATTAGTATTAGTTAAAAGTAATTAATTTTACTACAATGGTAGTAAAACGAGAAAGGTCTATAATTCAAGAATGACTGATAATGCTATAATTTCCAGTAGAAACTTTTCAACTGTAGAACGACCTACTATATTTTCTGTGGTGGCATAGGTTTATGTGTGGTTAGATAGGTTTATAAAAATTTTAAAAATGTCTAACAAATATTTGCTATGTTATTATATATCACTGAGTTCAGAAAAAAAGTTTTAGCATACAGTAAAGTACTTGTTTAGGATATTTGAACATTTACATTTTTTGTTTTTTACGAAAAGTGTTCATTGAAAATTATAAAAACAAATCATTTCATACAATGCTGCATATTAAAATTAAGAATACTTAGTAAATAATTTTAACAAACCGAAGTACAATTTTCTATTGTTCTGACAAATAAACATGTGGAAGACGTGCATTATTGTAGTGGCATAGGTTTTTTGTCAAATTTAGTTTAAAAGTTAATAATTTTAATATTCCCTGATTTTATCATTGTTTTTAATAAACTATATAAGGATAGAGGACTTACAGATCTTAGGACAATTGGAATTCCTTCTTTGGTTGTCGGTCCAATTCCTTCAAACTTTCTAGGTCCAAGCTCAACAATTTTCTTTGGTTGTTTGTCTTCTGTCTCACTTTCGTATTCCTTTCGTATCGAATATACTGAAAGAAAATAATTAAAACAATACAATGACAAAAATATTAAAAAAAAGAAAATAATCCAAACAATTAAACTTTTTTTTTAAATATCCTGCTTTTGAATATTTAGGTTTACAAAGGTAGGCAATGATGGAAAGTAATAATAATTTTCAAATTAAGAAAATAAGTATATTACACACAATTGTATTTTTCATGCTTGAAGGGTGGGAAGTGTGTTTTTAGTAGGCAGGACTTCGGCAAGAGCATTAAGCCATGCGTAAGCATGCAGGTAGCTGGGAATCCAATAGAGGCGTATAAAACATTTTCACATCTCATAGATTAAATCGCTAGTATCATCCTTACTTTCAACCATTTTTCATTATGTTATCCTGAAAGTTACATATAGTAGGATGTCATATAATATTTATCATACAAAAGGTATACATTTGTAATTTTTTCTCTGATTAAGAATATCATTGATTTATTTGGTTACTTTTGTCTGTACCAATTTGGTTACGAAGAAATATGTGGAGCATGGACCCCAGTATAACTGGCTGTCTTCCCATAGTGGACATGAGAGGGGATTTGGCTGCTTTTATTTTTAATCATGTACCTGAATAAAATCTTATATATAATTTGACTAACTTAAACAAACTTAACTTAGTCATTGCTTGAGGACAAAAACTCAAGATTGAACAAAATGAATGGAACCTATTAAAATGTTTCCATTGCATCAACTTGAAATATACAGTAATGGATATATATAGTTTTAAAAATATAACTTTGGAAATCCATTCAGCAATTTGGGCTGAGCAATGCAAGTTTATAAAGTCCAATAAGCTATTTTAATTTTTTTTGGAATGGCTTCTAGAAAGTGAAATAAACAATCACGTAATTTTACGTGTTCACTATGACAGAATCCTCTAGTGATTACATAATTAGTTTCACCTAAACTAAACTCCATAACGCCTACTAGACGATTCTTCAGTCGGTAATGTGTGGTTAGCACATCCAAATTCCAAGAAAAATAAATAAATAAAAAATATAGGAATAAGGTAATAACAAAATTAAACTTATGGCGTTTCAATATTCTAATAACAACAGAGTTGGAATAGAATGCATCAGGTCTAACAAAAGAGACCTGAAGATAAAGATGAAAGAGAGCGATCCACTGTAATCCAAGATTACATGTAAAAAGGTATAGATCCAGATAGATTGCCAAGCCTGTATTCACTGATGAGTCTCGAAGGGTTTTATTGCAACTATTTAGCATAAGGAAATTCAGTTTTATACTATTATAATGTTTACGGGATTCTAAAAACATTAATAGAGAATTAGTTACATTGATAAATATCTGGGTTTCCATTTCCAAATTTAAACTGAATATTAACAAAATATATAGAAACAACAAACATTGTCTCGTGTAATTCAAATTTAACTTACTTATTTCATTAGGATAAACTGTCGGTGACTTGTTGTCCTTATCTCTAACAATTGTGTCTTGTTCGAGGTAATGTGCACCACGAGGCAGCTGCCCTTCTGAAAGAATTAATAATTACTTTACAAATTAGATTTAGAAATAATGTTATTACTAAGAAAAAATAATCAAAATTTACTACTGTTTATATTTTATCATCTTTTATGGTTCTTTAATTGATGACAGCTGCTGCATACTTGTTCAAAGAACTAATAAACTTTAACTTTGGGATTTAGAAGTTAAATTGCATTAGTGCTTACTCTATTCTTATTAAACTGCAATGCAACCAACAGAAATAAAACTAAAGAAACTATAACTTAAGGATTATTTACTCAATGTAAACTTTTGTACTTATGCAGTAAACTTTATCAGGTTATCATTTAGAAGTAGAATATACGGTTCTGAACAAGAAGAAATTGGAAATGTTACAACATATCTAATCATATTTTTTTCTTTAGGAAACGTATTCATTTTCCTTAGCGACAAACCAAGTTTTAATTTTATTATAACTTAATATATATATAGTAATTAAATTCAGTAATTGACTTTCTTTCATAACTACTATTTCAGAATTTGCTGGTCTTCAGTCAGTAATGTATATCCCAAATTTCAAAACTGGGAAAAAAATAAACAGCTAAACGTGTTTTATTTATGACTGAATGATGGTTTCACTGAAACACCTATTATCAAATAAAGAGGGTTTTACTGACCAAGGAACGGCTTTTGATGTAATTACGTACAAGAATTAAATATAAGCTATATATGGTAAAAAAACAGTTGTGCACCCTAATACTGATGACTGATGTTTAGATAATGTGTAAATCCTTTGTGCAAGTCTTAATAGACAAAAGGAATGTTTTTCGAGAGAATTTTTTTAAATCACAAAGTGCAGGGATGTATTTTCCAGTAGGTGGACTAGGTGTGTGTCTAAGGTGTGAAATTTGAGGAGCAGCAAAATTTGAAAGACACACATAAAATAGAAAGCAGAAAATTCAGAAATATTTATATTAAAACATATATTTACCTACTTTTAGTAATAAAAAAATAATGCGACAAATTAGAATGGCATAATTATTAAAGCACGTAGCCTTTCCTTTACGATTTATGTTTTAATTCAATCTTAATGCAATGTATGAGCACTGGGTAATTATATAGATTAGAGGTTAGAGTTAATTTTCATTATTTTCTTTGGTAATCCTTTACTACATACCTTTATTCTTAAGAATAATTTATTTCTTCATTGCGGAATTCACTTTTTAATCGAAAAATGATAATTTGAAAACTACGAAATCCACCTATTTATAGGTTAGATATAATGGCAATTCTTCACATTCGCAAAACAATTTCTTCTTTGCGGCTGCGAAATTATATTCCCTTAAATATTAAGGGAAGTATAATTATTGAATTCACCAAACCTATGGCAGGTTTGAACAGCGTGGCTATATTAATAGTAGTTAACTTTTAGAACTTGGTAAGACAATGAAATAATAAGTTTTGATAAAATAAAATCATCATTCTTACCTTAAACTTATATTTAAATTTTGTACTCACCTCTAGCTTTCTGCAGCAAAGTGATTGTAGGATTTTGTGCCCGAGGTAACTTACTATCTGTGCCTAAAATGGAAGTATCTGGTGCGCTGTGACTGGTTACTAAACGGCTTGATGTGCATTGAGCGTGCACTTCACGGCTGGTTGTAGTTTGTGCATGCGTTTCACGTTCTACAGCAGCACGAGTAGAAACTGTTGTGCCGGTATCTTTCTTCCATTCTAATGTTACTGGTAAATCTGTTGGTGGTTTGAGCTCCTGTAAGGAAAATACCATGAGGTTAGGTTATCAACTGATTATAACCAGATAAAAAGTAATGCTTGGGAAGATTCAAGAGTTGCAACGATGGAGTTGATTGGAGGGCAAGTCGAAACTGAGGAATTGAATACTCTCATAGAAAGCAAGGATGTAATTCGAGCATAGTTCAAAGAATTAGTTGGCTAAGAAAATATGAGAATGAGGAAGACTAGGGTGATTTGAAGGAAAAGTTAGATCAAAGAAGAAAAAATAGCTGACCAAGGAAAAGGTGGATGCATGGTATTACTGGCGACCTGGTGGTGATGGGAGAGGGTGCGGAGAAGACTGGAGTTGAGTTTTGAGAAGGCCCATCAAGAACTGAAGTGCTAAAATAATTAGGTACTGGTAAATTCTGCATTGCTTCAGACCAGGAAAGTTTCTGGTAATGGCTAGAGTAAATTTCATAGATTCTATAATTATTTCAATTGATAGAGGTGAGAAAGTTGTGGGTATTTTCATCGTATGTAAAGCTTTTGATAGTATTTCACTGAGAGTTTTGACGAGAAATAAAAGAGCTGCAACTTACCTGGTTTGAATCATACTTGTATAGTAGGAAACGTAGGAAGCAATATGTTAAATTGTCATATATCAATTAATTAATTAATAATCTTTAATCAATTAATCAATTAATTAAACATAAATCTTCACTTAAATTAGTAAAATACCTCAGGGCTTGATCTTGGGACCTCTTTTATTACTTTGTTACATTAAAGGTTTGCCTCAAATTGTGTTGGGAAACAATGGTAATGAAATATTTTTTATGCTGAGATACAAATTTAAAAGTAAATGGAATGGCAAGTAATGAAATAGAGTTATTAGCCAATAGTAATTTTAAAGTTCTAAATAAATTTTTCTACAATAATTAACTTCTTCTAAAATTCATAAAAGCAAAATTCATGGATGTACAAAAAATTATAAAACTGAAAGCTAACTTAACATTAAGTGTGAAACTAATTCAACTGAAAAGGCAGAAAAAACTAAATTCCTTGGGTTAATAACAGATAACAATTTGATTTGAGATCTTCATGTAGATCATGTTGGTCTTCTCAGGTCTTTATGTTCTAACAAAATACTACCAATGTTTGTAATGTGGAAATCTTGAAAAATATTTATTTTGAAATAAGCATCTACTGAGCAACATCAAAGAAGAATTTCACATGCAAAAAAATCTCTAAGTATAATATTAAAACTTAATTGCCTCAACTCTGTTAAAGAACATTTTTTAAATATGGATGACAGTATACAGTTTGTATATTTATGATGTAATTCTACACACAAAACTGTTTTGTACCGATATTTCCTTTATTAGGAAATTCTCTTGATTATAGTACTAGAAACCGAGGTCAATTTGTAACTTCAGCACTTAGACTTAAATTTTTGAGAAAAAGACAACTTATGCAGGAGGAAAATGATTAAATGCTTTACCTAAAAGAATCAGAAAAATCATTCAATTCTCTTCATTTAGAATATGTTATTATTATACATGTTTAAACCTTTATTCTGTATAGAAAAGTATTTTGTTTGCTAATAATTTTGACTACACTTTATTGTTGTTGAGTTGCTGTTTTAGGTTAAGTTCATTATTGTGATACCATTATATCTGTATATGTCTAAATACATTTACATCCAATGAATGTGGAAAAAGGGAGAAATAATGTAGAATTTGTAACAAATAATTAATTTTTTTAGAACAGAAATATCTTTCGTTTAAACCAGTATAATGAATTGAAATAGGCAGATAAATCCAACTTACAAAAAAGGTTAATTACTAAATTGGACATAATTTAGCATTTAGCAAAATTTATTTTATTTTCAGGTGAATATAGTACAATCTGTATTTGATTCTATAAATATCAATTCTGCAGTGCTAAAACAATCGATACACACAAATAGTGCAATTTAAGTTTCATTCAGTTCACAGCATACAAAAATAAATAAACAATGCTGTTTCAAAGGATGTTTATATTTATAGAAATCTGGTCATTCGGTCCAATTGTCTCTCAGCCAAAACACCTCTCATTACTAGCTGTAGTATTCCTGAAGCAGTTGAGATTGCATTTACTTGCAATGATTTATGTTACACTGACAATTAGATCAGTATTTATTTAAGTTACTAGGAAGTAATGATCTGGATGAGGGGAGAGACAGACAAGTGTAGATAAATTAGAGTTTAATTCAGGAGAGACAAATAGATTAATAGTTTTAATAGTTCAAAATTAGACTGTGTCATTTGGAAAAAAAACTGGATAAATTTTGGAATCACTATGTGACATATACAAATACTATTTAGAGTCTGATTTTAATATAGCAAATAATTTAGAAATCAATTCATTTATGTATATAAACTCAAATAATAAATGTGTAAATAATAACTTTGTTTCTCACCATCAAGCACTCTTATAAGTATCCTGTTGGTTTATCGGTTTCACCATATCAAGCCATCATCATCAGATCAAACCTCAAAAAGATGCTTTCTTTCGACTGCTAAGAAACATGTCATTATGAACATGCTCTCTACAAAATAACAATTGTATAACTGATACTTTGCATAATATGTCGTTTTTAAATCTTGAAAGTGTTTTATCATTGATGTTTTCAAGTGTTTGTGTTCATATCAGTGTTTGTAATGTTGATTTTAATGACATATTCCTTAGCAGTGGAATTAAAAAACATCATTTTGAGGTTTGATCTGATGATGATGGGTTGATCTGGCGAAACCGGTACCAACAGGATACCTATAGGAGTGCTTAACGGTGAGAAACCAGGTAATTAGTTACCCATTTATTATTAATATTGTATTCTTGGAAGGTAAGAACATTATATTTAAATTAACTCAAACTTTTAAAAACAACAATAAATCAAAAATACTTCTTTTGAGGGAAGTAGTTTATAAAATTATAAGAAGAAAAAGTAGTCTGTCACTTTATATCTACCTGGTGATGTTTGAAATAACTAGGTACTTGAGCATTTTTAATGAAATCCTATTCTAATTTTGTTTTTGTTTTTGTCGCTACAGAAAAATCCAGTTGTAGTTTAAATTTCAAAAAGAAGAACATTTTAGATCCTTTTTTTAAAAATACAATGGTTTACAATAGTGTCTGAAACCAATCATTTGTTATTATTATAATAATATCTAACTTGGACTTTCGATTTACATTCACCTAGTTTCCTGGAAATTGAATAACAAATAATTTAAAAGAATAAAGATTACTTCCATTTAAACATAACATTCAGAATCAATATATCATAAATAATAATATAGTAAATATAAATAAACTTAATTTCTGGAGTTTAAAACAATCAAATTACCTCTTGAGAATTTTGGGAAGAATAAACTTTTCTAGAAAGTGTCGGTGATTCAAAGTTGACTGGTCGGAAAGATTTCTTTTCCAAAGTAGGACTTGCGTTTGCACTTTTAGGTGTCCAAATAACTGGTGCTGGTTCACCTCCTGTTTCTTCCGGTTTATTCTTCTCACTTTCTTCTTTCTGGACGTCTTTGAAGTTGAACTCCTTTCTCTGTGCCTCAGGAGTTCCTACTGGAGACCAGACACCTGAAAATTGAAAAAAATTCTATACTTTTGGATCAAGTATAATTTCCAGAACCTTTAAAAAACCAGCAACAGCTATTAATTTGTCATTCGCGATGACAAAGTAATAACCATAATTTAGTTTGTTGGTAATATAGTAAATCATTATTAATGTAACATTTTAGTAAACAAGCATTGTGAAAGAAAACTGTTAGAATTAGAAACACACGGTTCATGCAAGTTACGTATTCATGATGAAAGTGTAGTTCATAAGTGGCACAATCAATCAGTATAAAATAATAACGCAAACCTTTTATTTCTCTTCCTGTATTAGTTATATTCAAGGATATGGAGTAATGTGTCAATATAGACAAATTTTGTCCATGTTTTACTATAAAATTTTTAAAATTATTTATCAAGACAATCTACAGATCGACTAATGATATAGCTACCATAGTGCAAACATGAGTAGGTGAATTATTAAAAAAAAAAATTCCTTAACAGTACTAAAACAGTTGATATGGTTTAGTTCTTTTAAGGCGACCCATTGTCGTTCGCTTGAAGCACTGCTCTCATTTCGATGTTCTCATGTCTGAAGAGACGCCCATTGTGTTTAACTGCGTTCTTCTTTATTTCATCCGCAACATAATGGATGTGCAGGTCACGAAGCAAATCTTTATTCCTCACATACCATGGTGCATTCACTAATCCTTGCAACACCTTATGCTGGAAGTTTTGTATTATGGTTATGTTAGATCTTTCACTTTGATGTAAAAAATAAACCTGTACAAACAGTTCTAAAACTTGAGATGGATATGTATCAACACATTTTTTTTATTAGTAAAGGTTTTGGCAAAACGATGCCCTAAACTTAAAGATATAACTATTGTGATATTTCTCGAGTATGCCTCCAGTTTATTTTGATTGCATTAGGTTTAGTACTTCTTCATTATTGCTTTCTAATTGTTATTTTCTTCTATATAAGGAGGCATTATATAAAAGTATTATTGGCAACTCTATTTATCTTATTTTATAGGTGTATATAGAGCTAGGAAAAATTGAATAAAATACGAATATGCAACCAACATAAAATCTTTATTTTTTATTGTTATTTAAAGGCGAATAAACTCTCGGCTACAATTGTCTTATAAAATAGAGGATAAATTAAAAACCACCAGCCTCCGAATACAAGCCTCCTGCTTTGGATAAAAACATGAGTTAGTCAAGAGAGACCTTTATAGGATAGATGAAAAAGAGAAATCTAATCCAAGACTACATTAAAAAAGTATAGATCCACCTAAGTTTGCTCGGAGTTGCCCGTAACTCACTATAGTGTGACCCTGAGAGCAATAGAGCCATAGTAAACGCCCAAACCTAGCAGTACCTGGAAAGGTACTAAAATGTATGCATATCCTAATTGAAGTTTACAAATTAAAAAAATTACAATATAATAAACCACTCAGATTTCAATTAAAATAAAATATTTTGTATCAAAGAAACTGAATAGTAAGTTTCAATATTTAGTTTTTATTCTAAATACTTTTGTATAAAATTACAATTTCAAAATATGTATTTTATATATTCTACCCAACTTGAGAAAAAATTATTTTAACAGTAACTCAATCAGTTCGAACTAATATTTCTGCTTGTTGTAAAGTATGAATAAATAAATATTGAGCTTGACTTGTGAGATAATATTAGATAGAACAAAAACTCTAACATAACATCTCATAAAAAATATGTTTTCTTAATCAATCACGTTTCATTGAAAAATTCGCCATCCTCAGTGATACATGAGCTACTATAACTAAACTATAACTGTTATAAAAGTTATAGTTTAGTTATTGTAGCTCATGTATCACTGATGATGGCGACTTTGTCGTTGAAATGCGTTTGATTAAGTAAACATAATTTTTGTGATTTTATGTTCGAGTTTTTGTTCTACGCAAAGTATGAACATAATCTCTGCTTTTAACTTCTAGCAATATTTCATTAAAAGTATACATAATCCACTATTTAAAATTGAATAACTAGCATTTCTCAGAAAATGTTTACCTTTCCTCAGGCTTAGCGATACAGTTTTAACCAATAAAACTGTAAGTTCAAGAAAAGGAATAAAGACATTCTACAGCTTTGGGAATGCTTTGTAAATAAATCACTGACATTTTTGTGTAATTCCTCGCAGTTAAATATTTTGGTGCGTTGCCATAAAACTTGGAATGATTAATGCTGTAAGTATAGGAGCATTGCACTCCTGTGTAACATTTGTACATGTGGTGTACTGTTTCGTTTTGTTTAATAAGCAATTAGTGATCACAGGATGATATATTAAACTATGATTAATCACTGCACAAGGACCACTGAAACTAGTTTATAATTATTTCTATAAGGAACTTACTGTAAATATTTTATATAGGTGTGCAAATATAGGAATATCCTTTCTTTTCTTTCATTTAAAACTAATTATAAACTTTAGGATTGATTTTTTTATTAGTCAATAAGTTGATGGTAACCATTATGGAATTACCCACCCTATCATGGCATGTAATTAAAAGCAGATTCTATAAATTTTAATGATTAAAAGTTGGTTTCTTGGGCATTGTAGAAATGTTAAATTGAACTGTTAGATCAAGGGTTGTTTTCCACATCAGTGTCTTTGCCTTAGCTGCCATAAATATGTGAAAAAACCTTCACTAGCTACACTGGTATCCGTGGCTCGGTTCTAGATCTTGTAAATATATAAATATCACAATTTTCTTTAGAAGTTAGGGTTCAAAATTTTATTTTTGACAATAATTTTGCTATTTGTCATTGTAGAGAGGTGAGATTTGTACTATTACATCATGAATTCCAATTTTCACATTTGTATCTAATTTAGCGCATTATAAGTTGAATAACATTTGAGATATTAACCAATTACTGTTTTAAATGGCCACCATTTTGACATTTTCAAGTCGATTTTTCTAAATTTTAATATGGTTTTACATCAGCACGATATAAAAAAACTTCATGATATTTGAAAGTTTTGAACTAACCTTTTCTTATGGGTGGAGAAACTTGAATCTGAAAAAAAGAGATTGCTTACATTGACTGAAATATTTATGGCATATCATGTTTGTTTATCTTCAATTTTTCAATGGGGGGGGAGGGTTAGTTTATTTTCAATCGTATCAAGATTTGTTGTAACTATAAAATTTTGAAGAATTTCATCAAGTAATCATTTTTGATGTATCGAAAGGTACATAATAATGACTTACCCACAAACTATCGGGTAAGTTTGGTTAATCGTCAAACTTTTTACCTCTGGTTTTTACTGATCTTACAGTAATATTCGTCATACCGTCTGACCCAAATTATAATTGGTATCTATGTCATCTGTATAGTGACTACAAAAATAAATAAGAACAGAAATTTGGTTTAGAGGAGCAAAATCTGCTTCTATTGAAATTCACAAAGATCGAATTGAAAATGTAGAATTGGTGGGGATTTTAAACCTTGTTTTCGTTCATATTTCATGTGATGTTCAACTTACACTAAATTAAAGAAAAATGCACAGATTTCAATAATACATGTAATGGTATCAACAGCACCTCGCAAAGAACAAAAGTTATTGTAAAAAATTGTAATTTCAAACTTTGAACTCCCCCAAGACAATGTGATATTCCAGTTATGAGACCCAGCAGGGCCGAATCATTGACAAGACTTGATATATGTTAAACTTCGAAACTCCCCAGGGCTGTATCGACTTGAGGAAAGCGAGCCTTGATCTAACTATACAATTTATCATTTCTTACAAGGACAAAAATCAACATTGAACTTTACATTTAGAAGATTTGATTGTATTATATTGTATGATAGGACTGGGTAGGTACTATGATGGTCCCATCAACTTATAATGTATACAGTACAAAAAATTATTTCAAGGATTAACAACCAAAAACAAATATATTCTTTCGGTTTCCAATAAAGAAACATTAGAAAAATCCACCTTGGTTTAAAAACAACAATAATCTACCAGTATTTACAAATTTCAATATTTATTGTTAATAACAATAACCATTAATATAATTTTCTCTCTAGAATAGAAAATAAATTGAAATAAAATTGACAAAAGCCTCTGTAACCAATACATGATGAATGGTATCATCATTTATCATCAGATGTATATGACAAGTACTATTTTATCCGTACAAACAATTTGACTGTTCAGCTGAAAACAATTAACACATACTAAATCAAATAAAGATCAAACACACACCAACACGAAAATGTAAAACAACCAATCTACACACGATTTCAATCATTTCTTAGATGCCAACTTTGCTTTGATAAGACAAGCAAATAAAAATCCTCAATAAGCAAAAGGCATCAATAGCTCATGTCTAATGAAACCTTTCAAAGCATAATTATAATCCGTCTAAATATTAATAACTGAAAGATGTTTGTTTTGAAAAGTTGCCAGAAGAGGTCTCCACTAGGGCTGGCTGAATGCCCATTGGCTCTTATGTCACCAATTTGTTTCATCACAACTAAATATAGGAAAGACGACACGGGTTGTTTAACGATACGCCCATATGACGTCATTTTGATGTTTAGTTTTTGAATCTTTTTTTTTTTTTTCTGGGCGAATTAAAAAATGTAACAGTACAAGTGAGTGGAAATACTTTGGGCAAGGGTGTTCATTGTGCGAGTACACTTTTTTGTTTTTGAAACAAACCCCATTTGTGTGATTAGAGTTACAGAAAATAATACAAATTGTCGTTGCCGGTTGCATCCCTATAACAAAAGTTGGTGTTAAGAGGAGCAAAATCAACTTAGTTAAAATATATATATATAATTCCCAATATAAGATAGTGTCATATGTTTTACCTTACTTTATGAAATATAAGGTCTACTAGGAAACAAACAAATTTTACTACTAGGATGATTGGTGTCATTTCTGAAAAAAGCATCTCTCCGAAAGTAGGCTACATCTTGTAAACATTTTTTCTTGTTATTTAAAGGCGGCTTTCACCCTTAGTAATTATTGCATTATAAAAAAGGAAGAAAAGAATATAAAATAAATATTCTTAGCCGTTGAATACTCGATATCGCAGTGTCGGAAAAGAGCAGTGTTAGTCAAAACTTAACAAGAAAAAGGATAAATGAAAAAGTGTAAATCCAGCTGAGACCCCGGGATTGCTAAGCTCGTAATCCCTTGAGGGGGTTTTGTAAATAAATAATAATCCTAGTTGGTAGAGAAAATTTCTACATAACACTATTTTAATAAACGGAATAGTTAACAATAAACGGTATGAAACATTGCACAAACTTTCTCACATAACCATTCAAAATCGAAATAGTAACCAAACAAACCCTCTGGGGCTCATTTATAGTCAGTACAGGCTTGGCAATACTGAGGGGAATTAACTGAATCTACAGTCTTGAGTTCGATTCCTCTCTTTCATCTTTACTATCATCTCTCTTGATCAACTCTGGTTATTTTCCGAACTTGTCGCTATTGAAATAATCGAGGACTAGGCGTTGTTATTTTACGTTGTTTTCTTGATTTTTTTTATAAGTCTATTTAAAAACCTCGCCTTATAAAAAAGAAGATAAAATAAAAATCCTTAGCTCTTAAATACTTCTAATATCAGCATGATCTGAAGACAAAAAGAGTTGATAAAAAATAATCTAAATCCAAACTGTATGAAAAAGTGTAGATCCAGCTAGGACCCTCGGGATTGCCACCCCGTAGTCACTATATTGAGCTCCTGAAAGTGAAATAGAGTATCAATACACTGGTCTTAATATTAATTAGTTTAAAACTACCACAGACATCACCAACTCTGCGCCGTGATCGTTATACAGTTTTCAACACTGTCAGGTAATACACGCATTGCATAACGTTAAGGCGGTTATTAAGTGTATTACAACTGGTGTGTTGTTTTATTGAAGGGGATTTGAATTAGCCTAGCACACAGTAGAATATAATAATGTTTGACAAATACATACATTATAAAATTAAATGTAAATATCTAGTAAAAAAAAAAAAAATTTCATATTTGAAATCGAATATTCTCATGTGGTTTAGTGCTTTGGTTTGTAATGGCCTCCGGGGTACGTTATAGTGAATAAGGGTTTAGCAATCTCGAGAAATTTTTTTCCACTTTATCCTGGATTAGATCCCTCCCTTCATTATAAGGCCTCTCTTGACCAACTCTTGTTATTTTCCGACCCTGACGCTATTAGAGTATTCGAGGGCTAGGTGTTTTTATTGAAGTGAATACTTCTTTACGCCCGGTAGGCAATTTTTTTGGTGCAGTTAAATCGGTGTGGTGAAAGGAAAAATCGTCACGAAAATAATAATAACAGTATACGTACAACAACGGTTATGCTGCGTATTTAAATAATCTACTATTGTTTATTAAAGTAAAAGTTCAATTATTTATTTGTTTTATAACGTTTTCAGACTCAAACTAGCAACCAATGCAAAACTATAGCACAAACTTTCTCACATACCCATATATATTAATACTAAAAATGTACGAAAAATATTGCACTAACTTTCTCAAATCACATACATAGTTAAACTAAAATCAAAGCAAAACTATAGCACAAACTTTCTCACATACCCATATTTTTATATTAAAACTAAAAATCTAATCAAGCCACACTAATAATCAATGCAAAATATAATTAATAATTGTATTACATTTATTGAAATTTTAAAATATTATTAGTTTTTGAAATTGACAGTTAAAGTTTTCACTTCTCTCTACCGTCCCGCGACGGTAACATATATATTTTTTTATTCTTTTTTTTATAAAGCTAAGATAATCAAGAGGGTTTTTTGTTTTTAAACGACTAGTAAAATTCTGTTTGTGTCGTAATATTCAAAACATCGAAATTGTAAGTAATTTTTTAATCCAGTAATCTCAATATTTTGTTCACAACTCAAAATTTCCCCGATGAAATTGACGGAAATGTTTCAAGAATGGTTAATGTTAGGATAATTTTATAAGAAAATTTGAGTGAAAAGGGATAGCTTTTAACAATTTTTGTAAGTTAATAAATATTTTAACTTAACGAATAAGGGGTTTTTATAGTTTTAAAATAAGCCAACAAAATATGAAAGATTAAAATTAGCAGAGAAAAATCAGTACTGTTAAAACGTTGTGAAATTAAAATTTTATTTTTGACGATTTCTGATCCATTGAATAGAATAAGTAGAAATCCTTAGCATGTAATCTAGGTTTGGAATATAGATGGAGTCACTTGAAATTAAGAAAATTTGAGTTTATATTATAAAACGATATTTGATCATTTTTAAAAAAGTAAAAAAAAGTTTGTCTTATGAATTTCATTCTTAGATATACAGTACTTCTAAAAAAAAATATTTTTTTTTAATGTTGGTACTTTTAGGTGTTTTAAAGCTTTGATGAAAGAGAAGATAAACTCAAATAAATGAAACGTGACGATCAGTCAGAAAAGGAGGTCGTATATTCTTACTATTACCAAACTTAAAGTTTACTTCGCAGAACAAATCGAAATCCATTTGAAATCTGTTAACTTTTCTAATAAACATTACCAATTGTAAATACTGCACTGTATTTAATAAGTATAACTTCCCACTTAATCCAGTTAATTATGAAGATAGAAGATTCAATGCTTTGAACTCTCATATAGCGACATATAAGCTATTAAAGCAAAACCTCAAACGCGAACTGTGGTTTGTATTACTATTGACAGAACTGCCAAATCTTCATTACGATGTCATATTGACACTATCAACTTCATACTTCGGTGAATGAAGTCAAAGTGTTTCGTAACCAGAATGCTTAACTTTGTGGAACAAAATGTCAACCACAAATTTGGTCTAAACCGTTTCTCAAAGAAGTATAACCAAAATTAGTATTATAAGTTTATTTTTATATGGGTTAATTAAATTCTTTCATAATATAGGCTAAGTTATCTGATTTTAATGTATTTTTTATAAAGAACATTAGTTAAATTGCAATTAAATACATTTGGAACTATTGGGCTGTCTCCGCAATTCTGGTCTGTGTTAATTTAAGAATAGCTAAACGTCATACCAACAAACACCTAGTGATTCTATCCAACAGTCGAGCTGCCCTTATGCCTCTTGAATCTCTTCAGTATGGGAGTGCTACCAGGCTCGTAATACATTAACTTACCACAAATCCGTAAACCCAAGTTGGGATCACGGTTATGAGCGTGCAGACGAATTGGCCAAAAGAAGAGCTAATTTGCCTTTCCTTGGTTCCGAAACCAGCCTGCGGCATAACAAAGTATACAGCCTACCACGGCATTAAAATGCAAAGTTAGGCATTGCTAGGCTGGCAGGATTAGTCTCGTCAAAAAAGCGATAAATTGCCCTTCCTAGGTTCCGGAACCAGCCAGCGGCATAACAAAGTATACAGTCTACCACGGCATTAAAATGCAAAGTTAGGCGTTGCTAGGCTGGCAGGATTAGTCTCGTCAAAAAAGCGATAAATTGCCCTTCCTAGGTTCCGGAACCAGCCAGCGGCATAACAAAGTATACAGCCTACCACAGCATTAAAATGCAAAGTTAGGCATTGCTAGGCTGGCAGGATTAGTCTCGTCAAAAAAGCGATAAATTGCCCTTCCTAGGTTCCGGAACCAGCCAGCGGCATAACAAAGTATTCAGTCTACCACGGCATTAAAATGCAAAGTTAGGCGTTGCTAGGCTGGCAGGATTAGTCTCGTCAAAAAAGCGATAAATTGCCCTTCCTAGGTTCCGGAACCAGCCAGCGGCATAACAAAGTATACAGTCTACCACGGCATTAAAATGCAAAGTTAGGCGATGCTAGGCTGGCAGGATTAGTCTCGTCAAAAAAGCGATAAATTGCCCTTCCTAGGTTCCGGAACCAGCCAGCGGCATAACAAAGTCTACAGCCTACCATGGCATTAAAATGCAAAGTTGGCATTGCTAGGCTGGCAGGATTAGTCTCGTCAAAAGAAGCGCTAAATTGCCCTTCCTAGGTTCCGGAACCAGCCAGCGGCATAACAAAGTATACAGCCTACCACGGCATTAAAATGCAAAGTTGGCATTGCTAGGCTGGCAGGATTAGTCTCGTCAAAAAAAGCGATAAATTGCCCTTCCTAGGTTCCGGAACCAGCCAGCGGCATAACAAAGTCTACAGCCTACAACGGCATTAAAATGCAAAGTTAGGCGTTGCTAGGCTGGCAGGATTAGTCTCGTCAAAAAAGCGATAAATTGCCCTTCCTAGGTTCCGGAACCAGCCAGCGGCATAACAAAGTCTACAGCCTACAACGGCATTAAAATGCAAAGTTAGGCGTTGCTAGGCTGGCAGGATTAGTCTCGTCAAAAAAGCGATAAATTGCCCTTCCTAGGTTCCGGAACCAGCCAGCGGCATAACAAAGTATACAGCCTACCACGGCATTAAAATGCAAAGTTGGCATTGCTAGGCTGGCAGGATTAGTCTCGTCATAAGAAGCGCTAAATTGTCCTTCCTAGGTTCCGGAACCAGCCAGCGGCATAACAAAGTATACAGCCTACCACGGCATTAAAATGCAAAGTTGGCATTGCTAGGCTGGCAGGATTAGTCTCGTCAAAAAAGCGATAAATTGCCCTTCCTAGGTTCCGGAACCAGCCTGCGGCTTAACAAAGTCTACAGCCTACAACGGCATTAAAATGCAAAGTTAGGTAATGTTAGGCTGGCAGTCTCACCAAACGATCGCTTAAAAGCTTATCAGGGCTACCAACTGGCCGAGGACTTCCGATACAAGTGGCACTACTCTCTGGACACGGCTACTTCCATCCCGGACAATAGTGATCCCGTTTGTGGGCTGAAGAGACCGCTTAACATATCATCCCAGAATATGAAAGGATCGAGGCCTGGAGAAGAGCCATATTCGGGGCTTCACAACCAGGTTATGATTCTGATGCCAGGATCGAGGGGAAACTCCTAAGCCTCAATAATGGCACAGGTATTGGCTTCCCTTGCTAGTAGATCCTTAAGGTGTACAATAAGCTTAGGTTGACGTACTTTCTTAGGTCGCCGAATTGGATCTAAAAGTGCAATAGTGATCATTGCTTCTTTGATATTTTATTGTTGATTATTGATTCCTCAAAAGTGAATTAAATTTGTAAAATTCTAATCTGATAACAATTTATTTAATACGATACTCTAATAGTTCAAAACAGCCGCCATTTTATTTCCATGCAAGGTATTAACTTGAACAATTTGTGGTGTACTTTTATACATACAAATCGAGCCCACAACAACTGTTCCACGACAAGTCTAATATTGGAATACGTTCATGGGACACCCTGTATATTACCTCGCACAAAAAAAATGAATGAAATTCACGTTTTAACATGTCAGCATATTCATTACGTGTCGTATATTAAAGTGTACGTGATTAGTGGAACACCCTGTGACAGGACACGTCATAAGGTCGTATGTTTTATTAACTATGAAATGTTTACTTTCAGGACTAATCTATATAAACAGTTTCGTACGGGAGTCATAAACTAGAGTTTTGATATGTATACAAAAACTGAATTTAAAATAACTCAAAACAAAAAATTTGCGTGTAAATAACGTAAGGCTAATTATTTCTCTTTTAACATACATAAAAAACACGTTTATATCAATCTCTCTGGAATTAAGAAAACTAATACAAGAAAAACAACAAGAAGCGTGGCGAAGATGAGTCACGATCTGTCCTTTTAAAATTGGAAAGCAAAAGTAGCGTGTCAAAGATGTGTTACAATCACCGAGTTTGATGAAAAACAACAAGAAGCGTGACGAAGATGAGTCACGATCTGTCCTTTTTAAATTGGAAAGCAAATGTAGCGTGTCAAAGATGTGTTACAATCACTGATTTTGATGAAAAACAACAAGCAAGAAGCGTGACGAAGATGAGTCACGATCTGTCCTTTTAAAATTGGAAAGCAAAAGTAGCGTGTCAAAGATGTGTTACAATCACCGAGTTTGATGAAAAACAACAAGAAGCGTGACGAAGATGAGTCACGATCTGTCCTTTTTAAATTGGAAAGCAAAAGTAGCGTGTCAAAGATGTGTTACAATCACCGAGTTTGATAAAAAACAACAAGTAGCGTGGCGAAGATGTGTTACAGTCACTGATTTTGATGAAAAGCAACAAGCAGCGTGGCGAAGACGTGTTATAATTACTGAGTTTGATGAAAAGCAACAAGCAGCGTGGCGAAGATGAGTCACGATCTGTCCTTTTTAAATTGGAAAGCAAAAGTAGCGTGTCAAAGATGTGTTACAATCACCGAGTTTGATGAAAAACAACAAGAAGCGTGACGAAGATGAGTCACGATCTGTCCTTTTTAAATTGGAAAGCAAAAGTAGCGTGTCAAAGATGTGTTACAATCACCGAGTTTGATGAAAAACAACAAGTAGCGTGGCGAAGATGTGTTACAGTCACTGATTTTGATGAAAAGCAACAAGCAGCGTGGCGAAGACGTGTTATAATTACTGAGTTTGATGAAAAGCAACAAGCAGCGTGGCGAAGACGTGTTATAATTACTGAGTTTGATGAAAAACAACAAGTAGCGTGACGAAGATGAGTCACGATCTGTCCTTTTTAAATTGGAAAGCAAAAGTAGCGTGTCAAAGATGTGTTACAATCACTGAGTTTGATGAAAAACAACAAGAAGCGTGGCGAAGATGTGTTACAATCACTGATTTTGATGAAAAACAACAAGAAGCGTGGTGAAAATGAGTCACGATCAGTCCTTTTTAATTGGAAAGCAAAAGTAGCGTGGCGAAGACGTGTCACAATCGGTGAGTTTGACTGGAAAGCAACAAGCAGTGTGACGAAAATGAGTCACGACCGGAGAGTTGTTAGCAAAGGTTATTTCCACCCACACTTCCCTTCCTTGACCGATTGCCAACATAGAGCAGGCAAGATATTATTTTGAGATATAATATTGTTCGATTAGAACATCACCTTTCTAGACACAACGTGTTTATTTAATAAGATACTATTAGTTAGTCTGTAGTTTAGAATTAGTTTTTCAAAATAATTACTCGTAGGATGTAATTCTTTACAGAATGGGTACATATCAACAGGTTTGTTTTAATGGGGATATAATGGAGTTATATTATCGATAAAAAAGATTCGATAAGTACTAGGGACATCAAATTTCTTTTTGTTTCTTATTGAGGAGGACCGAAAAGTGTTATGTATATTAACTTTTTTCTTGTTGAGGGGTATACAAGTATACACTTTCATTCCGTTGTGCAGGAAATGTTCGGAACAAATTGTATAAGATAACAATTTAAATTATTGAAAAAAACTAATTGCCATTATCTTCACAAATAATGAATGAAAATCGTTACTGTTCAAGAATAACATTCCTTGGATTGTGTACAAAACAACCCTTAAATTCCAATTTATAGTATTGAACATAACCTTAAAAATTACCAATTAAGGTATGAGGTTTTATAAAAATATGACAGTTTGTTTTTAGAATTTTTTCTTTTCATTTACTTTTTTTTTTTTTTTTATAAACATCACATATTTGTCTTGTTTTGTCATCACCAACATATTTCTCATTACCAACTAATATCTTTTTATTAATTTTAAAAAATATATAAGAATTATTAGTAATCGATATTTGACCTCTCATTGTGATATTGACAAAATTTTATCGAAGCGACACTTTTTTTACTTTCGTTGCAGTAATTTGAAGAATGTCTGTAGACGGCAAACTATAAAAGTGACGATAATTGGAAAGGCATAGAAAGAAAGAGGAAGAAAAATACCTTAAAATAGTGTCAATGTGGAGTTGATAGATCAGACATGGGGACTTAAGAAAAATTGACAAAGTGACGTTTATGCACTAGAGGCGAGACACACTAACTTTAACGATTTATTACTTAACTTAATATTTATTTACTTTTATCGACTTTTGGTTATAAGAATATGAAAGTTTGAAACATTAGCCTTACAATGAAACCCAATTTATTGCGATAGGACGATGTTTAGTGTGCGAAATGTTGAATGTTCTCTACAACAAAGTTTTGTGGAAGGACATTTTGAAACCACTTCCTTTAAGTACTAAAAATAATATGTTCTGGATATAATCGAATTACACCCGGAAGACATAGACTATAAAAGGAAGATGTTTACAATAATTACAAAAACAAATACTTTGGTACAAATTAGAATTTAATGATACTGCACCTAAACTAAATTTGGTTTGTATAAGAATATTGAAAAAAAAAAGTTCAAATCATCCATTTTTAGCTCTTAAAAAGAAATTCATTTTTATTAGATGGAAATTTCTTTCATTACATAGAATAATTCATATATTTATTTTTATATAAAGAAAGTTATATATTATATATATATAACATTTATATTTGCAGTTACTTTATTCATAATACAATAAAATAAAGTTGTCTCAACCATTTCTATTCAGATTATATTCAAACGCGTTAAAATGATTTCGCACTTTCAAACATAACACTTGAACCGATACTGATGAAACTTATAAAGTCGATTTTTCCTAACCGGACTTATATCACCGGATTTAGATACTTTATTCGATTTTTTAATAGGAATATACTCCTTAGAGAAAAAAAAGAAACAAAATCTTATTTCTAGTATTTTGGACAAAAAAAATCATTTCAATGGTCATAGAAATGTCAAAATAAACTAAAATTTGGATGGTGAAGCAAACCTGATAGTTTCTGTAACTATGTGGATAGACAGACGCTTTTGATAAGATTATTTATGGCGTAATAACGTCCGCAATTATTAATCTTTCATTAGGTTCACTATAATTTCATTATCCGTTACAAGATGGCGTCACATTAAATTTTAAATATTTCTTTTTTTTTATCGGTTTCGATTTATAAATTTTATTTTTAAATTGTCCATACATGAAAATATACAGAGTGTTCAGAAAACGTCGTTCCAAACTTCAAGTGGTGCTTTTATGGGTCAAAATAAAGACAAAAGTTTGTATAAATATATATCCGGTCAAACATTTTGTGTTTTTTTTTCGAAAAATTATTGTAGGTTTTGAAATTTTAAGATTTCAAGTCGAAATTTGGTATACACATTTTTTATGCAACGATTTACCAGTATACCAAGAATCAAATACATTAAAAAATGGCGGCCGTAACTTAAGACTACAACAAAAAAGTGTAAATCCAGCTACGTCGCCTCGGGATTGACAAGCCCCTACTCATTAAAGTGAGTCCCTGAGGGTCTGTATGTATTTACCAGTGGATATATGACGTTATTGTATAAAGAATTATTTTAAAATAGTATCAAAAAATCCGGAACTGGATTCTGTGATACATTATCAAAATAAAAATTCTTTTATCGAATTATTTTTTTCGTTTTTTAAAAGCGAAAAACCTCTCGGTCATCATCATCAAGGAAGAAAAGAACAAAAAATAAAAACTCACAGCACTCGAAAACTCTTCAGTCTCTGTAGTGTTAAAAACAAGAGTTGGTCAAGAGAGGCCTCAAAAGAAAGAGAGAGATCTAACCCAAAACTACATGAATCAATGTGTAGATTCAGCTAGGCCCCAACGGGATTGTTGAGCCTTTACACCCTAAAGTGAGCCCCTGAGGGTGTGTTTGTTATTTACCAGGAGATTTCTAACGTTATTTTATAAAGAGTTATTCTAAAACAGTAAAAACATCTTCGAAACCTGATTCTGTGCTACGTTATCAAAATAACAATTCTGTTATTTAATTAATTTTATTGTTTTTTTAAGGTGAAAAACCTCTTGGTGATCATTGTCTTATAAAAAAATGAAGATAAGAACAGAAATTAAAGACTCCTAGCCCTCAAATACTCTAACTTCAGAGTTGTTCAAGAGAGACGTGAACTCAAGACTACATGAAATAATGTGTACATCCAGCTAGACCTCTTCAGGATTGACAAGTCTTTGCACACTAAAGTGAGCCCCTGAGAGTATGTATGTTATTTACCAGTAGATTTCTGATGTTATTTTAAAAAAGAATTAATTTAAAATAGTATCAAAAAATCGGAACTGGATTCTCTGCTACATTATAAAAATTAAAATTATTTATTTCCCTTGATTTTTAAAAGCGTAAAACCTTCGGTCATCAGCGCTTTATAAAAAATGTAAGGTATAACAGAAAATAATGACTCATAGCCCACAATACTCTAGCGTCAGGGTAGTAAAAAACCAACAGTTGGTCAAGAGGACCTGAAAATAAAGAGAGGGATCTAACCCAAGACTACATGAAACAATGTTTAATCCAGCTAGGTCCTTTCGGGATTGTCAAGTCCTTACTCACAATAAACCACCATCAGAAGAGTTTATATTTTGCCTTTATCCCTTTGAGTATGATGTGTAAGGGATGATTTTGATGACGGTGCTAGGTATGTACTATGATTACGCCCATAAACGTGTTTATTACAATGTGTTTCTGAGATTATTTAATAGTTGACATTTAAGCGTGGAAACATTACGATGTTTCAAAAACATTTGAATATCGTAGTTTATCATTGAATATAGGGTTTTAAATATAGATATGTACAGACAGACGGAAAACGAAGTGGGTCTCACCACAAGTCCATTAAACACGTTCCAAGGTACTTATTATAAACTCTTGACGTTTGAAACTATACACAAATATTTATATTCTGTATAGCGACAGTTATACGATCAAAATAAACATTCAATTAACATATAAAGAGCAAAATTAAACGCCTCATTAGAGCCCACGGTTGGTGTAAATTTCGAACCTCTATATAAAATTTCTCTTAGCTGCCCTTACATAAATCAGAAGTAAAACCGTACGCTCTCTGCTGGTTTAGCTTCAATTTTAAACCTTTGATACAATGAAACTTCAAACTTTATTGTACGTTTGGAATTTGTTTAATAAATACAATTTACTTTTGTTTGTTTTTTGTACATGTTTCGAGATATTTTGTATAGAACAAATTAATAGGTGTTATTTTGAAATAGTTAGGAGTCACGTTTGATTTTTTTTTTTCCAATTCAGAGCAATATTTTAAAAATTATTATTAAAAGTATTAAAATTCAAAATATTTTGGTTCTAGGTAATAAAAGTACCAAGAAAATATTAGTTGTTCTAGGTCTAAGGTCTAAAAATACCAAAAAATTATTAGTTTCCTGCTCTTTGCAAAAACACAGTTGTCCTTTGAGCTACACAAAAATAAGGAAGCTGTTTTGTTTGTCATTAAAAAAGGAAACTTTTATCTTGTGAAGTTAATAGTTTTTGAGATATTCAATATTAAATATCTTAAAAGGCCGCCTTGAAATAAAGTCTTTATATTCAGTACACTAACAATACTTTTAGATGTAACAACCTTTACAGTTTGTCGGACGTGAAGTAAGAATTAAGGCATATACATTGCTAAATCAATTGAGCTTGAATAAAAAAATATATTATACTGTTTTAAAATAAAAGTTATTTTGTTTAATACAAAGTTTATTCTTCGAAAGACGTAATAATATTTGTGCAATTTTACTGGCGGCCGGGGAAAATCAAAGTTTACATCATATAAAATGTTGGATTTATGTAGAAGGATGTCTGGGAGAAATCTATTACTAAATTTACGTCCCTGGAAAAAGAGTTGGATATATTTCTGGTATTAGTTTAATTACTTTAAAATTGGAAAAGGGAAACGATTTAATAGAAAATTATATAACGGCGTGTTATTACATGAAGCTAACAAAATAAACTATCCTTTACTTTTACGAAATATTCTCTTTATTATAAAATAATATTCGTAGAAAGAGATGCTTTAGGTTAGACGGCAGAGATAGTGTGAAAGGATGACAAAATTAGACAATATCTGGTTGAGAGTAACAAGATCTGTCTGGCAAGATGTCAAGTTGGAGACCCCCAGCAAGGTGCAGAGAAGGTTTGGCAGACACTCTCTGGCCCTTCACCCCGGCAACTGTATTGCCAACAATTGGAAACAGAAAAGTCCTAATAGTAATATCAATTTTTATTAACATGTGAATATTTGCGAGGACTCTTTTACCGGAATCAATGCGCGTTTCAGAGGAGGCGAATTTTAAGGGAAGAATGTTTTTAAAATCAGTTTGTGGCAAATGAATGTCCATACAGGTGAACTTGAATGTATGTGGAAATGTATTAATGAGCGAGTTTGTTGTAAAAAATAATGGAAGAAAACCTTCTATTTTTTAAATCAAGTGTGGTATAAAATAGTTTTAATAAAATTCTTGGAAAGTTTGTTATTAAATATTTTTGTCCATTTTCTAAAACAAATTCTCTCCAGTGTTAAGTAACTTTAAATACCGTTATTTAAATAACATTGCAGTTATTGTTAAAAATGTAAATTTGAATCCTTACGTCCCTAGATTATGTGATATTCCTATCGTTATTAGAGCGTCAGGGTCGAGTCATCGACACGAGCGTAGCGAGTGGAGATTTCTTCACAGATGTTACATCTTCAAGGTCAGGGACCTAGTTTGATTTGCTAGTTTATTTTAAACAAACTTACCCCACTGGGTTAGATCCTTTGATCTACCTATCACCTACAAGGTCCAAGAAATTAACTGCTGGTAATTCCGTTTAAAGGCTGTTTATATAAAGCTGCATGATCGGGCCGGATAAGTACCATGAAGGATAAATTACAAATCAAATTTAATGCCGTTAAAACAATTATACATTCAAATCTTGTATTTATTTAAAAGAATTCTAATAATAGTGACACGTATATTTTCGTTAATTCGTTCAGATAAAGAAAATGCAAACGATTCAAAACAAACGTTTGTAAATTCCAAGTTATGCAAAGATTGCAGACAAATCACGTGACACGATAAGAGGGATGGGAAACAATTACATTTGACTTATGAATGTTGTTTCACACTTCCTGCTATCAACATCCGGTGTAACCCTTTAATAAACAGTCTTCTGTGAGATGACCGTCACTCTTTAGTAATGAGCCAACCAACTTGGTTACTTTGGTTGTAATAGTGGTAATTTATAACTTATAAAATGGTGTTATCGCTAAGTTAGGAATCAACATAAGGTTGTTTGTAATTATAAAGATGGTTTAAACCTGCTTCTTAGATTTAATAAATTAAAACTTCGTGAAAAATATCAATGTAGGCCTACCTTTCGTTAAGTAACACAATTAATGATAATTTACTGGCATAATACGAGATATGTTTTTTAAATAAATTCCTATTTGCAGTAAAACCAAAATTGTAAAATATTTAAAAAAACACTAGCATTCTTAGTGTAAATATACAGGAAAACCATAGTGTCATATAAGAAAGGACTCCTACTCAACACCTTGGAGGAATATCAAATCTATAAAGGAACCATAAATCATTCAAACCATATTCTTAATGACAAACCTAACCTTACCTAACCTAACCTAACCTAACTTAACCTAACCTTACCTAACCTAACCTAACTAACCTTACCTAACCTAACCTAACCTAACCTAACCTACCTAACCTAACCTAACCTAACCTAACCTAACCTAACCTTACCTAAGCTAACCTAACCTAACCTAACCTAACCTAACATAACCTATCCATCTTTATATATAATATATGAATACACACTTTAAGGTTCTGGAGCTCAATATAAATATCCTTCCAAATTGTGTCAAACAGATCATCCTTGTTTCTACGGCGCCTCCTGAATTCACATAACTAGAAATCTAACAAATCTCTACTGTTTCATATTCTTCCTGTTCCTAGTAAAATATTGTCCTTAATACACGCCAACAACATTTCAGCTGTTCTATTTGTCAATAGAAAATTGTCTACAAGTGGCGGTTCTCTTCTTGGACAGACCCAAAAATCAGCTTTGTCGAAATCGTATTAGTAGTTTTCAAAAAATACTGACGAACAGAAGTTCAGCGATGGTTAAAACTAAATTTTTAGTAAAATTGGAAGTAAATAAATGATATTAAAGTAATCAGAAACGGCCAATATAGATAGACCAGTTTAAAATATACAGTCTATTCAAAGACAGATTGGATTAGATTAAAGTGATAGGTAAAGATCAAAGCTGCCCCGGGAATTGCGGTCATTGCACTATTATGCAGCTATGCCTCTTAATTCTAGCTCAGTAGATTTGTCCCCTTTTACGAGTTTTATACTCACTATCTCGTCCAATGAGTTCACCAATAGTTTGATTGCCAAAAACCCTCTTAAAGGCAAGAACTCAATTCAAAGTTTATATAGCCTGCGGTCTTCTCATCCATCCAGCACAGTTTACACACAGTCCCCCGTTGTTTATTCCTATTCTGTGCAAATGTCCGAGTTCCCGCCTACACAAGGTCAGATACACAACAAATTAAATTTTCTACTGAACTTAAACACGGCTATTCGCATAAAAAAAATTCACCAACTATTTGACAGTTGACTTCTAGTGGATTCCTTCGATCCGACAGCAAAATTTAAGCCAATTCGTCAAACGTAACCTATACAGTTTTCCCGCAAATATTTCGCGAGCGATAAAGTTTAATAGTTTATTCTCTCGTCTACGCGTCAACCACCTTTAGTTTTGTTTTGACAATACTTTAGCTCCATACTGACCATCTTTATCAAGGGATTCAAGTGAATTTTTAAAGATAGAGAAACTTTACATGAAAAAAGTAGCTTGATAAGTATCATAGAATATGGACTGATCATAATGACGGAGTCAGCTGTTTAGTTCAAATAAAGATACATTCTGAACGATATTTGGTCGTCCACAGATTTTTACTTGTTTTGATGTTTGAAGAAAAAAAACCTTTCAATTTTCATCGCCGTATATTAAAAGGAAGAGAAAACGTTAAATTTTAATCATTTTCAGAGAATAACGCATTACACCCGTACTGCTGTTATCCACCCGCTTTTTCCGGTTTGACTGTAGCCAACTTAACACTGCATATTGTATATCGTTTCTATATTTACTTGTTTTACTTCAACTTTTATAAAAACTTGGCAACAAGGAAACTCTGTCAGGTTTAGTAACTAACATTTGGCACGCTTCATGCACAATACGGTGTCAAATGGTTTCTCAGCGATGAAAATGTTTCTTTAGATGATTTTTAATTTGGAACAAATTTTATTTTTACGTTATTAGACAATAGAGTCAACTCTGGACGCCATTTATTGTACCTCACCCAGCCCCAATACAATGTAGTATATTATAGGAAATGTTAAATTGTACTGCTAGATCAAAGTGTCTCACCCAGTAGGGTGTTTATTTAAAACAGTTGTTCCGCATGTTTTCTAGTTGTTACATTTGTGGAAGACTACTTTCTTAACATCGGCTACGCTCTAACCTAACCTAACCTAACCTAACCTAACCTAACCTAACCTAACCAAACCTAACCTAACCTAACCTAACCTTACCCAGTAGGGTGTTTATTTAAAACAGTTGTTCCGCATGTTTTCTAGTTGTTACATTTGTGGAAGACTACTTTCTTAACATCGGCTACGCTCTAACCAAACCTAACCTAACCTAACCAAACCTAACCTAACCTAACCTAACCAAACCTAACCTAACCTAACCTTACCCAGTAGGGTGTTTATTTAAAACAGTTGTTACGCATGTTTTCTAGTTGTTACATTTGTGAACGACTACTTTCTTAACATCAGCTACGCTCTAACCAAACCTAACCTAACCTAGCCTAACCTAACCTAACCTAACCAAACACAACCTAACCTAGATGTGTATATATTAAAATGTTTACTCTCCCTTTGCTCGAGGCAGTGTCTCAACCCTACTGAACTTCAAAGTTATACATACACTAACTAGGTATTTTTCTAATCGCTACGCTCGTGTCGGTGTTGACCTTGCTTGACCTTGCTGGATCTCGTAACTATACGATTATCACGTTTTCTTGGGATGTCAGCGTTTGAAATTAAACTTTTGACAATAACTTCGTTTTTTTGTCATCGTAGAGAAGTGTGGTTGTTACCTTTACTTGCAGAATTGAAATCTGCAAATATGCATATAATCTAGAGTGTTCTAAATTATATAACACACATAAATGTTCAATATGGTCGCCATTTTGAGATTTCAATTCGATTTCTTGAAATTCAATAGAAGATTACCACTGTTTCTAAACGTAGGCCTACTATAGTTCCCTACACCAAATTTCATGTCCCTAAAATTATTTTTCTGGTCGCTATCGTACTTACATACCGACGACAACAACGACGGACGGACGGCATGTCGACTTAACCTAACCTAACCTAACCTATTCTAACCTAACCTATTCTAACCTAACTTAACCTAACCTAACCTAACCTAACCTAACCTAACCTATTCTAACCTAACCTAACCTGACCTGACCTAACCTAACCTAACCTAACCTAATCTAACCTAATCTAACCTAACCTAACCTAACCTAATCTAACCTAACCTAACCTAATCTAACCTAACCTAACCTAACCTAACCTAATCTAACCTAACCTAACCTAACCTAATCTAACCTAACCTAACCTAATCTAACCTAACCTAACCTAACCTAATCTAACCTAACCTAACCTAACCTAACCTAACCTAATCTAACCTAACCTAACCTAACCTAACCTAACCTGACCTGACCTAACCGATCATAACCTAACCTAACCTATATATACTTCACATACTGGCTAAGTAAAACAAGAAAACTCTCATGCATTAAGAGAGGTTTTCGCTTTTGTAGCAAAAAAAAAATAGTTTCCAGCAAACTGAAATTCGATTTTAAGCTCATCTATTACTTTAATATATGTAAATCTTACGACACTTTGACAACACAAAACTAGTCAAGTGATATATTTAACCTAAAATAAACGACCGTGTAACAAATGTTGACAATATTACATCCGCTAGACTATGAGTCACCTACCTGTGTGCCAACCTGGCTTCACTATGTCTTCATGGCCAAACTAAATAAATGATTTAAACTTTTTTTTTTTTTTTTACTCTCAAGGAATATCTTTTGGCACAAGTGATCTTCCAAGGTGTTGTTATTTTAACTACTGACTTGTCAAAAAGACATTTGAATAAACCTTTAAAACAAAGGGTAGAAACCCATTTGATTTAATCCATACCAGTGTTTTAGCATAACAGATGGAAAAATCAATCTATTGTGATATATCACAAAATGTAAGGTTTTATTTATTACTGAAACTTTGTATATAGGTGTCAAATTTCAACGTTCCGAGTTGAAGTATTTGTTCACAATTTTTGTCAAACAGTTAAACAGATACTGTTGTTTATAATAACAAAACCCAAAAAGGAGAAAAGAAAAACTGACAACGCAGGAGATAACGATAGAACGGAGTAGTTTTACAACCCTGGCGCAATGTTTCGAAATATTTTCCTACACATTTTGGGCAGAAAGTGACAAGTAGAACTATACAAATGTAAAATGAATAAGGTATCAAGTTGTGAACTATTTAAATTAGTTAATCGACTGACACAATTTAGATAATTGTAAAAATAAATTATAAATGATGATTAATATACTACAGAACAAGAATACGCTGCATCTCGTTTCTTTTGCCATCCACAAAGTCGATGTTAGCATATTAGTGAACTACACCGAGTTCTGACATGTTGTTTTAAATTTAAATGTTTGACTGTAATATAACTTAAATATTCTGTAAATAAATTCTAGCTGGAGCTACAGCTTTTTTGAAGTAATCTTGGGTTAAACCCCTCTCTTTCATCTTTCCTATAAGGTCTCTGTTCTCTTTAGAACCTTACTTTGTGATAGGGGTCGTTTAAACTCTTCTTTTTTTATAAGATGATAATGATGAAATATTCCTCCTTTTAAAGAAAAAGAAAAAAATATATAAGAGATGATTAATAATCTTACAGAACGAAAATTCGCTGGTTTTCCTTTTCTTCTAGCCATCACAGAGCTCACGGGATGTGTTAGCATATTCGTAAACCACACCAAATTCTGGCATATTGGCAAAATTTAAATGGAATTGTATGTAGATAAAGATGGAGTGAATAAATTATGATAGAGAATTAAAACTAAACACGAAAATCCTATGCCTATAAAGAGTTAGGTGAGGTTTTACGTTGTAATTTCAAAAACATTTCATGAAAAAAACTGAAAAATAAAACTAGTTTAATAAAATTGTATACACAGATTATTTTCCGACAACTAATCAAAACGTTCCATTTACTTTCTATGCCAGAAGTCTGTGTATTTTAAAACATACTACAATCTCACCCTAGCAAAACCAATACAAAGATATAACATAACTCGATCTTAACTACACGTAAAAATTCGTAAACTACACAGATTTCTGGTATACTGTAAAATTTAAAGTATTGATTAACTGACTATATCTTAAAAATGAGACACCTTAAACGGAATTTTATGTAGATGAATAAATATACCAAAATAGAGGATTCGAAAATAAATTCGATGTCTAGAACAAGTTAGATTAGATTTTATGTTGTATTTTGAATATAAAACAATAATATTTCATGAAAGAAGCTAAAAATAAAACTAGAAAAACATATCTTGTTCTGACAACCAAAACGTTGCATTTACTTTGTATGCCAGAAGTCGGTGTAATTTACGAACACACTGCATCTAGCAAAACCAATACAGACAAAGTCCTAACATAAAATTCTGTCTTTAACCTAACAAACGCCAGACGTCCAAGATGAATGAAAGTCTTATGTCTTCCGATAACCAACTTTTGTAAATATTTATTCTATTTTGCCATTGATCTCTTTTAAAAAGTCATATTTCGTGTTTGTGTATGTGTATAGTAAACAAAGATACATCGCCCACAGCCTGTGACGTGTGCGACTAGAAATAGCAAAACCTCGTGGTTTCTGCTTTGCCTCTCATTCGGTGCTATCTATCAAGCTTTAGTCGGACTTCTACCTGGTGATCTTTGCATGCGTCATTAACCAAACTGGCAATAGAACAGACCTGGTTGTTGTCAACTGTCTAGTGGAAAAGAATAGATGTAGACGTGGTAATTGAATAGATAAAATACAGGGTTTTATATGACTTGGCACGTCTGAGATTTGTGTGAAGTGTTTTAGAATTATTTTTAATTATATTTATTTCCACAACATGTTATAACGGCGTATCTAATATTACGTCGTCATCCTCAGTTAACAAACTCAGATAGATCTGCTAAAACAAATTATAATTTAATAAACCTAAAACTTTGTTTTATTTTAAACAACCGCCATTTTGTTTGCACGTAAGATGTTAATTTAACATTTTTGTAGTATACTTTTAAACATATCTACAACATTCATTCAAAATTTTAAACAAATCAGTGCAAAATCAATTGTCCCAAGACAAGTCCGTGGGACACCCTGTATAATAATATTAAAAATGATATATCAAGTCTAGTTTAAAATATCCTGATTGTCGAAGAAATTTAGAACGGAGAGCTGTTATTGTATAATCCATTATTAAAATAAAAACTTATAAATTGTAATCAACACCTTGTATCGAATCTTGTAGTTAAATTTCATAAGAACGTATCTAAAGTATGGGAGTTTATTTACTAATTTGTATTTTTGACTTTCTATAGAAACACATGTATACTATTATTTACCCATTATACGAAGTATTGGGTAATTTTGACTGATCTTCACGTTGTCGTCTGTAGGCAAGCACGATAATTGGTACAAAACTTAACAAAGGTTAGGTTAGGTTAGGTGAGTCAAAAGTATAGAAACCTCTCACTACTTTAAAACGGTTTCAGATAGAATACTGAAGTTATTAGTCAACCTTTTGATGAGAAAAAAAATCAAACTCTTCTTAGGGGGTAGCCCTGGGGTATCAACTCAAATAGTTTAAATGGTAACACTCTTTGTGTAGTATAATATTTTAAACGATTCTTTAAGACAAAAAATTGTATAAATAGAATTTTGCTACGATGTCTGTATTCAAAATGGCGGCGGGATAAAGTTTGGATTTACAAAAATAATATTGCTAGCCTAAGGAACTGTAATGGCATTTTACATGGAAAATATTGAATACATTTTGAAAGTCTAAAATTTTCGTTCTAGGATAAAAACATTATATTCCATTAGAGTTCCTTAAACTAGAAATATTATTTTTGTAATTTGAAACTTTATCCCGCCGCCATTTTGAATACAGACATCGTGTAACATTTTATTCAGGGAAATGAAATGTTTAAAAATGTTTTTAAAACTGTTGAAGAGATTTTTATTTATAGATAAATTAGATAATTGGTTTTAGCATATGTATTGTGATGTGTGTGTGATTGTAGTAGATGAAGTTTAGTTTATTGTGTCTCTTGTGCCTTACAAAGTTATAATCTTTCACTAGCCTGTTGTTTTGCTTTTTGTTGCTTCAGACTGTGAAGTTAGTTTATGTATGATAACTTTTTGATGTTGATTTTGTTTGTGTGATAACTAATCACAATTACTTCTAAGAATATTTGTTTTTAGTGTAAGGATATCTTCAATTTCTGCTGGCTAAATATTTTCTATTATGATGGAGGGTCCAATATAGGCTTTTCCTTAGGACCTCCTACATTTCTCTTGTGCAATTTTGTTTGTGTCAGTTTTTAAAAAAATTATATTCTTTTAAATAAGCTATTTAGAGTATTGTATTATATTTTTATTTGTTGTGGTAGGTTTTATTGTGAATTGTGTATTTGTTATAGTGTATAATCTTGCACATGAGAAATAAAATAAATTATCATTATTATATACACCATTTTTTTCCTTTAAAGAGAGGTTTACATTGATATATTACACAAAGGAAGTTACCATTTAAAATATTTAAGTTACAACCACTGGGCCACCTCCCAATAAAGGGTTGTTATTCTGTTAGTTCACCCATAACTTATTCTGAAAAATTGAAAGTTAAAGTCGAATAGGAGTTCCCGTACTTTTGACTCACTCTGTATAACTCTATTGAATTCCATAAAAATATCAAAATAGCTATCATTTTAAACAGTTTTTTTATTCATATCTCATGTTCAACCAAATTAGAAATTATCGCGTATAGCTTACGACCTTCATATATGTATCGTATCGCTCATACGAAGCCGGCTTTAGACTATTGAATTGAATAAGATACCTTCAATTTCCTTTATTATCCTTTTTTTCAAAAAATGTACATAATGTTATATATATACATATGTTTTTTACACGCATTTTTTTTATTGCTAATAAACAAAGACAAAACAGTCTAAAATGTAAGCTGTTATTAAGCTGGGAAAATATTAAAATTAAAACCATGCATTAAGAGACAATACACTATCAAACTGAACACAGAGATACTCATTTACCTGATCTAGGCGTCGCTGGTTTAAATTTGGTAGGAGAGAACTTTGGCGAACCTGGCACTGGCATTTTTAGTCCACAACAACACACAGGTTCACAACTATTTACATTTAGCTTAACTGAGTTTATAAGTTAGGATTCTTAATGTCCTAATGTAAAAGATTTAAAATATTTATTTAAAGAAGGAAATATTAGTTTTTAAATCATTCGATTTCTAGACAGAAATACTCATCTATACTATGCGCCGCGAATCATGTCCATTGAGTAACAGCCAATAGGAGAGCAAGAGTAGGGAACAGCTCCCTGCACGAGGCTAACCACCGAGCAAGGCTAATAGAGTTGTATACATAACTAGTTTTAATATGTTTGCGTAATTTTTTATGAGTTAAACGATAGTTTTTGTTTTAATAATTTACTGACATTTATTTTTTAATATTTTTTCCTTTAACAGTAATAATTATTTCCTCTGTAATAATCCAGTACAATAATGAGTATCAGTTTTTAATTGAAGTTTCTTGCAATTTAAGAGGAAAGACTTCTTTAACATTTATTTAGTCGGAAAAATATTTTAATTGAAAAATTTCTGATTTGTTTACATGGAAGGAAAGCAGTTACGGATGTATTTTTTTTAGTTATTGGTTAAATTATACTTTTTTCTTCTGCGATGCAAAATGAAATACAGTATCTATGATTTTTCCGCATTAAATTATCGTAACTCCAGAAGAATCCCGGTGTCAAGCATTGTCGAGTTGGTAAACCCGATCTCTCCCTATTGGTTTATTCAAGGTCAGGCTGCCTACTGTCTCCTCCTGATGGACTTGACTGATGGCGGCTTGTATAGTGAGATAATCATATGTACTAAGCTCAGTATGTAGTTGATTACAGTAAATGTGCATATGGTTACAATTCTTAAAACATTTTTACTAGACTTTGGCGTCTACTACAGTACCAATATATTAATTATGATATTTCTTTTTGTGCAATGTTTATTTGACAAATTACTTGATAGATATTATCTAGTCGTGATTATAGTAAAATATTTTTTTTAACGAAAAACAAAGTGTATGTATTTAAAAACAATATATTTCTCATTCTCAGTATGTAGGAAAAGTATTAAAAAATCTACTCCCGCACCAAAAAAGTCATCAAAATAATATCAGCAATTTTTTTTTTTGCAGAAACCGTTAGAGTGAAAAATAAGTAACTTTCAGTAATAATTGGAGTCAAATTTTCAGGATTAATAATATAATAGTAAAATAAAATCTGTCTAACTCAAATAAGATGATATTTTCTATAAAACCAAAACAAAATTACTATAGTTCAATACAAGTCTTACTCAATTTCTATAAATTATTGTTCAAAGTAGCTTCTAAAACATGTTGAATAATAGGCTAATAATTCCAAATGGGCAGTAAATAAAACCCTCAAAATTATTCAAAAGCCTTTAAGATTTGGAATAAATTTCGGTGAAATGTAAAAATGTAATAATTGAAATTTTTAAGTAAAATAAAATTTAGATTTTGAAAAAAAAAATCTAGTGAATTTTGACATCCCTTATATAAAACTAAATATCTCCAAATACACCAATTTAAAAAAATATATAATGGGTGGACTGAAACATATTTTATGTAAATGTTAGTGTAGGAAAAAAAAAATCATAAAATATATCAAAATCAAATAATTCCACGTTTTAAAATCTGTCACTTAAAAATAATTGACTATTAAATATACACAAACTTTAAATTTATTTCATATTGATTAATGGTATAATAGAATTAGACAAGTGGTACATTTTAACTGTGACAAAATGAAATGGGCTTTTGGCAAAACATACTACTTTGCCAACAATTAATCTTTTTTTAACGACTTTCTTGCAACTTAAATTCGCGAAAGTGAATTCTAAATTTAAGTTTATTAAGAAATAAATTTGAATCTGAATAGAATTTTCAAGGAATTACAACAATTGTTTTTATTTTATCCAACAAACAGGATTAAGCAATTACTAAGTATTAAAAGTAATGTCAGGATTTGTAAGCTATTTTTTTAAATTATTAAAATAATTGATCAGTGTTCAATAATTATAAATACAAACGAGGGAAATGGTTAATGTTCGTTTCTTATCCGTTTAAAACAGGAACGTCTTCAAATATCAAAGAACGGATAAATTAATAGACACTTGAAAATAACGTTTTTTGGTATTTTGATGTTAATTTATATATTTTTGGGAGCCACGTTCAATGCTTTTTCACACCAAAATTTTATATAATAACAACAATTATGTAATAAGTGCAAAGAAAAGATCTACAAAAATATACATTTGGGAATGAAATGGTTTATAAATTTTCTTTAAAGCGAAATCAGCAAGGAAAAACATTGAGGAAGACACTATTCTTAAATTTTCAATGAGTCAAGTTTGTTACACGAAACGTAAATATACGAAATATATAGGGTGTTTCTGAAATACGTTGACAAGCTTCCGGAGCGGATTTCCTACATACAAATCAATAAAAAAGTTCCAATAAACATAAGTGCGAAACCGATTCGTTTTCAAACAATCCACCATTTTGTATTTTTTTTTTTTAAAGGATAACTTTTGAAACAGATAAGATATTGAGTTCAGATTTGGCATTCACATTTTCTAAGTAGGCCTAATGTGTGGAGAAAATGAAGACTATTTGTATTATTTTCAAAATGGCGGCCGTTGAAAATGTTTTAAATTTAAAAAAAATTGCTTATAACCTAATTTTAGGTGTTGTAGACAACTTTCAAGAAATTATTTTCAGTTTTTTACTAATAACTCGATTATCTTTTAACTTACAGAAAAAAACTAATCACTAGTTAGACAGACTTTTTGCCGCTTACAATTGTTTTGTAAAATTAATGGTTTTTGAGATATTTAAAATTAAAAAAATTAAACGGCCGCCATTGTGAAATTATAAAAAAAATGTAACCTTTATTTTTGCAAACATGTAAAACAATAAATAAAAAAAAATGTGTATGCCAAATCTGAACTCAATATCTTAACTATTTCCAAATCTATAATGTTTTTTTGTAAATATACGAAATGGCGGATTATCCGAAAACGAAGCAGTGTCGGACACATTTTTATAGGAACTTTTTTATTTATTAATATGCAAGGAATCCGCTCCCGAAGCTTGTTAAAATTTTCAAACACCGTATTGAATTATAGTTACATTTATGTAGATATTACAAATTGAAAATCAGAAGAAAAAATTGTGCAAAAAGTAAATTAAAATAACGTTGAAGGTTTTTATAACTATTTTTGAATTTACTTATATTTAAATTAAGACAACGCTTTGAACGATACAAATTTACAAATAAAAAAAAAAAAAAAATTCCAGTTTTTTTTTTTGTTTTTGTTTTTTTTAGAATTTCCCTATCTCATTTCAGTTGAGAAACTATTAATAATTGTTGTACTTTGACATTTTAAATATTATTTAAAAATAAAATTAGAATTTCCACTTGTTGCCCATTTGATAATTTCATATTCATAGATACAGTTATCCATATTAATATTATCTAACCTAAAACACGCATAAGTATTGTTTAGTTTAGGTTTAAAGATTAGGTTAGGTTAGGTCTTAAAAAGAGGTGTTTCAAAAATATTGAATCCTGTCTGTTTTAAAAAATAAGAAAGACACTCCGACATTTTTACGTTAATTGTGAATTCAATCTACGATTTACTCTTTGTAAAAAAAATAAAAAATAATAATAACTATACCCAAATACAATTTATCAAGTTTTGAAAATTGTAGGTAAAAATTATCATAAAATTTAACCAGTTTTTAGATTAATTTAAAAAAGAGAATAGAAATAGAAACCATAGTTCTAAAATAATCTTAAACTAAAAAAAAACCCTCGAACTATAAAAGAACATAATACAAATCGGCTCGTGGGTTTCGAGTGTAATTTATTTGCTAAACGAAACGTCAAATTATTTACTTAAAAACATGTCACGACACAGAGAACGCCATAAAAACACCACTGAAATCACTGTTAAACAGACTTGCGTGTAATCGACTAAAGAAAGCTTGCTTGCAGTCTGTAAGTCTTGAGGATAGAGTGAGAGGAAGGGAGGTTCAAAAATAGAGCAGAGCAGGAGTGGGGGTGGCCGCGGTTACAGAGGATTTCAAAAACTTGAGGCTACATGTTGGTTTGCGAAATTGTAAATGTATCAATGGGCGGCAAATCTAGAGGAAATAGTAAAGAGTAAAATATTAAAAAAATTAAATTATGCAAAATAAGTTATAAATAACTTGTCTACCTATTCTTAAAAGTAAAATATTCTTCAGAAGCAGAAATTGAGTGAACTTATAAATAATATTAATATTGTGATAGGAGTGGATGTGTTCTAGCCTAAAAAGGGTGAATATATATATACACGAGAGAGAGAGAGAGAGAGAGAGAGAAGAGAGAGAGAGAGAGAGAGAGAGAGAGAGAGAGAGAGAGAGAGAGAGAGAGAGAGAGAGAGAGAGAGAGAGAGAGAGAGAGAGAGAGAGAGAGAGAGAGAGAGAGAGAGAGAGAGAGAGAGAGAGAGGAGGGAGAGAGAGAGGGAGAGAGAGAGAGAGAGAGGGAGGGAGAGAGAGGGGAGGGAGAGAGAGGGACGGAGAGAGAGAGGGGAGGGAGGGAGAGGGAGGGAGAGGGAGAGAGAGGGAGAGAGGGGGAGAGAGAGAGAGAGAGAGAGAGAGAGAGAGAGAGAGAGAGAGAGAGAGAGAGAGAGAGAGAGAGAGAGACTCACGTAGCACGTAGGCTAGTACACATCCACTCCTATCGCAATTTTATTTATATACATTATAAGTTCACTCAATTTCTGCTTCTGAAGAATATTTTACTTTTAAGAATTATTATAACATTATAAATGAACCCCTGAAGGGTTAAATAGAATATACTAGGAGAGAATGAAGAAGCTAGTGAAACGTTAGGAAAAACATTATTAACTTAAACGCTTAAAATGAGCTATTGTATCATGAAATAATAAACGGCCGCCATTTTGAAACAAATTATTGGAACCAGCTGATTATTTTTACTAAATAATGTATATCTCTAGAACGGGTTAACAGATTGAGTTGAAATTTTGTACGGTATTCATAAATATAAGTACCTAAAAAAAAAATTGTTCTAATTATTCGTTTCAAAATGACGGTCATTTAAATATTTCAAACGGAAATAACTCATGTCGTTATATTCATTTATAATTTATAAATGACCGCTATTTTGAAACTGATCATTGGAACAAGTTGAGTGTGTTTTGCAAACTAGGTCTTTATGTTGGCGACTACCGTGGAAAATTTAACTCAATCGGTTTAGCCGTTCTAGAGATATAAATTATTTAGTGATTAAAAACAATATGCTGGTAAAAGAAACGTTCGGGACATGTTTATCGGAATTTTTTTTCCTTATAGTGAGTTCAGGCTTGGCAATCCCTAGGACCTAGCTGGATCTACACTTTATTCTTGGGATAGATCCCACTCTTTCATTTTTTATAAGGTCTCTTTTGACCAACTCTTGTTCTTTTCCGAGCCTGGACTATTGGATTATTCGAGGACTAAGGGAGGACTAAGAGTGTTTTAACGACCGAGAGGTTTTTCACCTTTAAACAAGGGTGTGTTAATAAAATATTAAATTTTTTGTCCGCTGGTAATATTTTAACTAAGTAAACTGACATTTAAGAAAAATAATACAAAACTCAATAATTCTAATTTACTTAATTTAGTTTTGTAGTTATGTGATAAATCATTGATAACACGTCTGATCATTAAGGAAGTTTTTTTGTTCCGTCTATTTTTTATATCACTACAACTTAATTAAAAATATTGCACATGTTAAAATAAATTAAAATCTTAAGTGACATATACAAAGATTGAAAATGACATATTAATAAAAAAAAACCAAGAGGAAAAGAAAACTCTCTGACAGAAAGTCGGACAACTGAAAGGACATCTCAGTGACGAATGACTTCATTAAAGGAAGTGATCTAAAAATACATTAGAGTGACAGACAGAATTAGAAAGGGAACAGAAATCGAACTGAAGTAATCTCGTGGGCGCCTTCCATCTTTTGAATATGCATTACGGAAAGCGTAACTGTATAACAGATTGCATATAGAGATAGGCGCCAAGAGATGAAATATCGAGATGTTAAGCTTTCGCATTTAAATTTTATAGACTTATAAATTCAAATTTTATCTTCTGAATTGCTTTAGTATGAGTTATTATACGTGCGTCAACTTGAAATGTATTATATAGCTGTACTCACGTCAAAACTGAAACATTTGTTTGTAAAATAATTTAAACTTTTGTTAATAAAATGTTTACACGATTCCACGAAATATTCTATTATCTAGATTTAATCACAATAACGATATGTTGTATCACAGTATAATGTATAATTGTCACAAACGGATGATCCTAAAGCTTTCATTTTGTATTTTCTAAAGAAATTAGACAAACTATTAATATTTTAAATGCAATGAGTCCCTGGCTTGTTGGTTAGTGTTTTTTAACTTCACGAGTGAGACATTCCTGGTTACAAAATTACGGCGTTAACCTATCATCGTGGGAACAATTGAGTTAACTATTGGTAGCGAATTTTGGTTGAGAAAACTAGAACAACAACAACGGAAATTCCATGTGACAATCATAAGATATTGGACTGAAATGTCTAGTCGGCGTTAGCTCTTCAAGACTGTTAAGAATAGAGCTTGTTTAAAATTCCAACTTGCAAGGTAGCTAATTTTTATAAATAATCGGTTTTCATTTATCAGATTTTCTGATGCATGTTCATCACATGTAGTTTGTTAAAGGTAAAGGTCTTAATTTTATACTATATTTAATTTTAGTTTTAAAATTACGAAACAAGTAACGCAGTGCGTCACGTTAATGTCCATTAAAATCATAAGGCGGTATATCATAGTTGTTTTTACACATGACGGCCCGTAGCTCCTTAACGGTTGCGTTTAGAGAAAAATACTAAAGAACAAAAGTGTCATAAAATAATATGTTCTACCAAAAAATATGGTTTTTGTATTTAAAATTTAAAGATGGCGGCCATATTGGAAAAATGGTGAAGATTAAAAATACGGTAATACCGTAATTTTAATGTACGTATAAATCCAGGAAAGGTTACCCATTTAAAGTTTTTCGAGATACTGATAGTGGCCATCGTGAGTTGACCAACCTGTATACGCTATCATTTGAACACAAGTTAGGTACTTTGTTCAGATTGTCCTGGCGTCTAAAAATAAATTGTATGTAAATTTCATTCAAAACATAAAAACAAATTTAAATCTCCTAGCTATTTCCTGTTAAAGAAAACATAGAACGGCTCTTAGTCTATTATTGACATTATAAATGAGATAAATATAGTCAGCCATTAAAATGGGAATTCCATAAACCTCTAGACGTTTAACTAAAGGATATAAAAGTGGTAAATGAACAATTAAAATAGTAAATTTGGTTGGTAAACTGGACATCCTGTAAGAGAACTGGAAAAATTACTTTGACATAGTCAACTTCTACTGAACAAAAGAGATCAATGTTTCAGTTTTAACCCAGGAGGGGTCAAGATTAAGAGAATTAGTCACGCGAGAAATATTCCACTTCATAGAAAAGCATTTTTTACAAATTTTGTAAATAAAACAAAAAAAAGTATCCTATAAAATTAAATTCCACGAAGCTTACTCGCGTAAAACTACCATAGGAGTTTGAAGGTTTTTTTTCAAATACTTTTGATTTTTTAAATGATATTTTGCGATATATATGCTCTTCAACCATTAATAGGTTAATTATTCTTAATTAAACCCAATTTTAAACAAGATTAATCAAAATATTTGTTTTACCAAATTTCATCAAAATGTTTTTAAATGGTTCTTGTGTTAAACGTGTGATTTGGTCTAATTGTAGTTTATTATATAAAAAGTTTGAAATTAAACAATAAATAATCTAAAAGTCTATATTTTACTACCAATTAACTTCACAGGGAGTTGAGAGCGATGAAAGAAATGCACGCAATTTGGCTAAACATAACTCTGTCTCATTTCCACAAACTATTTATTCGTCAAAGCTCTCTCTCACACACTCTATGACGGACACGCCCACATTACCTCACTTCCGTTTCCAATTCGCCGCCAAAACGTTTTTCTTCGACTTCCGTTCGGAATATCTCCCAAAGTAATCTGTTCGTATTGCGGCTACAGTGACCAGACTGTACTTGAGTGTAAACGACGGTGTTTTGTAATGAAAATCATGAAGGGAATTACATTTTATATCATATTGTTGAATTGTTCAAACTACTTGTGATTTACAAAAATATTTATTTATCCAAATTTTCACGTTTAATTTATGGTGAAATACAATCCAGGGGTATTTTTAAAAAAATGATAAAGTTAAAAATCTACGAGCTTCGGTAGAAAGAAAAAAGATATTATTTGGGGGTTTGGATAATTTATGTTTGTAGACTCCTTATTTTTTGTGCTTGACCAAAAAGTCGATTTTACGAAAATTAAAACTTAGCGTTTGATGATATTAATTTTGACTTATAAATTTATAAATAATAAAGGAAACCTGAGAAATAGTTTTGAAAAAAGATTAAAAGAAACTAAAATTATCCCAAACTTAATTCTCATTTAAACAGTTTTAATATTCTAAATGTGCGTCCTTAAATCAGGATATAATTAGTCTTAAATCAACGTCACCAAAATCAACATTTTGATTTTGTGATAACGGAGGAATTTAAATGATTTTTAGAGCTTCAACCTGTTTTAAAAGCATAAATTCCGGTTTTTGACGTGCAGATTAAAAACTGTGTCTAACGAATCAACAACAAACGAAATCAAAAATTAAAATAAGTCTGGTGTAAAATTATAATATATATTGTGTTAGAATTCCGAGTACAGTGAGAATGTGACAGAGGAAAAGGGAACAATGCTTTGTTTAAAACGGATAAGATACAAGCATTGATTTTTAAACACTATGGGTTCAATATTTCCTTCAAAATTATTAAGTAGGCCTCCAATTACAGTTATAAAGAATACAAAACGAATTTCTGTTCAAGTTAAACATAGACAAGTTAGATTCTGGAAAGCATCTTTGTCACTCGAGTTAGTTGACATGCAAAGGACTTTCACAGGATACACACTGCGTACCTTGAGTTGTAAGGAAGCCGCGTCCAAGGATCAAAGCCTGGTCTATTTCCTTCAGAAGATTACCACTAATTCGTTGACCTTGTTTGTTCCTAATTCTGCGCCAATCTAAAAGGATTTTTAAAAACAGCAAAAGCAAATTAAAGCAACTAATGTCTAACGCAATGCTATGAAACGCCAAGCAAATCTGCAAAGCAAAGTAATTATTAAGTCTGTTGATATCAAGGAGTTATGTAATACCAACCTTTTTGTGTTAATTGATATATCTACAAGTCAAAATCTAACGACTTTTTTATATTAAGATAACAAACATGCATTTACAAACATTTGCATTTCACTCGTGCAATTTTCATCAACTGACTATCAGCTCACTGATTGACTGTCAATTAAATGACTGGCAATTTACTTACTGACAATCAAATAAATCATTCATAATCAACTGATTGACAATTAACTGACTCACAATGAACAGACTTACAATCAAAAGATTTATTATTATATTATCTATTTTTATTTCTAGACTCTCAACATATTGCCGTGTAATTTTGAACCACCCTGTATATTATTTATTTAAATGTTTTAATGCACGTAATACTACAGCCCCACTGCATTACAAACACCCTGCCAACTAAATCTGTAATAGAGAATACACAAGTATAGACTTACATGTTATTCTATGCCGGTAAATATGTATTAACGATAGTTTTCCTGTTCAAAACATTGCTAATTTTACGAGTTGCTATGTTTGCTAATGAAATAAAGGTGAAATTATTTTGGCAAAGTTTCAAGTATTAGTCACTTCAAGCTGAATCACTTCTGTCAACGAAGGGGGAGGGAGGGGGAGTTCAAATTTTTGACCTTGTAATTAGACTGAATGTAGTCAAGAATTACTGGTAGTGTTATTATCCTGATTGAAGAAATTCAATGTTTAATAACATGGAAAAAAAAAGAAGAAGAAGAAGAAAACTGCACAAAACCAAATTATCATCATGTCATTACTACTCCACAATATACAAAGTATAGAGGGTTTCGTGGGCTCAGGAAACAAAAAAAGTGATTTTTACACACGCCAAAACAACCCCACCCCCACCATATGTGTCACACTGGATCTAAGCACGATAACAACCACAAATTAAAAAAAAGAAACACGAGATTTGGTAGGGGATTAAAGTGTGCTCCCTTGGAACCGTGATTCTTCTGCAGTTGCGTTAATTTAAAGCGGAAAAATCATAAATACTGCATTTTATTTTGGATAACACTTGCAAAGGTCATAATACAACTGTAGCTGCTTTCCTTCCTTGTAAACAAATCATCAGAAATTTGTCAACTGGAACAATATTTTCCCGACTAAATAAACGCAATAGGCATCATTCCTCTTAAATTGTAAGCAACTTCAAATAAAAACTAATATTTATTTTTATACTGGGGAAATAATTATTACCAAAGCAAAAAAATGTTTAAAAAACTAATATGTCTTGTTAATTTATCAGTTAGACTAAACATGTTTAAATTATAAAAACAAAAAACTATCGTTTTACTCATAAAAAAAAACTATGCAAACATAATAAAACACAACTCTTTTAGTATTGCAAGACTCGGGGGTAGTAGATTTTCTAGGGGGTTAGCCTTGTGAAGGAGTTGTTGAATTGACAACACAAAGCTACTCTAGGATATTAGTCAACATACATGATTCGTCGCGCATAGTATAGATAGATCTTAATTTTGCGTTTAATTGTATCAACCGGCCGTATCAACAATGAAAAATAGGAAAATTATTGTTAAAAATGTAATTTGGAATCCTAACCTTCTCAAAATATGTTTTCACTGACACGAGCGTAGCGAGTGGAATCTCCTTCATATATATATAGCTCGAGCCCCGCTTGAGTCGAAACTGACACGAGCGAAGCGAGTTGAGACTTTTTTAATACATACAAAACTTCAAATCTCGTCATGGTCTAACTTACCCCATGAAAGTAGTGAAATACACAATAACGAGTTTTGGAAAACATGTTTAACAACTCTTTTAAATAAACGTACCCTACTGGATGAGATCCTTTGATCTACCAATACAATTTAACATTTCCTACAAGACCCAGGAAACTAACTTTTGAACTTTACATTTAGAGGACCTGCTTAGGGTTGGGTAAGAACCATGATGGCCCCATCAACTTGTTTTATCGTTTAATAGAGTTTCTGGAATCGAAGATGTTAACAAGTTACTAATGGAAATGTTAGGTTCTGTTTAAAAACTAAGGACACTTTTGTGCGAAGCCCAAAAAATTAATTTTACACCCAAACTTTAGTAACTGTAATGATATTAATAAACTTATAAATTTGATCTTTTCACGAAAAATTTTTTTGAATGAAAAATTAAAATATTTTATTCACCACTTGTTTTTATTATAATTTTTTCACTAAAATACGATTAAATAGTATACTACGATTTTAAGAAAGCCGAGAAGTAAAGTTTGATGTTTTTTTAGAATCCCTTATAAGTAGATATTTGAAAGGCATAGGTTAGGTTAGATATCACGTTTTAACATGAAAATACTTTTGTTTAATGGGCGCTATCATGGAACTTACCCAGCCTGATAATAACCTCTATCTAATGCTCAAAAGTTGGTTTCTTGTGCCAGGTAGGAAATGTTAAACTGTTTGTTAGATGAGGATGTCTTACCCAATTGGGTAAGTTTATTTAAAACAGTTGTTAACACAGGTTTTCTGAACCTCGTAATTGTCTATAGGCGGGCCTTGTAGATGTATAATATATGTTTTAAATGATTCCACTCGCTTCGCTCGTCTCAGTGTCTCAGACCTGCGGGATCTCGTAACCAAACCAATTTTCATGGGAGTCAGGTTTTGAAAATACATTTTCGACAATAACTTCGTTATTTGTCATCGTAGATATGCAAGGTTGGTACCATTACATGCATAATTGAAATCTGCAAATTAGGGTGTTATAAGTTGGAAAATATAAACACAATCTGTTTAAAATGGTCGCCATTTTGACTTTCAATAGGGTTCTAAATTCAAGTCCACTCTACCAAATCTACTCCTAGCTTTATTTTTGTGTCGTTATTGTATTTATGTAGAACAACGGAAGGACGTCGTGTCGAAAATAGCTTGAGGTTTAAACTTTGTACGATTACTAACCTTATACTATACTTCCTATATGAAATGTATATATTTGTAATTCATATAGTATTTTGTAAACTGTTCATCAAAATGTTATTTAGGAATAAACCAAACGAAGGACGCTATTTCTAACTAAATTATGTTACAATTCGTGCCATTTTCTTTTATCAGAATTTTATTTCTAACAAAATTGTCGAGAATTTTGCAAAGGTAGCTGTGGTGGCACTCTGTACATGCAAGAAAGTAAAAATAATAGTTATGAATTCAATAACATAAGGTAGAATTCTTAAATTTAAAGAAAAAAGTTTACTCATGATAAAGTTCAGGAATCATAAACCTCTTTTACAACATTACCTGTTTTAGTATTCATAAATACAGGCACAGGAATAACTCTAATATAGTAAACGAGGTTCTTAAAACATAGGTGTAATAGCGAAATCCATTCAATCACGGAACATAAAATCAAAAGTTGTTTTAATTAGTGACGGATCCAGTTGGCAGTGCATGTGACCTAAATTTGGTTCCGCTAGTGCAAGGGCTATTTCCGTCTCTAAGCATGATACACCAGGCACTGTCTCTGAGGTGGACAGCGTTACTTTCTGTGTAATGTGTTTGTGAAAGATGAGATTTGATGAAAACAGTGAGATTATTTTTGGAATATATATGTTGTTTTATTGTTTCCTGCATGAAGTTAATGACGAAAAAGACCATCGACAAAAAATGTATCCCCAATCGGTCCATTTTTGTCTACTCCGGTAATGCGAGGATGGTTTGGTTAGTACCGGACAGGTAATTACGTCACTTTAAAATCAAATTCCATTTTTTTGTTTCTAGGTCCGTCCATCGTCTTATTTTCACTTTTAAACAACAAGGCAAAATCGAATTTGATGTGAACTCAAGGGGTACCTAACCGATTCATGTTCGTACTAATTTTACATTACATACGTTGCAGATTGATTGATGAGATTTATTGGAGGCACTACAACTATTTGCTTTCTAAGCATTCAAATAAATTTCAAAACTTATTAAAATTAATTAATTTATCAATATTTGAACCCAGATATCTATATTTGACCACTTAGACTAGAACTGTTTTAACCTTTAAGGTAATTAATATTCAGAGTTTTACAAATTTATGACCGGTGAAATTATTTGCTTTGCAATTACAAAAGTTCTGATTTAATTTTCACGTAAAATGTAAAACTACAATACCTACTTGTAAGGAAGAAATAAAACTTGCTAAACATCGTACAAACTTAAGGAATATTTAGGTAATACTAAAAAGCAACAAAAACCACACGTAAAAGTTTGAAAAATAGTAAATTAAATCTGAATTTCTAATTTGTACCGTCTTCTTTTAAATACGGCCCCGTAAAACAATTTTCAAAAATTTAATCGAAAACAAGAATTTCAGTCTCCGAGATCTTTAGGATTTTTCCCACGATTATTTAAATATCTCTTCGTAGATTTGAGACAGTAATAACAAGCCGATGGGTGCCATCATGATACTTACCATCCGCATCAAGTAACGCTGACAATTCTTTTGGGCCTTGAAGGAAATGTTAAATTGTTTTGGTAGATCAAGCTGTTTTGCCCAGCAGTTGTTAAAAGGTTTTCTGAACCTCATAATTATTATATTACTACTTTATTAAGGTTAGTTTGATGTGAACATAGGCTCACTTCGCTCAAGTCTAGAAGCTATGGAACCGCTCTTGTCGGTGACTCGACCTTGGATCTCGTATAAATCATTTTATTTCAAGGTTAGGAATGAAAATTACATTTTTTTACAATAACTTCGTTATTTGTCATCGTAGAGAGGTGGGATTGGTATCATTACATACAGAATTGAAATCGTAAATTTTTATCCTAATTTATAAATTGAATAATACACGAGATGGAAAATGCTGTTCAAAATTACGCCATTTTGAAATTTTCAATTAAATTTATGTATTTAAATTTGGTCTCAATACCAAGAGAACAGATTTGACCTGTGGAAACCCTCTACTTTATGAAAAAAGTGTGATCAATTTATTCTCCTATAAGACACTATTAGACCAATTTCTCTGCAGTTTGTATGATGTGTTCGATTTGCTACAATTAGTTTTGCATAATCTGATTTGTCGAACTTTGCTCACTGACAAAAGCCTGGTTAGTGTGAACAAGTTTAATTTTAAACTCTTGTTTACAATTTTTGTTCACTAGAAACAAACGTTTCCCAGGATAGATCTTACTGTAGAGGTTATTTATAGATTTTATGACATTGTGCAGTCTTCGCAGAAGGCTGTTTGTGTTGTGTTTGAAATCCACTACTGTGTTTAGTTATGTATAAGGGTGGGAACAGATAAATACTTGTTGTTTTGAATTAGCAAATACAAACATCATTTCTTACTCAATATGTATGTTTATATGGTATGTGGGTTAGTCAATTTGTGATCTATCCATTGTGAGGTCTCATGAGTTAAAAAAAACGGATTTTTGAGAATACTTTCAATCTCTTATCAATGGTTTGACATTCATGTTATTCCTTATAAATCATATTAGAAAGCTATATCTGTAATGGTTATTTATGTTCAAGAAGTATTAGTCCCAAAATACAATACGTTTTAGGAATTTATCGGACAAAAAGTGGAAATTAACCATGGGCAACATTTTTACAAAATTGATTATCTGAAGACCAATCAAATTATTTATAAAAAGTGATAGTTTACGACTCGGACCAATATGGCAAATCGGCGTAAAATATAATTATTACGGTTCGAATGAAAATTGAGAAGTACAGTAAACCAACGTTGTCTTTGGTATCTTATTGGTATAATTATTTTTGGGTATCTTTTGGTATCGCCTTTCTGGCGTCTTTAGTATTTTAGTAGATACGTTCATTACGGTTCTTTTGGTATCTTTCTGGTATCTCTGTTAACTCATTGGTATCGTTCTTTTTGGTATTTTATTGGTATCGCTCTTTTTAGCTTCTTTCGTATCTCGTTGGTATCGTTCTTTCTGGTATCTTTGGTATCTCATTGGTATCGTTCATTCTGATATCTTTGGCATCTTATTGGTATAGTTCATTCTGCTTTCTTTGATATCTTATTGGTATAGTTCATTGTGGTATCTTTGGTATCTGATTGGTATAGTTCATTCTGGTGTCTTATTGGTATCGTTCTTTCTGGTATCTTTGGTATCTCATGAGTATCGTTCTTTTTGGTATTTTTGGTATCGTTCTTTCTAGTATGTTTGGCATCTTATTGATATCGTTATTTCTGGTATCTTTGATATCTTATTGGTATACTTCATTCTGGTATCTTTGGTATCTCATTAAAATAGTTCTTTTTGGAATCTTTGGTGTCTTATTTGTATCGTTCTTTTTGGTATCTTTAGTATCTGATTGGTATAGTTCATTCTGGTATCTTTGATATCTTATTGGTATAGTTCTTTCAGGTATCTAATTGGTATCGTTCTTTCAGGTATCTTTGGTATCTTATTTGTATCGTTCTTTTTGGTATCTTTGGTGTCTTATTTGTATCGTTCTTTTTGGTATCTTTTGTATCGTTCTTCTGGTATCCTTGATATCTTATTGGTATTTAAGAATAGAGGGAGGTTAGGAACTCGATGTACTGATGCTCTAAGGTACACATCGATTGATTTGAGGTCAAAGAATAGTTAATAAATACGAAGCGAATGAACAAATAACAAAAGATAAAATCCAAACTAAATATCATTTCCAAGAAAAGACAGAACCATATTGTAGCAGAATCGATGGTTGGAATAAGATCAGAGAGGTATATCATAGAACATTTTTAGTTAAAGCTACTTTCATAAATATGCTTCTTCATATTAGAAGAAAAGAAAAACAATTCACAATTCATCTAGTAATGACGATTATTTATAACTCAAGCATTGCAAGACTGTCCACACACAGTAAAAAGAAAAATGTTTTAGAATTTGAAGTTGAAAATCTCTATACCACGCTCGACTTTCAATACGGGTAAATCAAACAGGAGTTTCCGAGCCTAAAAGTTTCATAAAAATATCATTACGACCATAGTTTCATCCGATTCTGTTCTTTTTGTTTTTCGTTCTTCAAAAATCTCTGTTCTTCTTGTTTTTGTATTAATATAACGACTACTTATAACTTCAAATGATCCGGATAATATTCTTAAATTTAGGTAATATTATATGAATTAATTAATCCTTTTTTTAAATAAATTATTACTCTCTAACCTATTTCGAATTCTCTACCATAAAAGAAAAATTATAAGTATTTTCATTTCAAAAACAATATAGTAAAATTTATACACACATGCGTGAAAACATCATTATTGAACTGTAAATAACTAAAGAGAGTAAATTTGTTTTCGTAACTTTTAAAAGATTATTTTAATCACTACAACGTTGCAAGATTATGATATTGTCAATGAAATGCGTTTATTCGATTTGTGGGATTCACGGGTACTTTAATTACTTTAATGTTTTTGAAAAGATTTAAACAAATAATTGTGTTATTTTACGCTATAATATATAACGGGAAACTATTTTCTTACATCTATCTTGCCCTGGGTTGCTGAAAGATCTAGTTGGCTGGTCTGGGCTTTCAATATACCCTCTTGATACCGTAACATTTACAGGTTGAGTAGTAGTTCGGTTATGTCCTGTATGAGACATACTGAATGGTGAAATATATATATATATATATATATATATATTAGAGATTAAAGGACAATTTTTGTTTTTATTATTATTAACCTTTATGAAAACATAAAATTGATTGAACATTCGATCAGAGTTCAAGGCAGTAATCTTTAGGTTTGCTGTAGTCATTCAGTCAGGTTGAATACTGTTACCAAAACGCCTTTAGTTTAGTTTTTGATCTTGAGAAATGTTTAAAAATAATTAATTACAATCAATATATTAAATAAATAAAGTAAACTAAATAATAACTGTCACAAATGTTACTCCAACAATACAACAGGGTTTAAACTTGAAAATAAATACAAAGAACGTCAAAAACACCCCATGCAAAGTTTCCTTCTTATATGTGTTAAAAAATATGTTAAAGTTAAAAATACAACGTTACTTGCGTAATAATAATTTAATTATTTATTTATTTAATCATGATAACAGTTAAAAGTTGTTTTAATGAAGATTTTTAAAGTTAGAAATAAAACAATTCTATTGTAATTATTGTATAAATGGAATTGTGTCATTATGTATAACAAAAAGCATTAAAAATATAAAAATGATTAATAATTTTTTTTTTTTATTTCATATCTTTTACTATACTACACATCAATCGTAAACTATTATTTATTGAACAATGAAAGACCATAATTTAAAAATATTTTATTAAATGTTTTTTTCTAATTGCCTAAATGTAAAAATAAAAATTGATAATAAAAACATTTTTTATTACATTATTTAAAATAAATGTATACTATAATAACTAGAACACAGATTTTTTTAGGTTAAGTTCATACTTCAAGCATTTAATTAATGCTGTTATTGCGAACGAACAACTAGATTTGTTAAAGTTATTTATAGTTCTATTTAAACACAAACACAAACTGTTAATGAACGACACGTCAATATTAAGTTCACCCAGGTTCAAAACAAAACAATAACTCACCAGTTGTAGTTTCTTGTATTTCCGTTGGAGGCGCTAATGTCAGCTCTAGGAATTCTTGTAAATGTTTCGGAAGATTGGAAACGTTTGCTTCTTCATCGCCCAAACGAACGTGTACGTCTTCAGGTAAATGCGTTTCTTCTTTGTGCTGATTTTCATCAACTTCCTCACTATCGGCATCTATTGGGATACCTAATTTATTCATTCTTTCTTTAACTCTTCCCATGAATTCATTTTCTAGTTTGTGTGTGTCGATAAATGTGTTATTGTCATTATCTTCTATTTTAGAATACATCGATGCAGGTCTGTTTGATATTTTGATGACTTTTTGTTGTCGTCTCTCTGATCTTTCAGCCACTTTATCCATGTATTCTTGATACATTTTCTCTCTGAACAGTTCACCTCCTGTCGGTGCAGGTGTATAGATAGGCGGTAGTGATTTAGGTCTATCGCGCCGTAACTTGTGGAAATCTGAATCCATCACAGCAATATCCCCTTGTTTTGATATTTTATACTTATCCGCTTCGAACTGCCTTTGATATTTATTTCCCGTTGTATTCATCCCGAAACACTCCCAAGTATCGGCATCTATAAATGGAAACTCGTTTTGATCGGTAACACTTTTATTTTCATTTACATTTTGAAAATCAATCTCCGTATTCGAACCTACATTCTGACTCATTGTTAACCAATTAGAAATAAAATTATCGCCAATAAACTTACGATACTCTTCGGTTTTCTGCAATTTGCCCGCACTATTTTCAACACAGTTCATTTCCAACGGGATTGTGTTATTACGCAAGTCGTTGAAGCCCGAAAACTTCGACGCGTCAGTACCTTGGATGATGGCCAATAGTCTCGAAGTACTGCTACCCGTTGATCTATTAACATCGGGATCATCGAAATGCTCGTTTATTTCTGTACTCTGTGACGTCATCGCTGCACAAACACCTGCTTCTTTAATAACATTATCATTCATGTTTATATAGTTTTGTTTCATGTCATGATTCACTGCATTGTTTGTACAGGTAGGTTTATCAACAGTTTTCGTAAAATCTTTTCCCCGTAAGTCTCTTTCAGTATCATTTAAAATGTTAACGAATTCTGCAGTTTTTTCTAAATTGTATCGTTTCCTAGATTCTGTATTTATACTGTTATCCGTCTCATTTATAGATTTATTATTTGTGAATATATTTGTTTTAAATTTAATTGTAGTTTCTCCGCTACGAATTGCCTCCAATTCTTTCCATTTTTCTTCAATTTCAACGTCAGACTCACATGTCACAAGGTTCCCTGAATCTGATTCATATTTCTTCGATTTTAGTTCTACACCATTATTATCTTGTTTGAATCTAGTTTGTCTGTATTGTTTCAAAGCTAGAAGACTTGCAGCTTCCGTTAATAATTCAGGAGTGTAAAACCCACTTTTATCTGACTCGTGGTTATCTAATCTCAATAAATCTGGTGAATTTGTAAAATCCGGTGTTGAACTTTTATCGTTTATAGGTGAAAAAGAATTTCTCTTGTACTGCTCGTGATAGCCACGTCTTTCCATAAACTTTTTATGCAGGTCTAACAAACCAGAAGCTTCTTTTGGTGTTGGCATTGTTTTAGTTTTTGACTGTGAAGGCGATAGACAAACCAAAAGTCTAGGATCAACAGAAGTTGGCATGCCTACCCATTGGTTTTCTTCAAGAGGAGGAGGAGAAGAAGGTAAACAAGAAGAGGGTGGTGAAGTTACCATGACTACACTTCCAGGTGGAGATACCATAACTACACTTCCAGGAGGTGAATTAAATGGGGAGATCTTTACAGGTAAAGGTTGACAAGTTATATTTTCCAGCTCCTGATAAGATGAAGACCGTCTTGTCGAGACTCCTGATGGAGGTAAATGAGATAATTTATATCCTTCATGATTCACCTGGAATGGTTTATCTTGAGAATAAAACCCTATTTGTTCTAAAAAGTAGCCACCATTTGGAAGAGACACAACAGCATTTTCAGCAAGTCTTTTTAGGCTTTTTGGGTTTATTAAGCATTTCTTTTTCCTGTTAAACGATTCATTGGCATCGTTTTCAGCTTTATCTTCTGATTCTGAAGACATGGGTGACTGTCCAGGATAATATTTTGCAGTACTTTGTGAACCTGTACCACTGCTCGATGAACCTTGGCGAGAATATGTAGGAGGAGGTGTTGTTGCGTCAAGTTTCTCTTGAGGCACTGGACAATCACAATTATCGATATTTTGTTCTGCTATTTCTCTGTTTACTTTATATTTTTGATCGTTAAATGTAGATAAAATGGAAAATGAGTCGTTTTCTAACGAATTAGTATCCGAATCGATTAAATTTATTTTCTCTTCCGGATTAGGATCAAGTGTATATTTTGGTTCTGAGTTTTGCGTTGAATCGTTTAGTAAGTTTTCGACTTTCGGTAAACATTTACCAAAAGTATCTTTATTAATTTCATAAGTATTGTTTAAAATATCAATTATTTCTTGAACTTTATTTTTCTTTTGTTCCTTTTCATTAACATCCACTACATCACAGATTTCAAGTGTGTTTTTCATATCATTAAGATCAACCTCATGCACTACTACAAGTTCAGGTTTTGTTAGGCTGTTGTTTCTCTTATTGTGAGTTTCCCTAAAAGTTCGGTTCATTATTTCTTCATCGTCTTCACTATTATCTCCTAAATACACAATTTCGACACCTTCAACATCCTCCAATTTTGTCCCATTTCCCCACGAAATATCAATACCATCTTCATCTGAAGTTTCTATATTGTCTTCATCCGAACCAAACCAGTCGTTTGGTATACCATGAATTTCATTATTTTGTCTAATAATCGTAGAGTTCTCCCAAGGTCGACTAAAATCTGGTATACGTTCAACGTCACTAGGATCACTGCCTTCTTCAGTAATAACTTCTAAATGTCTCCTTCTATCAGCTGGTATATAACAAGTTTCTGGAATACAACGACTTCTGATGTGCTTGTAGACTACTATTTCTTCTTTTGTAGAATCAGTTTCCGATCCAGAGGTTAAACTCGATTCTTCGTGTGATTTGCTTGACGATGAATCATCAAATTCTTCTGGTTTCGTTAGATCCAGTGTTTTTAAGTACTGTCGTAATTGTTTTTCTTCTTCCGGTTCTATTAAAGGATCACGAATATCGTGTACTGACAAATTATAATCATCGAACTGGGCGTCAGTATCCACTACAATCTTTGCTGAAGTTATTTCATTTGAAGGTAAATATATTAACATGTCGGAATGAATTTCATCATCAGAAGATGAGAATTGAGTATGGGAACTTGTTGATTCGATGTCCGAAACGCTGTCCCAACTTAATCTCGGCGTGTTTGTTATTTCGGCGAGGTTATCTGGAGGGTGAATAAAAACAGAAACAGGACTTTTACGCAGTAACACTTCGCTCGTCTCCATTGTTGATTCTGAAGTTGTGCTTTTGACAACTGATTGGGTCGCAATTTGTTGTGTCGGAAGTACTCCTATTTTACAAGTTAATTTTTTATTATCCTGTGAATCATCATCGATGACGGAAATCGTTGCAGTCTTTTCAGAATCTACAACAGTATTCGCAAAAGAAACTTTCTTTACGTCACTTCCAATACGCTTTTCTTTACACAGCGTACAGTCATGCATATTACTAGAGTGCGTTTTCACTTGTTCTGTTATCAATGAATTTTTATCTGTCTTTCGAGAATTTTCAGGTAAAATAACATCTTCTTTTTTCGGTAGTACAATTTCTTTAATGACAATTTTTGAACTGTTTTTACTACTTTCAGACTCGACAACAGATATATTCTTTGTGTAAACAGATTTTGAAATAGTTTCCGTTGAATGTTTTATATTTGTTTCCGGTAAATTAACAATACTTGGATTATCGTTTGAAATATTCGTCGGAAAATGTTCAACTTCCTCATGTTTTGTTTGAATATCTGCTGTTTTATTATTTTCTAATTTATTTAATTCTCTGTTATTGACACTTTGGTTTAAAACTTCACACTTGTTTTGTGTTTCACGTTTCACTAAGGAAGATGTTATTTCATCAACAACACTGTCAGCTGATCTATTTTCTGCAGCTGTTCTATCTAGCCAAGCATTAACAGTTTCACTTTCTTCCTTCACTAAATCTGGTAGTTCTGTGAGTTTTTCAATTGTCCCAGAATGTAATTCCCGAAGATCTTCTGAATCAACTACCACCAATATTTCTACCAAGTCTTCATCATTTGATACGTTGTCACTATTTTCACCTTCTTTTGTTAACGATAATTCGTTTTCTTTAACCAATGTCAAATCACTGTCTTCGTTAATTAACTGTGTATTGTACTCTTCTGTAATTAACTCTTCTTGTCCATTTTTCTTCTTGTTGTTAAGTCTTGCTTTTCTCATACGACGAGCACGACTTGACGACATTCCTGTTGATTTACAATTTACTTCTGTTTCTATCAATATAGTCTTTGATATCACAGTATTTTGCACTTCTTGCACAGTTTTAGATTTGTTTTGTTCAGTTTTCTCTTGGTACTGTCGACTTCTGGATTTTTTTCCTGAATCCCAACCCCCCAAACGAATACAATTTAACTAGTTTTTTTTTTACAAAGGAACATAATCTAAGTAAGGGAGTAATTATTGTCACCATACAAAATACAACATAATTCAATGTGACAACTAAAAAACAAATTTGTTATAAATCTGCATCAACTTACTCAAGTCACACAACTTATTAATAACTATATTAAAATACAAAACAAATTGCCTGATCTAAACTATTTATGTAATATATAAACTAAAGAAGTATATAACTAGTTTAATAAGTTTTTAAATTATTGATAAAATTTTAATTTGCTTGAAGACAATTTACTTCTTAAATGAACGAAGAAATTTGTAGTTGCTTAAAACCTATTTTATTATTTATTATTGAGAAAAGTATTTATAAAATGCGTTTATTAGGGACTATATTAGAGTCAATAATAATTTCCACTTCAAATGCGAACTTTGTTAATTAAATTGGTGCTCAGTTGTATCTAAAGAAATATAAAATTCGTCTCTAAATTTTAAAAAACTTTTTTTTGCGTTGATTTTATGATTTTAATCTATTTTAAATTTGCAGTAAACATAGCTACAGTATCGATTGTAATAAGTGATATATTACGAGTTACACTATCACAGGTCATTTCTGTATACAATCTACAATAATGAGTATGTTGGTAGTTTTGGAACTGTACATTTGTAGATACTATGAAACATATTCTGGTAGCATTATTTTACCAGCCAATATGAACCATATCTTTGTATTAAAGTAGTGGATAAAGAAATACATTAGAAATGTTTAGAAAAGTGAAATGAAACTTTGTAAAAGTACCAGGAATCGTAGAAAAAATCTTGAAACGTAAATTATAAGATAAAATAATCTTTAATGGAAATACTTATATTTAACATCTTTTAAAACGACTTTGGAGATTTGATTGCAACTCGTGATTTCTTCCCTTGACAAAACGTGATTTTTACGTGGCTCATACTGCAATGGTCTTCCAGGCCAAACCTATCACGTACATTTTATAATCTCATGTACTGTTGTATTTTCCAACACTATTGTTGAAAAAAATACTTATATCTTCAGCATTACTTGTATACTTCTTGTCACGTCTTGTTACTACGATACTAAATCAAGAGGCAAGCAAACCTGTGCCTTTACGATAATACGTTATTTTACTGGTGTACTCCTATTTAGCCATAACACCCACAAATGTTACCTATCTTATAAGATAATTATCGCGTATTGTTTACGACCTTACGATATTTATCTTACCGCTCTAGCGTGCCATCAGCCTAACCCAAATTGAAATAGAACAATCTAACTAGCAACTGGAAACCATTATATGTTATACTAAAGTACTGGGATAACAAAAACCAAAATTTATAGATAATTAAAATTTTTAGATGTTATCTTAAAACATTCATATCTGACCATTTTTTGCCAGATTAAGTATAGTGCCAGATTAAAATTATTTTTTACTCAAGAATTATTGTCTCAATTTATTATTATTGATTACATTATAATATAATACATTATTATTGTCTCAAATGTATAAATGTTGACTTTCTTATTTTTCTATATTTCAAGGTCACGTTTGTGCCAAGATATAAATTTCGTTTTTTGTATGTCAGAAACTGTATTAAATATCAAATCATCCTCCATTTCTTCCAACTGTGTATGAAAAGGAAGAGATAAAACTACACAAGTATATATTATCATTAACGTACTCCTTAAGTGGTGTTTTAATTCTAATTGGTATTTTTTTCCCCACATAAAGAAATAAAAATTTCTAACTAAATTTGTAGAAAATTAAATTCTACCAAAATTAAATTTAATATGTAATTTTACAAACTTATCAGAAAAAAAACATATAAAATAAAATATTAGTATTAAAACACCAGTTGCCATTTTGTAAAAAAATACAAAATGGCCGACAGACGTACAATGAAGCCTTTCCGGACCCATGCTTATATAAACTTTTTTCCTTGTTTTAAACACTAGAATCAGCTCCTTCAATCCATGCAATTTTGAATTACCAGTATAAACCTATTTCAAAAACATGAATACCAATTTTTAATTTAACTACAAGTTACAATAATCTGTCTGTAAAGAATCTTCTATAGTTAGCTTACCTTTGGCATTAGAAGAACTAGGAGCTGTAGAATCTACGGCAATATCGACGACGGTTGTTGAGGAAGGGGCAGCCGCAGGAGTAGAGTTCACAGACTGAGTTGAACTTCCTGCTGTATCACCTAGACATGAAAACATTTCGATTTAGTCTATTATTTTAAGAATTACATTTTAAGGGACTTTACAAAGTAAAACTGTTTTAAAATCTATTATAATTGCCAATGACATCGTATTACGCTCAAAAACTGACTGGTAATATTTACATAGGACATTTTAAACAAGAAAGTTATTATTTAATTATTACCGCAAAACATTGTGTATTAATTTGTAATGACATGTCAATACATATTGAAATATTAGGGATACTAGATTTGCCTTATATTTACCTTGGGGCATAATATTAGAAGTATGTATTGCCAATTAAATTATAGGGGGGGGGGATGTAAGGCGAAAAATCTCTCCGGCATACGAAATGAAAAATAGTATAAAGGCGTCTAATTCTTGAAAACTCTAATAGCGTTAGGGTCGGAAGAGAACAACAGTTGGTTAAGGATGGGTCTAACCCAAGACTAGGTGACAAAAGGTGTAGATCTAGCTAGAGATAACTCAGGGATCCGCGTTGTCGATCTAGTGGAATGTCGATCAGATGAAACTATAACTGTATGACAAAGGAAGAGGTAAAGTCCAATGGTATTGGATACAAGAAATATCATCTAGTATCTATCCTTCAATGTCAAAACGCCAGCCTGACACTGACGTTATCCTTTGACCTACTGAAACTACAAAAAAAGCATTGCGTCTGTTGTTAAATTTTTTAAATAGTTTGTCTCTTGTACATTTTTTGTAAAGTTAACAGTTTTCAAGATATTCCACGTTAAAAATTTGTAACGGCCGCCATTTTGAAAATTTTAAAAATAAATTCTTTGTACTTTGTACACTTGTTAATCGTAACATGTAAAATGCTTATTCCAAATTTAAACTCGATATCTTATCTATTTCCAGAGTTAAAGTGAGTTTTTGTAAAAAAACAAAATGGCGTCTAGCTGTTAAACAAAGTGGAAATTGAAAAAAAATTATTCTTCATTTTCAGCTTAGAATCACACATAGAATATTAAAATGCATAGCCAGCCCAACCTTTTTGTAACACCCTGTATTGACGGTGCGATAATATTCTTATAAAAAAAACTTGAACTTTAACGACCTGTAAATAGTGAATGATGTGCTCTGAGCAGAGAAATGTCATTTTTATAAGACCTGGTGGGAGAGTGCTAGAAATTGTAATAGTTTAAAATAATAAGGATCAATTGTTGTACACGTTAGTTTAACCCTTATGAGATAATAATTTATTTTTCGTCATACTGCTTCAAAAACAGCTGTTTCCAATACATGCATTGAGATTCTAAAGTTGTTATTTTTAGTCATAGGACCTAAAAACATCAGCTGAGGTCGAGGTCATCAGCTGTTACTTCGTTTATACGAATTAATTAAAGATTGAAAGCATCTATAAAAACAACCGATACTCTCGATTGTAAATAACCGTTAAAACAGCTGTTACCTTCGATTTGAATGTAAATAGGTTATAACATTTTAGTTTTGTGAAATTGTTTTCTTATATTGTTTGCAGTATTACGAAAAATATAGTTCATCACTTGGATCAAAAGAAGCTTTTCGATACTCGCTCATTTTCCGGCCGAGGTGGAGCCGAGTAGTTTAACCTCAAGTGGTTTCACTTTTGATCCTAGTGATTAAATATAGCCTACAAGTAGAATCGAGCCTTGAGGAATTTAATAAAGAAGCCTTACATTAGAAGTTTTATTAAGGGTGGATACATAATCAACATGAACTCTTAAAACTTGTTATGATATCCCGATCAGTGCACATTTCATAGTTCTCGTGGATTGATATATTAGTCAGAACTAGCACAAATCGAATTTCCCTGATAGCTATTTCCGAAAAAAACCAAACTACAAATACAATAGTGGGAATTAAAGTATCTGAAATAGAGCTTTATTTTGAGTGTAATCTGGTTGTCCGTGACGCACCGATGAGAAGCGGCATGTCACGCACCGACTGTTAACCGTGCAACCGTGTTGATCTACGTACACCATGCTATACATTTTTCTAAATTTTATAAAATAAGACTGTACAGAGAAAATAGGATATTACTCTATTATTACTTACCCAACGAAGTATAGGGTGAGTTTGGTAATAGTTAAAATGTTTTGGTTAATCTTCACGTAAACAGAAAATGTTATTTTTGAGAATCCGTCCGTCCGTCGTTGTTGTCGTCAGTACGTAAAGCACGATACCAACCACAGAAATAAAAATAAGAACAGGAATACTGTGCCCATATAGAACCATATTGAAATTTAGTAAAATTGAATGAGAAATTTCAAAATGGCAGCCATGTTAAACGTTTTTTGTTCATATCTCGTTTATTTTCAACTTATACGTACTAAATTAGATAAACAATTACAGATTACAATTCTGCATGTAATGGTACCAACCTGACAGCTCTACGACGACAAATAGGGAAGTTATTGTTAAAATGTAATTTGAAACATTTACCTCCAGATAAAATTAATAATCGTACGGCTACGAGATCCGAAAGAACCGAGATTTGACACGAGCGAAGCGAGTGGAGGCTCTAAATATATACAGTGTTCCGAAAATGTCGTACCAAACATTAAGTGGTGGTTATATTTGGTTACATATGTTCGGAAACGCTTAGTTTCTCATCTGTCGGCCATTTTGTCTTTTTTTGAGAAATAATTATAGCTTTTGAAATTATTAAGATTTCGAGTCGAAATTTTGTAGGCCTATATACATTATTTATGCAACGGTTTACCAGTATAACAAGAATCAAATCGTTATCGCAAACAGTTTCAAAATGGCCGCAGTTTATACTTTTTGTAAAGTTAATGGTTTTAATGATATCCAGTAATAAAAAAATGCAGTCACCATTTTAACAATTTATTGGATAAAGTTTTAATTTTTTTCAAAATTTTTAATTATATATATATATACAAAAAAAAAATTTATAGATTGAAAACGAAGAGGTAATGGACATGTTTTTTAGGAACTTTTATTTTATGTTAAATCATTTAACCATCATTTAAAGTTTGGCACGATATTTTCGCAACACCCTGTATATTTTTACGAGACCCGTTAGAAAATAGTAATCTACACAATTACCAGGTAAAGAAAACCTGTAAAAACTGTTTTTAAACAAAATCTACTGAGTAAGACACCTTGATCTACGAATACAATTTAACATTTCCTACAAGGTACAAGAAACCAACTTTTGGGTATTGAATTTAGTAGATTTGCTTGTATAACATTTTATGATCGGACTGGGTAAGTATCATGATGGAGCCATGGTAGTTTTTGGTGATACCAAAAACGAACGTTACTCAAAATCAGTATTTCCTTATGAGTGTGGTAGTAAGAGGTCATATTTCATAATCTGCTAGTTAAAAGAAATATTTTTGCCAGAGGAAATATGCAATTAAGTAAGGATAAATGACGTACAGTAGAATTGCCGGAAAGAAGAGGAAAGTAAAATTGCACTTGAGAGAAATGATGTCACTTAAGAAAGTCCTTTGGAAACTTGAAGGATGTCAAAGGGTTAGGCCAAAGATAACGTGGATTAGAGAAGAGAAACTCAGAAGGGTCGAGGAAATGTAAGGCTTTGAAGAAGGAATCAGATGGTGGGATCTCATGTTGGTCCTGTGCTGAAGACTAAATAGACAAATAGAAAGTTTAACAAAGTGTTTATTTTAGAAATTACTTGATACAATTTTTAATATATCGTAGGCTATGAACCGGAAATTTTTCCTATTTTTTCGTTCGTTTTTTTTTTTTTTTTTTTTTTTTTTTTTTTTTTTTTTAATTTGATCTTGATATGTACATGGAGTTATCACATAGAAAAATATCACAAAAAAAAATTGAACACAAAATCCCCCTATTAATAGCTTATTTTACCTACAATTAAAAAACAAATTCACGTTATGAATCGCTTAAATCGAGAGAAGAAATTTGTATATCTATTCCAAGGTAGATAGAAATGATTAAATTAGAATTATTGTATCTTCAAGAGAACTTTGGAAAACTTAAATTAAATATTATAATCGACCTTTTCGTGGGACAAACGACCTTTAGTACACGATGGAATTCCATTTTAAATTAAACATTTAGGCACCTTCAAAAATCATTGTGGAAAATAATATCTTTAATTATTTAATAAATATAGGCTAATAATTACCATTTTAAAATTTAGTAATTATGATTACAACATAAATCCCTACTTCGAAACAAAGCAAATAAACGTCGTCATTGTAATTCTAAGTCAAATTTGAATTGAAAACGTCAATTTTCACAATTCTTTTTCTAATTTTCAACAAATTTATCTATAAACAGGAAATTCCAAATCTAGTTTTTTTCAATCTTTTAAAAACAAAAGCAACTATAGATTTGTCGTAAAATTTACTAAAAAAAGTTGTTTTTGTACTTTTTTTGTAAAATAGACAGTTTTAGAGTTATTTCAATTTAAAAGATTTGAATGGTCGCCATCTTGAAACGAATTGAGTTACAATAATGAAACTTAGCATACTAACAGAAACTGAAAATAGCAACAATTTACCCAAATTTGGTTCAATTTTTTAGAACAGTTTTTTTAAATCAAAGTTTTTAGTAAAACACTTACGAACAAAGTAACAAGATATACCCCAGGCTGTATTCACTTATTGGTTTTTTTTTCATCCAAGGAACAATACTTTGAAGTTTGTAAGAAGAGTTCTGGAACACCCGGTATATTTAAGTTACAATAAATAATATTAAATTATAACTTTAAAAAAATACACCCTTGTAATATTTATCGGCAATTTTTATATTGAAAATTAGATTAAAATTATCAATTTTAAAACGAATCTTTCTCAAGTGGCAGCCACTGCCCACTTCTCTCCTAACTATTTTAAATTCACCACAAAGGCTGCGTTATCCAATTTGATGGCTCTTTATTAACATTAACGTAAAAAGCTAGAAATCATAAAAATCTATTAATTATCTTCCAATTATGTTACTAACAACGCATTTACATTAAGAAAACACTTCAGAAAATATTAAAAAAGAGCAATCTAAACTCTGGTTGTAAAAGAACCCGAAATCAGAAAACTCGTATTTTAAAACCTAAAAGTCAATATATCAAAAGCAGATCTGTACCGGAAACCGGCGATTAGCATCAGAGTAGGTTTGGATTTATTTGTGTCAAGTGGCGTCTCGCATTACTCTCCCCCCCCTCCATCTGACGCCATAAGGTGTATAATGCCTAATTAATTTAGACAGCAAACATATAGCGGCGGTATCTATCAAACACCACATAGTTTATTTAAGAAATAACAACGCTGGTGTAGAGATTACTAAGTTTAAAATTACTTTATGTAGAATAAATTAGGTTAGTTTAGGTTAGCTTTGGTTAGGTTGAGTTAGGTTAGGTTAGATTAGTTTGAGTTAGGTTAGGTTAGCTTTGGTTAGGTTGAGTTAGGTTAGGTTAGGTTAGAATAGGTTAGGTTAGCTTTGGTTAGGTTGAGTTAGGTTAGGTTAGGTTAGAATAGGTTAGATTAGCTTTGGTTAGGTTGAGTTAGGTTAGGTTAGGTTAGAATAGGTTAGGTTACCTTTGGTTAGGTTGAGTTAGGTTAGGTTAGGTTAGAATAGGTTAGGTTAGCTTTGGTTAGGTTGAGTTAGGTTAGGTTAGGTTAGAATAGGTTAGATTAGCTTTGGTTAGGTTGAGTTAGGTTAGGTTAGAATAGGTTAGGTTAGGTTAGGTTAGGTTGAGTTAGGTTAGGTTAGAATAGGTTAGGTTAGCTTTGGTTAGGTTGAGTTAGGTTAGGTTAGAATGTACGCTCAAGATAAATCGTCTATTAGACGAATATGTTTTGAATTAGTTTGATTTAAATCATCATCAGCTGATTCAGGTTCAACTGATAAATGTAACAGATTGAGGTTATGTTACGCCATTTATGTAAATTAATTACTACTTATGTTAATAAAATTTTATTTATTTTTGAGTTTTATTATTACTACAATAATCCAGGTTTTTGTTAGTGTCCTTTTGCTACTCCAATTAATGTCTTAACTTCTTGTATGATAAAAACACGCTTTTAAAAATGCAATTCAATTGAAATACGTCAACGGAAATCGGTACTCAATTATTTTTCTTTCCGTGTATAAATTAAGTTTGTAAGGTTATATAAATTGATTAGGCTTTTTTATATGTTTTCAACAATAATTTGAATCCTACAACGTGGAACAAATTTATTTATGATTTTGCTTAAAACACAAATTGACAGGTACCATTACAGTACTTACCCAGCCCCAACTTACAACGGAGTATAAGCAGATCCACTAAATGTAAGTTTGCTTCTTTGGCCTTGTATTAGACCTAACCTAACCTAACCTAACCTAAAATAACCTAACCTAACCTAACCTAACCTAACCTAACCTAACCTAACCTAACCTAACCTAACCTAACCTAACCTAACTCAAACTAATCTAACCTAACCTAACCTAACCTAACCTAACCTATTCTAACCTAACCTAACTCAAACTAACCAAAGCTAACCTAACCTAACCTAACCTAACCTATTCTAACCTATCCTAACCTAACCTAACCTAACCTAACCTAACCTAACCTAACCTAACCTATCCTACCCTAACCTAACCTAACCTAACCTAACCTAACCTAACCTAACCTAACCTAACTTAACCTAACCTAACCTAACCTAACCTAACCTAACCTAACCTAACCTAACCTAACCTAACCTAACCTAACCTAACCTAACCTAACCTAACCTAACTTAACCTAACCTAACCTAACCTAACCTAACCTAACCTAACTCAACCTAACCAAAGCTAAACTAACCTAACCTTCACCTCGTAATTGTGAATCATTACTTTCTTGACGGCTAGGCACCTTAAAAACTCTCCACTAGTTTCTTTCTTTTTTTATGTCTCAGAAACTATCGTGCCCCGAACCTGATCAAGTCTCCGCTATGCTTACGTGACGCGGCGTTCGTAACTTTACGAATATCACATTTTATTGAAACTTTAGGGTTTACAATTATATATTTTACAATAACTTCGCTTGTAGTCTTAACAAGAAATAATTACATGTAGAAATTAAATCTGCAGATTTGTTTCTAGTTGAACGTGTTGTAAGTTGAATAAAAAAAAAATAAATAAAAAATAAATAAATAAAAAAAAAAACAGTTTTAAATGGTCGTTTTGAAATTTTTATTTCGATAGGGTTCTACATGAACAGACTTATATAAAAAATATCTAAGATCTTGTAGTAAGCCTACATATTAAAATACATCCCTAAAAGACAGACTTTTATATCGATTCGTAATTACACGATTAATCGTCGTTTTTAACACCCCCCAGATAAATAAATAATAACTATACAAAATAGTTTTTTAGAATTTTTCAATAAGTTTGAAAATTTTGTTACTGTATCATATTTCGAAATTTTCAAGAAAATTAAAAGACAAAAACTTTTTAAATTACAGGATAAACCGAGTTAAAATTATTATCCGTAAAAACGGAAAAACTTTATGACTTTTAATTTTCAAAATTTCTCAAATTTGTACCCTGCGAAACACTAGTTTGTTGTGTGCAATTATCATGAAATATATTTTCCTTTTTTTAGGAAGATCTATTATTTAATAACGCCATTATTTTTCCCATTACCCCAATTTGTGATTTATTTCAAATTGGAAGTCATGAAGAATTATTGATTAGCGTTATCACTGATTCAAAAATTCTTGTGTAATCAGTGAATAAGTAATATGTTTGATATGTCGTTACTCTTTGACCTACAATAAATAGCAGTACTAAAATATCGTGTTTTTAATTAATTAAAAGAACAACAGATCTTTCTATTGTAACGTTTATAGTTTTAAAACTACTTGGGAGCCGTTGCTTGAAATCCAGCAATAATTTGTTATTAAATATTTTAAATTTAAACACTTGTAAATTGATTTAAAGAGTTCATTCATTGGTCCAATTGTAAATAGTATAACTTTAGCTGATATCCTTAGTGCTCGTTTATACGAATTAATGTTCGTTTCCTCATTGTTAAGTCCACGCATAATTCTCATGCATTTGCTGTGATAAACACGCCAGGTATAAGTTTCTGTTCCTTTTAATTGGATGCGTTGTGACTATTAAAAGTACAATGAGAAACTGTTCAATAAGCTTTAAAAAAATCATGGAAAAAAATTTAACAAACTTAAAAATTCTAATTTAAAAAATTGTACAACCTAGTAAAAACGAACTGATAAATATTATATTTTATAAAAAAACAAATAATCACAACACAAATAACAATACTTCTTTGACAAATAATATTTTTGTTTAGGTTACTTTAAAATTTTTTTTGTTTATAATAACAGTTGTTATTATTTGATTGGTTTAGTTGAAAATGTATGTTTTTTTATATATAAGAATTTATTATAAAGACAGATGTATTTAATTACAGATGTTTATAAATTCTTAAATAAAATTAGCATGCAGTCAATAGTAAAACCTTTCATCTCTTATACTTTTCTTCCCTTATATTCCATCTTTTTAAAATTTGGACGGAAACAACTTTGAGCTGAAGTGATTAAAATGTTTAAAACAAATTTTGATAAAAATAAAATCAAATTTTACCTAACTTTAGTTACATTTTTTTTTTTATAAACAAAAACACATATTATTAGCTAATATATTCCCAAACTTCATCATAATCGGTCGTGTGGATCGATAAAGAGAGACAGAATTTGTTTAACACTTTTTTGACTTTCTTCCCCTGATATAAAACTTATAATTGCAATTCCAATCCATCGCAAAGTTTCTAAACACGTTCATTTCTTAAAATAAAATAAATTTAATTTAATTTTAATAAACTATTAACATTTATTTAATACAGAAATCTTAATTAAATACAAATCCATACTGAAAACCAGCAAAACACTCCACAATTGTATCTTAAATCCACACAGTACAACACTAATTCCAATCCAATCATTTACACAGAAGCCTACCTGTGAAAAGTTACAAATCCAACACAGGTGACTTGTTAACAACTAACTTCATGTAAAATGTAAACCACTAAAGTAAGGGAGGGAGAGGGGAAGGCGTGGGCACCGGAAGGGTGTTACTCTATGGTTGTTCCCTCGACCGTGCAACACACACAATGGAAAACATAACCTATCAATTCTGATATCGATCTACTGGATTTTATAAACAAATTTTATCAAACAGTTTTGGTACGATCGGCCCCAAATTATTTCCGATCCAATTTTTTCTCTTTGGTTTATTTTACAGCTGTTATCAATCGTGTTGTAAATTAAATAAGAAGAAATGACCGGATACTTACAAGCACGTATGTAGCAATCCCAAGGTCCTAGCTGGATCTACACATTTTTCATGTAGTCTTGGGTTAGATTACTATTAATTAATGTTTTAATCATCTTGACCAACCCTGATGCCATTACAGTATTCAAGGGCTAGGTATCAAGGATCGAGTTATTTTATGTTCTTTTCTTTTTTATTTTTTACAATATCAGTCGAGACGTTTTTAGTTTTTAACGACAAGATAGGTTGCAATTACAGCGGTATTAAAAACTAATCCAACAAAAATAGATACAGAATATAGGTTTTATTCATGTGAACTACTCTTTTGAATCGCCGATTGAAGATAGAAAAGATGAAAAACTGTCTTAATTTCTAAAAAAAACTGTTAAACCGATTTTAGTTAAAACTACTAAGCAGAGTTCGGTTACTAATAACGTATACAAACTAACTGTTTTGGAGTATTTGTTTTAGTACTAAACACAACAGTTCGAAATAGGGATAAGATAGAACACCACCTGGTGACCCGGAAAGATGGTTGAAAAGAGACGCAAGGATAGTAGAATGAGGAACAGTTCTTCTCCGTACTAAAAGGGAATCGTAGATCTGATTGGGATTTAAAGAGAGTAGATCTATTAACAAAGTTGAACGGGAGGAGTAGCTACTAATAGTTCATCCGGTTTCTATAATTGCTTTAGACGTCCATAAGGGTAACACCAGGAGATTGTTTTCCTTGTTTGAAGGTGAAAAACATTTCTGTCATCATCGCCTTAAAAAAGAAGAAGAAGAAAAGGACCCAAAGCTTTCGAATATTTTAATAGCATTAGGTTCGAAAAAGAACAAGAGTTGTTCAAAAAAGACTTGAAAGGCAAGATGAAAGAGAGAGATCTAACCCAAGAAAAAGATCCAGCTAAGTTCCCTTGAGATTGTCACTAAAGTAAACTGCTGGTAGTGACAACAGGAGAGTGGTGTGTGGGATAATGTTTGGAACAGATAAAGGGAAACAGTCGTATAACAGTTTTTTGACTTCTCAGTTTTAGCTCTGAGATGCATGCTTAGATATTAAGGTTGGTGGTATTCTTATTTAATTTTACTTCTTACATAGGCTTAGTTTCTAGTTTCATGTTTCTTTAGTTTTTAGTCGCTTGATAACGGGAATTGATTCTTATTCCCGAAACGTCGTGTTTTGATTTTTAACACACAAATGATGGCAAATGTCCGAAAAATGTATAATAATAAAAAAAAGTCGTATAACGTATGAGTTTTGATTTTTGTGTCCAAATTGTTTCAAAATGTAAACATATAGTGTATAGAATTAAGTATAGTAAAGTCGAATAAATCTTCATTATTTAATATTCATGAAGTGTTATTAAATTTAAGTCTTAAAATACCCTAAGGAACGTAAACTATTCAAAATTTACAAATATTAGAAATTCTAAATTTCGGAGTTATCTGTAGAACCAAAAACAGATATGACTGATATTCAAATACATTTTTTTCTAAATCTAATTAAAAATTTGCTAAAATTTGAACATTAATAACATATACAATAAACCATAAGTAAAAGAAAATCCCGGAGTATTGCAAAACAAATTGGTAACCAATCCGGAGGCACAGTTTTTTATTTGTAGTATGTAGTTCTGTTAATTTGTATTATTCCTGTAGTTATGGTGATAGCTCTGGTTCAGTTTCAGCCCTGTGTTACTTTATAATAGATAATATGTAGATTTAGTTTCCAATATACTCCAAAGCTAACCTTTGTTGGATTTCATGTTACTTATTTTATAGGTTTATTATTTGAAAACGAGTGTTGATAAATAATCTCAAAACGTTGTGTATTTATATATAGACAAATGATAACAAATATTAACTTTTGGAACATTCTGTAGTTTTATATCAAGCTGTGTCAAGCTCTGTAACCACCCCTATATATTAGAGCTTTCAAACTCCATTTCTACGTCAACTACAAATTAACAAAAATTATACAAATTAAATCGTAAACAATACTAAATTTGAAATTCGATTTTTGAAAACCCTATACTTTTCCAAAATTGTGTAATTTTTTATACAACATAAATAACAACAGCATTGTGAAAAACTGTTAAAAAGACCTTAATGCCGTAATGTTGAAACGGGTTTCTAATGCAGATTGCTATCGTATCTAACCGATGAGGAAACATGGTATTGTGTAAACATTGCAAGGGATGTGATTTGTTACGGGGAAGCAGGAAGAAGCTGAGTTGCATTGTGAACCGTAGAATGTGCTCCGTCATTATTATAGTACAACTGCAACTCTGGAATGGTTGGAATTGCAACATTATAAATCTTTCAGTCTCAGAACAGAGGAGAATCTTATACATTTATCTTTGAGAATATATTAGAATGTTTTATGTCAAATCACAATAAGATTTGATGTGACAGGTAACATGATTTACGGCATTGTAATTAAAAGTAATGGTAGATCATAACAGAGTGTTTTTTTTAAATCTATCTTGATTTTTCGATCGTGGAAGTAGGTCACACAAGAACAATAAACTGAATATACCGTTAGAAATACAAAATATTAAATTAAGGCTCTTTCAATAATGATTCGAATTTACCCCCTAACCTAACCTAACCTAACCTAACCTAACCACAATCACTGGAAACTTTAAAATAAAACACAATTATTTGATTAAAATGTTTGTTGATTAAAAATCAAATAATTGTGTTTTATTTTAAAGTTTCCAGTGATTGTGGTTAGGGGTAAATTCGAATCATTATTGTGAATTTCACCACAGTGCTCAACAAGATTGTATAAGGATCTTTCATTAACATAAATAGTTAATTACATATAGCCCAACCAATAACCCTAATTAATAGCTACTTTGTATTGCATATATACATAAATGTAAATTTAGAAATTAATATAAAAATGTATGTTAAAAATAATAAAATGAAGCTAAATATGATGTCCGTACAAAACATTTTTTTACTATTTCTGTACGATACGAGTTGTTTCAGATATGAAGGATGTCAAAATATTATATTTAAAGTATGAACACAAACATTCACATCCTTTAAAGAATACATGAAAACTTCAACAATAGTGTAATAGGTATACAAATGAAAACTAAAATTCCGGTCAAAAACTAAAATTACATTGCAAAATCATTTCCATAGTGTAAGAAATTTGAATAGTGAATTTCAATTTCTGTAACAATAATTCTCTTGTTTTTTAATCATGGAAAACAAATTCGCATCAAGCGTAACATGTAAGAAATTCCAAACAAATGGAAAAATTTATTTAAATAATTCGTCCTTCAGAGCATTCATAAAAAATATATGTTTAAAAAAATTAATGTACGCCCAAATTTGAGTGACAAAAATTTCTAGATTCTGGAGGACATAAAACAAATCAAATTTAGTCCCCAGCTTAAATCTAACCACTATTGAACGCCTTCCAACATTGGAAGGACTAAAATTTTTGAAGCATTTATGAATTAAATCTTTCACACAGCATATAATATCTTTTTTAATATTTTAAAGTGTATGAAACATTTTATAAAACACAAAACATGATCTGTTTCAAATAGTCTAAAATAGCCAGTGAAGAAATGTATTTCACTAGTGACTCATATATGACGTCATCAGTATGCCTACGTTATGCCAAATAATATCACTAGTTGCAATATTTTCAATTCAATTAAAATAAACTTCAAACAGATATATATTTCCATGTTGTTTAAAGGCAAAAACCTCTCTGTCATAATTGTCTTATCCAAAAAGAAAAAATACCATAAAATACAGACCCTCTTCAATACTCTAATAGCATCCGAGTCGGAAAAGAACAAGAGTTGGTCAAGAGAGATCTGATGGGAAAGATATAACCCAAGACTAGATGGAAAAGGTTTTGACCCACTGAGGTTCCACTCACTAATATTGTTTGTTGAAATATCACATACAAACCTCATACATACCATGAACATAATACATAGTTCATGTATAAGAGTATACTGTTGGTTTATTTAAGAATATCTTAATATATAGAAATGTTTGTCAATTTGTAAAGTACAGCTTAAATACAGCTTTATATTTCTTTACAACAAAATATTGTTTTACTTGTAAACACGATATTAAGTAAAAACAAAAATAAATATATCCATAATAAAGAATTTCCTTCTTTTCCTTATTGAATTTTCTAATAATCCTCATTTCTAAATAAAACACGTTGAAACAATTTAAAGCGTGTTTAATACAAAAACAAAATCTAGAATTCTTACACAGTGGAAAACTTTCGACTTTTCTCTTAAAAATAAAACTCACCGCTTCCTTTACTACTCGCTGATTGTCTTCGTTTCTTATACCTATCCAATCTTCTCTTCGTTCTATCTTGACTTTCGGTCGTACTCCTCCTTCTCTTCTCCCTGTTCTTCCACTTAAGCAACCCCAAGGTACGGAACAACCCCGAACATCCACCGCCATCGTGGTCGTTATTTTTAGATTTGTTGGAAACTTTATCACTGCCTTCAAGAGAAGTCTTTCCACCACCACACATTGGACAGACGTTTAATCGCATCGCCTAACACAACCGGCGTTGTACTGAAGTAGAAACCCTTTACGACATGTAGCTCTAATATTATCAGCAACGTCCTTGACGATGAGTGAGCTAATTTTGTCTCTTATCAGTTAGGTTATGTTTTGTCAACATGAACTCTAGCGTGTTCTCATTGTAACATTCGCTCAGTTGTCCTACTAAAACTGTAATTTTAAAATACGAAATTGTTTTCAGCATTAAAAAAAACATTATATTACCTAAAATTAAAAAAAATTAAATAGTTCAAAGCACATGGCATTGCATTGACTTATCTATGTAAAATTCTAGTTAATACACCTAAAACAATTCTGAAATAGCAAATAATTTAAAGTTATTCCAAAACAATTTTTTCATAAATTTTGGTTTTACTCCAATTCTCACCTACCTACATCTAGAAATAATTTTGAACGTGTTTACAAATTTGAGTCAATGGTTCAACCGTTCTTTAGATAAATAGAAGTGTCACAAATAAACAGTTCTCATTTCCAACACAATTTATATGTATTCACATTTGCAATGGTCAGAAACATTTCGAACACAATTTAATCGTATTCACATTTTAAATCGTCAAAAAACATCGAAAAACGTTGTTGCAAGTTTACACCATAACGTATTTAACTATGTAATTTTAAAGTATGAAATTGTGCAAAAACATTGTACAAACTTTCTCACACACTCATCCCCAAAACCAAATAAAAAAATAACAAAACTTAATAAAAAAATTTTAATTCAATAGTTGTTATTCAAAAAGGAAATTAAACCACAGATAATATTTGAAAACAAATATTTTTATAAATAAAGACCTAAACCTGCGCCATAAACGCGTACTTATCATACACCGCACTTGTTTAATTTGTTTTAGCATCTTTCACCCAACCCGTAATGTCTCTTTACTTGCAATTTTGTACACAGATTTGACTCATTAATTTCCACATTACAGTAAAATTTAAACAAAATCGGTAGAGCAGATTTTGAAAACTACGAATTTTATAACAGACCTACAACCGATTTTTTTTTTACCGATAACTCGTAAACGCCATGTCACCCAAGACTTTTATTTGAGTTTTTAGAGGCTAAACATGGGCAAAATTAAATTAAAACCGTTGGAGCTATTTTGTGTTTTTTCCAACCTACATTTTTTTTTAAGTTAAACCTACATTTTTATTTAATAAAAATTTTAAAATAGTCCCGAGATACCGAAATATGATCGCACACCAAATCTACCACCGCGTTTGGACTCTATAACATTAGTTATACGATAGACAGATATCATTCCAAAACAAATTTTTGAATTTGGGGGACTCTAAACGGGTATATCATCAAAAATGTCGACATAAATTTTTTGACTTCTCACTTAACTTTCTGTATTAACTTTACGATAGTAAAAAGAAAATTCTTTCAAATAAACCTTTCTTTCATTTTTAATATTCGCTAAATTATTAAATGAAATTAAACACATTAAATTTGTGTAATTCCAATTTGTAGCCCACTTTTTCTTCTGTATTATTAAACTTTCTAATCATCACAATTCCTACAACTGTAACTGTATTCATATTGGGTGTGCAGACTAGACTACATGAATAATTTGAAGAGAAATATATCAGTTTATTTTAAAACAGGTTGATTTAAAATACTTAGAACCTCTTTAATTTACTTGCAGTGAGCCACAGCCCACTCTGTATAACTTGCAACAAAGCTACAACAATGACTTTACCAAAAAAACTATACGTAAAACTGTAATATTTAACCGGTGGTGTCTCAATTAGAAAACAAACATGTAAATACCTCTCAAGAAGTCGAAGTTTTATCAGCAAAATGTGACAAAGTTAGATTATGGTAATCATTAAACATGTTAAAATAAAGACAAAACAACGAATAATAAAAAAAAATAAAGAGCTTCTTTACCTCGTGTTGAGAGGGAAGCTGTGAGGATGGAGCTGAAGAAAACGAAATATAAAAATTTGACGTCGGGTAATCCATAAAAGTGAAAGATCAAGACATAGAAGCAGCAGAGAGACGAATGATAACTGTAGAATTGATAAAGTGTAAAGTGTATTAAACAGGATGAACAACATAACAAGACATTTTTCGGAGGGAAATAAATTGAGGATTTTCTAATGTACAGAGTACGTAATGTATGTGTGTGAAATTTGTAAATTAAACAACCGCTAGTTGGGAAGTCCAGGTGTTTATAAACTTTTTAGAAATAATTAAAATAAGATGGCCGGATACAATTAGGAACGAAGAGCTGTGGCGAAGGTCAAAGTAAGATCACTTAGAAGTCCAAATTAAGAGAAGGAAATGGAGGTGGATTGGGCACAGCTCGAAGAACGGAATCAATAGAAGCAGGAAAGTTGGAAGGCTTAGAAACACATCGAGGAGTAGAGCTGCGAGAGGTTGGCGTTATGTGGGAGGAAACTAAGATAATCGGGTGCTATGGAAAGAAACAGTGAAACAACTAAGCTCCAAGAGGAAGGAAAAGGATTCTCGTCACGTTATAAAATGGCGGTTGTCTGACTCTGTTCCTAGATCTGACGTTTTATGTTTAGTTTGTAAACAGACCACAATAGATTTGTTTTTATCCTTATGTGATGCGATCTGAATTAGTCGGGATTGGGACCGAGTCGCCACGATAAATACGGACAGTATATGAGGAATCGTCGTGGCGGACTGTCCTGGGTTGGCTGTCCGTGCTCAGATAGAGTGATTAAGCGATTGAGGTGAAACCCAGTCGAATCTACCAATTGGAGGCGGATAACTTCGTTCCATATTTTTACTTCACCCGTTTTCAAATTATAATATCAGGATAAATAACCGAGATTCGTGGCGTTTTATGTTTTCCTCGGAGACTGTTTGGCCAGTGTAAACTCCGATTTGTGGAGTTGTAAGGCTGTATAGACGATTAGGCTTAAAACTAGGTTTGTAATGTATCTAGTGTTATTTTTATATTTGTCTTCGGATAGTTTTTATTATTGTTTGTAAATTAATTATCAATGCTGATTCCCCGGTGCGCTGGTTGGTTGGACAGGATTAAGTAGTGTTAATTATTGGTTATTTAGGTATTGCGTTGATCCATGGACCTGAGTTAGAAGAAGTGGTACTTCAGATAGGCTTGCTCACAATTAACTATTTTGCCCATAACTGTGGTTACATTTACGATAAAAAAAAGAGCTTATCGCTAAAATGGACGTTTTATACGATTGACTTTTGGTAAAACGAAATTTGTGACGGCGTATTTTGTGTAATAGATGGAATTGTCAAATTAGAATGTTGGAATTTTTTGTAATATATCTTGTACAAACAGAAAATAGGATACCTACATTTACTAGGCTTATATATATTTCCGATATTAAATATTATATTTAATTTAAGAAAAATAAGTAGTTTCCCCCCCCCTTCAAATTATTAGATTTAATTCCCGATAAGAGATAAAATGACACAAAGATTTCAGAAAAGTCCTTAGAATACTACTTGTGACATTTTTACATCAAGTTTGGAAATCGAATTCATTTTATAGATTCACAAAAACGCGTAATTTTAACCGATATAAATACCTTGTAGGCATTTCAGGTAACACAACAATAACACATATTTGCCTTCTATTTTTTGAGACCTGTACATAATTTTGACGCTAATTTGTGTTTAACATAAGCCAAAATAATTAAAGTATTTAAATGGTTAACTGTTTCAAAAAAAGGATGTTAATAAAGTAAATTTTTTTTAACTCAAATTTCATCTCTTGGCTTTATATTTTTGTTGCAACTTACTTCGGAATAAAATAAATTCATATCATGCATGATGAGTTTAATGGGATTTTTAACCTAAACTCTCCCATTTAAATATCATTTCTACCAACACAACGTATTAAAAAAATAAGCAATTATTGTAATACATTTTTATTTCATAGTGGTAATATTATCATAAAATCGATATTTAAAATTGAATAAATTTAATTTCAAAATTTCGAAATATATGGTTGATTTCTAAATAAACCTATTTCAATTTAAAAACATAAATAATTCAACTTTTAGAACATATTTAATAAGTTACGTACTTTAAACTAGTATTGCATTATTTTAAACTGTAAGAAGTCACCATTGATGGTATAAATAGTCATGATTTAAACTAAAAACAATCGCGAAGTCTAATCCGCCAACCACTTTGCACAACCGCAGATTAGCCAACTGCACAACACAAAATTCCACCAATCTGGAATCACGAAACCGCACATAACTGTCAATCAGTGTATAAATAACCTAAGGAGCAAGTAAAGGATATGAGACAGCTTGTCTTTGATACAATACTTCGAACAATGCTTCTCTTCTTTAATGCTGAAGGATACGCCCAGTTTGAGTTACCGCCCTATTTGTAGGTCCTGCATCGAACCCTTCACTGATTTCATTGTTCCTGCAATTACTTTATTTAAGTGTAAAATTACTTTAGAATTAATTGTCTTGGACATATCCACCTTAGTGAAATAAACTTTAATGAAACCATTAAATACGAATTATATCGGTTAATTATTTAATTTAAATCATGTTTTGTTAGGTTAGGTAAACCATTAAGCATAAATTTTATCAGTTAATTATTTAGATCTTGTTTTGTTACAAGTTAATTGTTTTTAACAATTCAGACGGAAATCTAACAAATTGCACTTTGTTATAACATACGCTATTGAGGTACTTTTTATGAGCAAATATACAAACAATTCCTTATTTGTAAAGTTGTTTAATTCCCCCCTTATTGTCTAAGAGCGAAAACCTTTAAAAAAAGCTGTCATCATCTTTTTATAAAAGGGATACAATAAAATAAAAACCCTTAGCCTGGGAATAATAATACCCTCAAAGTTGGAAGACAAAAAGAGAACCTGATATTACTAATCCAAAAGTACAAGAAGAAAGGTGTAGATCCGGCCCTTTGGGGTTGCCATGTTTGTATAGCCTATAAATGAACCCCTGAGAGAGTTTTGTTGAAAAGTATACCTCGAAAACATTCAAGGAATTCTTGAATACGCCAATTTTAAGTTCAAATTTATGAAACAAATTATTGTTAGACTTAATTTTGTTTGTGGATTTCCAGTTTTGCTTCCTTCAGCGGTCCCACAAATTATGTAAATGTCTAGTCATTTACAAAATTCGTAATTTGTATCTATGAGGTTATTTAGATTGTTTTAATAAATGTAAATTTATATGGTTTGTACTCAATTTTTTACATTTTAAAACTGAAAATTTCAATTTTCCTAAATTTTAGAAAGATAAATTTATTTAGTCATTTCTGTCAATTTTCAATAATATAATTTAGATATTTCCTAAATCCATAATTTTAAATCGTTTATGTTTTGTTTTGTCATATTCTACAATCTTTCATAAATTTGTGATAGTTCATTATTTATAATTTTAAGTTTCCAGATGTTTAAAAAACATTTTTTTATGTATTCATTTGTATATTTAACATTTAAAAAAGTTTAGATTTCAGAATTATTTTTGTATGTAGTCATAATGCTAAATTTGCAATTTTTAATTTTAAGGGTTCCAGAGTTATATATTTTTTTTTCAAATTGGAGAAGTAACGTTTTACTGTAAAATCTTATATTTAATTCGCTATTAAATTTCTGGGACAGTTTTATATTTCTTTAATCTAATGCCGATTTTAAGTATTGAAGTGTCAAATTAAACCTGCAGATTTGGCGAAAATTATTCATTTTCCTTGGAAATCTTTTGTAATAAATTTATTATTTAAATAACACGCCTGTTATGGGTAAATAATATGTTTTACATCAAAAATAATTTTAAACAGCTGTTATAAATTCTAAACAAAATAAAACGGAACAAACAGTTGTTTCAAAATATGTTTGTTATGAAACGGCATAGAGGAAGCACATTTGGGTAGGTTCTTTGAAAACATCTTGCTTTATATTCATTGTCAAAAGCAATAGCCCAAGCACAACACTTCACTTTTTGTTCAAATTAAAAATTCATTGTTTCGAGGTTAGATATTACACAAACTGATTACCAAATATTTTCATTGTTGTGTGTTGACAAATTAACTACAATTCGAGATTCAAGGGCAATGCACTTTTTAATTGCATTGCATCGTGGGAGGAAGTGGTTCTATCTAGAAGATTAATGTTCTTTTTGTTATTCCGCCATTTTGTTTTGATTAACTATAAAAAAAAAAGAAGCTCGATGATACTTTTTTACATATCTATTTAACATAACTGTAAAGTGTCAAGTTGAAAAAAAAATTCAATAAATAAAAATAAAATAAATTCCCTCCCAATCAAATCATCGTACCAACTGTCTGGAGAGAATTATTCCTTTCCAGTTAAACTATAAATTTCAGGGAAGAAACAAACTTTCAACATGGCAATGTTACAACTATATTAACAGACTAAACAATAAACTAACTCTTTAACGATCGGATAAATTGCGCAGCCAGTGATATCACAACCCATAGATAACACTGTGATGACAACATAATTTTCTAAATATGTTTTAATTAGACTTGATTGGCCGTTATGATAAGATAAAGTACATATGAAATATATACTAATAAAGAAAACAGACGTGACAAAAGACCTAATCAGCTGTGATATCATTGGCTCAAAGCATGATGTCACCTGTCGTCGCCAAACTGACAGCTCAAAGTCGGGATTTTTTTGCGAGTATCGATTAGCAACAATGGAACTTACTATTTGCTTCTATGCATAGTGTCTATCCTCTATTTATTCACACACAAAATGCATGCTACGTGTATTACATTTTTTCCGAAAATTATGTCAAAAAGTAATCTATTACATATTTTTGAACTAATCAATGTTCAATTTAATGTAATTCCGGGCATAGATTTTCAGTAAGAACGTAAATAGAATTCTTCTGAAAGTGTAAATCTACTTGGATATATTTGCAATAACAAATATTTATAGCAATGATTTTTAAATCTAATTTTTAGAATTTGAAATAAATTTATAAGACACAGGAGTTATAAACTAACCATTTCCGTTATCACATCATCATTATTATCTTCTTTTTTTGTTATTTCAGATAAAGTAAGTGAAAATAATTAAAAATCTTAATGCATTTTACATAAAATATATTTACATGTAAAACAAATCTAATAACAATTAACAGTTCAAAAGTTCATTATGAAGGAGGTATAAAATTGACAATATCTTAAAGTATTTTCCGTCATATTGCTTCAAAAACAGCTGTTTTCAATTCATGCATTGAGATGCTAAAGTTGTTCTTTTTAGTCCTAAAAACATCAGCTGAGGTCGAGGTCATCAGCTGTTACATGATTTATACGAATTAATTAACTATTGTGAATCATCTATACAAAACAACCGATACTCTCGATTGTAAATAACCGATAAAACATCGATTTGAAGGTAAATAGGTTATAACATTTTAGTTTTATTGAAATGGTTTTTTATATTGTTTGCAGTATAACGAAAAATATAGTTCATCAGTATATATATTCAAAAGAGAAACATGTTCGTCACCATACTGCTTCCGCCATATATATTCAATAAAGTAGAAATTCATCGTATTTCTGTGAGTACCCTAACGTTTTTGATTTTACCCCACGTGCTTTCAACTGTTTGTGTATAAACATGAGTTACAGGATCGACAAAATAGATACTATGGTTTGTGTTTAAAGTAAGTAATGGTGACAAATTCGTTACTAATTGTTAGCTTCCCACTTACTTCACAATGCTGAATAAACACCGTAAATTATCTATTAAAGGAATGTATTGCGTAACAAAACAAGAGTTTTAGCCACTAGAATAATAAGGCGATATTCACTAATAAATAGTTAGTCATAAATGGTTTGCATGTAAAATATAACACATTTTATTAACTCATTTGTACTTTTGATAAACTCTTCCCTGGCTTTCCTTTAGATTTGCCTTTTTCTTATTTTACTTTTACGTTTATTTTAGTTTGTTTTACATTAATTTTAATTTTGTTTATCAGTCAAAATTATCTGAGCGTGTTTATTTTGTTTTATTTCAAATGTTTTATTTTTTTAATTGAGAGTAAAATAATTTTTGTCAGTTCGAATATTTATTTATTTCATTTTTGTTTTACAATATATTGATTGTTTGTCTAGTTTCAAGAAAAAAATTATTGACTTAAATATCGTTTGTGTTCTGTTACATTAAAACAAAGTTTTACTAAACATTAATACGTTTTTATTCTGAATCCTTAATTAAAAAAACAGAAACGAAGTGTCCACCTATCAATTAACTACAGGTATATACAAACTTCAAGGAAAGTATATACGAACCATCATTAAGAAAGACCACTCAATCGTGATCACAAATTAGTGACGTAACTCACACCCCAAAAATCCAATAATATTTTTTTGTAAATAAGGAACAGCAGATATAATTTAAAATAATAAAATGCAGGTCCACAAAACTAGATCAGATTTCAACATGAAGGGAAAAATGTTTTTCCCAGACAACAGTTTCTTTAAAACTTATACATAAAATCTAATTAAAACGATTACATTGTGAATACATTTTAAAACACCAATTTCACATTATTTGATAAAGTAGACATATTTCCTAATACTGTACTTCTTCAAAGATAGACGTATTCTTGATTTTTCCACATTAATCAACAACTCAAAATATTTAGAAAAAGTCATGCAGCAGTTAAAAAATTTAATAATTGCATTGAGTTATGTATACCTCTGACACAAGCCAAAGTTTCAGCCTCCGTGCAGTCAGAGATGATGATGGAACACTTAATGGCGCGTGACTTTATTATAGTTTTGTTTACGACTTCATACATTCAATATATATGTAAAACATTTATCTCGACTACACCCAGCCACAGGTTATTGCTCCGCCTTTCATTTTGTATTTTGAATTAAATTCTATTAGAAGACAGTTTATGAAAGATTTAATTCATCTCGTTAGATTGTTCTTTATGTATACAAAAAATTCCACCTGTTACATCTGCTGTGCTTTAGTTTAGATTCTTCAATAAAATCTGTATTATCAATTTTGACAAGTTTGTAAATATTATTATCTACTTTCTTCTCTTTGGTGTCTTAAGATTAAGGGCCACTTTAATACGGCTCAAAAAAGATCAAAAAGGACGTGCGTAGTTAGATTTTTATTTTTTGGAAATTAGGGAAAATTTTAAACTCTCATAATGTTTGTAATAGTGATAATAAAAAGTGACGTACCTTGTTTTGGAGTATCAAAATATTGAAAAATAATCACAACTTCTCTTTTTTTTTCATTTATTTTTCAGAAAAATAACATTTTATACATTTTTGATGCAACCTGTATTTAGCATAACATTTTTACCACCTACTGTTGATTGATTCGACTTTTTATACCACATTATACGACTTTTTCAATCCAGTAGAATCTGAGATCCAAAGCTTCCCTATATTTTTACTCAACCTTGTAGATGACCAGAATAGAACTCATTTTAAACTTCTATAGACTCCTTACAAGGACCTTTTTTGCTTCTCAGTTAATAAGCTTATTATACACTCTCGTTCATAGCTCATTCGTCTTCAATCCAATCCTCAGATTTAAGGAACACAGTGACATACTCCGGATGATGTGATCCGTCTTCCACTCCACAGAGCACTTCCACAGAAATCCGTTTCCTGTTCATATATGCTAAGCTGTCACCTCAGTTTCACCACATCTCCAACACAAAAGGTCTGGTATAAACCCTATACTGGTACGGAAAATCCAACGACCCATCAACAATCCAACCATTTCCCGTAGGTCTGAATTATTCTTCTTGGATTTCTCCTGTATTGAGTCAGTATCGTAGATTCCTTTCAGTTCTCTTCTAAGCTTTCTGATATCCCTTCGAGACCCAATATCCATTGGGAAACACACTTACGTGTCAAAGTATAAGATATTAGTGAAGAGGTCCTTCTTTAGCCCACTTGTCTGGCTCTTCGTTCCCAGTATACCTCTTAAACTGTACATTTCCTTCTTCCCCAAGCCTTTTAATGTTCCTTCGTGACGAATTTGGAGACACGCTTACATATCAAAGTATAAGATACTCCACACGCAGGTTCTTTGCTGATTAAGTTCTGTCTACCTCCTCATTCTCAACATTACCCTCACACCACAATGTGACAATCAGATCCTACAAATGTCCTCCTACTTACTCTGTCGTCATTCCACTTGAATAGAATCAACCGAAGTCTGGTTATACAAACTCTATTAATGTTCTTATTATTTCACTAAGCAATGTACAGTTAACATACTTATTGTTCACCGTAAGCCCGACCTCCACAGAAGAGTTTTATGCTTCAAATGGAATATTTTTGAATAAGGACTGATATTGAATTCCACCTTGTTGTTCTCCTGTACATAAGCATAGTCAAGATCTATGATAATTGCCCGCTCGTGACGTTTCATTCTATCCTCCCACTGAGTTCCAAATTATGGAGCTCGACGAGTTCAAGTTTTACCTTCATACTTAAGGAAATAAGCGTCTACAACGAGTGCCTACCCTCAGGTTAGCTCCATCTCAAGGTTTTACAGCATCATACAGAAACAGTTTGGAAACAGCTAATTTTATTGTTGTACCTAGAATGAAAATACTATTGCCAAATTTATAACAATAACGGAACTTCGGGAAATGATTTATGATCAAACAATTTTTGTTTAAATTTCTGTAAACATATGTCCGAAAACGCTCGTTATCCGTCTGACGGCCATTTTGCGTTTTGGGGGGGGGGAATAATAACTAATAAAAATATTAAAATACGAGTCGAACACATTTTTCATAAACGTTTCACTAGTATATGAATGAAAAATTTAGCTTGTAAATTGTCAAAATGGCAGCAGTTTGAAATGTGTACTATTGTACTATGTGTATACGGCCGCCATTTTCAAAACGTATAACATAAAATTTGATTCTTGGTAAAACGTACGTAGACAATGTGTATACAAAATGTCGAATCGAAATAATAATAATTTCTAAAGTTGTAATTTTTACGGAAAAAACAAAATGGCCGATAGATGTGTAACGAAGCTTTTTCGGATAATTGTTTATAAGAAACATTTTCTTTATTTTGATACCATGATCCCAAAGCTAGGACTCATATTTTTGAAACACTCTGTATACATTTCAGTTAAAACTTCAACATCAGAGACTAAATTAGGTTAACCAGTAAAAACAGTCAATAAATTTCAAAATGGCGGTTTAAAATAGTTTTTCAGAATAAATTCTCACCTGTATGTTCTACAATAATTATATACAGGGTATAATTTCCATAAAATTAACTCATTGAATTTTTAACAAAAAAACGTTATTACTACATGTCGCTTGAGATTCCGATTTTTGAATCAAATTTGGTAGTAAGCCAAATTTAGCTATTCATAGAATGTTTTTGTCATTACAAATTTGGAAATAACAGCTGTTGGAATCGAGAGTAATTTTCCTGTAAATTTGACACCAGTCTTATAATAAAACCCAAACTGTTCAGATTGCTCATCTGATCATGTCAGGATATTCTTGATGAATAATATTATTATTAGATGCAGCTTTGCCAGCGATAAATTAACACCATATGTTTCTTGTTTTTGTCTTTACTAAATCTAAAACATCCTATTTTATTACTCACGTTTATAGATAACATGACAGTAATGTTAACACTCTATGTATTAAATTAATAATGATTTTGTACTTACGTTTTATTGCATCTTTAGTTTTTCTTTTAGGTGAACCATTTGTGTCTCTGAAAAAAAGAAGACATATTTCTCATAATCATACAGTATGTATTTATATGCACTAGTAATAGTTATTGTACAGTAATGACAGAGGCACAAAAATCTGTCTATCGGTTTATGAGTTCAAACCTCTGGAGGATTGACACATCTAAAACGGCCCAACTATAGTCGAATTATCCCTGACGGAATCTGTTGGACAGTCACTTGATGTAATGAAAACAGAATTTGTCTTCAAAACCTGTTGATCTTTCTCACGTCAAGAAACAAGAAACAGGTGGAAAGCACCTGGTAAGGTACACAGGGTGGGACAGAAATTAGCTCGTCTCACAGGACAGTGTAAAATCTTGGAAAACTGGGATTGTTTTCCAATCTGAAATCTCAGAGATATTGGCTTGCACAAATCTAGGATTGGCTAAGCGTATATTATCGAACAGTCAGGCCGCTCTAAGGTCGTTGACTCAATCCAGATTTCCTCCAGGTTTGTGTGGGAATGTTTTCAATGTCTTTCCACAGTTTCCTGTCTTAACATGGTGCACCTGGCTGGGTGTCAGGAGAGTCGAGGGTAACTAGGGTACCTAACTAGAGAAGGTATCTATGATAGAGTCAGAGCCTGCCTGTCGTATTAGTCAATCAGTTGACTATAGTGTCATTAGAAAATCATCCAGAGAAGAATACTTGATGGCAGCTGAAAGACTTGATAAAGATCCAAGTATCGATTCAATGGTTGTGTTGTGACTTTGGGCCGAGGACGACTTAAGTAAGTAATTACTCTTATTACTGGACATGAGGACTTCAGAAAGTACCTGCTTCAATTGGGCATTATTAAGGTAAACCGTATGCAGGTATGATGAGCCAAACACATCTTTCAAAAGTTGCTTCTTTGCAGTTTCTCAACCATAGGACATTGTTAATCCTGACATTAGACAAAAGCTGCTGAGGTTCGTTGAAGACTCAAAAGCTGGGCTGTCCTGTTAGGTTTACAGGGGACTACTTGGTTGAAGTACAGAGCCCTCGAGTTCAACTCTTCCAATCTAATCTAATCTATTTATACAAATAACTTCACCTTTTGATGTAACAGAATTATGCACTTAAGAAAGTATTATCTGTAAAAGATGAGGGGAAAAGTTTAGTTTTGAAAACTTATCGTCACATTAAATAAATTTTAATCTTTAACTAAAACTTAAGTTTCGAGCAGCACTGAAAGCCAGTGACTAGATAAGTTTCCATGCCAACGACTGGCTTTGAATGTTTTAATGAATCAAGTGTAATTTGTATAAATTTTGTTAATTGATTTTTATAATTTCCGAAAATTATATAATAATATCAATACATATAAAATGAAAATAATATTGCATCGTGTATATAACTACACAAGAAATATACATAACAATAAAGTCTTGCAAAAATGAGATTATCATCATTCAATATTTTAAGGAATTTAAATAATTATTTTGACATTTATACAGTTTAAATGAATTGGTATACATTTGGGTAAACTTGTAATATGTAGGTCAACAATTAATCAGTCATAGGCAAAGTCAAATGGATTAGAAGGTAGGTGATAGGGTGACATTCTTTCCATTTGTTGTGTGATAACAGTTTATCTGTTGTTATCAATTTTTATAATACAATTTAGCTCGTCCTTGAAGATAAATAAACCCATGGATATAAATCAAATATTGAGCTTGACTTGTGAGATAATATTAGTTGGAATAAAACTCGAACACAAGATCTCATAAAAATTACGGTTACTTAAACGCGTTTTAACGACAAAGTCGCCATCCTCAGCGATACATGAGCTACAATAACTTATACAATAACGGTTTTAGTTTAGTTATTGTAGCTCCTGTATCACTGAAGATGGCGACTTAGTCGTTGAAACGCGTTTGATTAAGTAAACGTAATATTTGTGAGATCTTGTGGTCTAGTTTTATTTTATCTAAACCCATGGATCGTAACAAATAGCGGATTATGAAAAACAGTGTTTATCTTTCGTAAAACAAAGATCTATGACATTTAGAAGTAACTCATTTGAAGCGTTTGTAACTCACAGAATGATGACTGGGGAGATTTTGAATTAGCTTAATTAATCTAAAAGGGAATGAGCAAAAACTACTGTCTCTATTATTGCAACTTATGTATCTTCTACTGTAGGTGCTATAATATATTTTGAACACCTACAAAAACAATAACAAATATAATCAAAATAAAAAAAAACAAGTATATGGATGCCATCATAGAACTTACACAGAATTATTGGGGGGGGGGGGTCAGAATTTAATTTTCTTTACGTCAATTTTCTTGACTCTTTACGTGCCGTTTGAAATTTTTGAGGAACATCCATCACCTAGGCCCCCACAATTAAAATAACCTAAATCTTTACTTACTTATTCCCCCTCCCACCTAAAGAATTTCTCCCAAACAGAATTAAAATATTTCCAAAAAAATTAGGATGGTAGTGTCTTCTCAGCCACTCTGTATGTTTTTATACATAATTGTCACTTTTAAATTTAAGTTATATTTATTACATATTGCACTGAGCTCAGGATGTAGTGATAGTGAGTGATTTACCACTTGTTTGCTGCTACATACACGTTTTTAGTGTATTAGTAACAGTTATTGTCATAGGAACTGCAGACAAGTCCGCTAGTGACTTTTGCAGTTAAAGTGTTATATGCATGATTACTGATTTAGGGTCTGTTCAAAAAGAGGACTGTCACTCATAAGCAATTTTCTATTGATATAAATAGAACAGACAGAACAGCTGAAATGTTGTTGGTTTGTATTAAGGACAATATTTTACCAGGAACAGAAAGAATGTAGAACCAGTAGAGATTTGTTAGATTCCTACTTATGTGAATTCATGTGGGGATGTAAGAACAACGATGAGGACACCATTTGGAAAGACATCAATTTAAAATGTGTACTCATATATATTTATAAATTTGGTTAGGTTAGGTCAGTAAACCTTCTGGGTGCCACTGTTTATGTGGCGGTTTTCATCTTGAACATACCCCTGATTTATTGTTAATTGGTTAAAAAAACATAGGATCTAAAATACACAATTCCAGTTTCATCTGAATTATTTTTACATTTGACTTTAAAAAATTTAAAACCCTATCGCATATTCTAGACAATAGACGTGGAGGGGGAGTAAGTCCTGTATTAAGGACAATATTTTATCAGTAAAAGAAGAATATGGAACCAGTAGAGATTTGTTAGATTCCTACTTACGTGAATTCACGTGGAACTGTAGGAACAAGGATGAAGATTTGTTTGACACCATTTGGAAGGAGATCATCTATATTGGGCTGCAGAACAATAAAGTGTGTATTAATATATTATGTATAATGATAGTTAGGTTAGGTCAGGAAACCTGGGCGTCACTGTTTGAGTGGCAGTCTCTTCTTGAACATTCCCCTGATTTAAAAAATACTGTATAAAATAGACAATTTCAGCTTCTAAATTATTTTTAAATTTAACCCTGAAAGGGGTTACTGGTTTATACGTAATTAACTTGTAGTGAAATGAACATAATTGTTAAAAGATTAATTAAGTCAAATGAAAAAGCAGCCTTCCCCCCATCTAAAACGATTCTTTCTAAATTTGATGGCAAACTCACATGCCGCGGTGTTAAATTAAATTAGAGTTTCCAACAAAAGGGCTTAATTGCGGTTTTATGTACACCACTAAAACCAACAAAATACATCGGACACTCGCATGGGAACAATCCAGTCTGTCATAGGAGCGTTCACAATTGACTCTCTAAAATATTTATCATCCACAATGTGTTCTCATCGCTTCACAATTAATCCAACCAACTCTGAATAAATGAATCAGAAATAATAAAAGCCTGGTTCACAATGGATCCTAAACTGTATTTGTACATTGGAATCAGTATCAACAATAGATTCGCACTAGGCGTAGCTTATAGTATAGGGCGTGCTTTGTCCAATGTGAGCCCGATCTCACTGGACAATTCCCACGCAATCATCCGGAACCACGCGCGTTTAATGTTTACGCAATCAAGGAAGATCGGGTTAAACAAAACATCATTATGATTATAGAGAAAGTTTGATTTATACGGATTTATTTTTAGATTTAGAACCTATTAACACAGAGTTTGAAACTTGGAGAAATTTGAAAGTCCTGTCAACTTTGAGAAAGAAAACTTTTTAAGTTTATTACTAAATTACTTACGTCATAGCAATCTTGTGTTCAGTATTTATTCATTAATATTTCATTACAGCTGTTTCGGTATAACATATACCATCATCAGATGAAACAACACGTTTACACAACACACTGATACACATTTCATAAAAATAAATAAACATAAAATGTTTGGTACTGCAGTACAAGTCGAAAATAATATAAAATAAAGTTTAGATAGTTTAGATAATATAGCCACATCCTTCTAACGTGGTGGTAAACTTTTCAATCATTTTATGTTTATTTATGTTTGTGAAATGTGTATCAGTGTGTTGTGTAAATGTGTTGTTTCATCTGATGATGGTATATGTTATACCGAAACAGCTGTAATGAAATATTAATGAATAAATACTGAACACAAGATTGCTATGACGTAAGTAATTTAGTAATAAACTTATTTTAAAGCATTCACAAGGCGATATGGAAACTATAAAACTTTTTAATTTACGTCTAGACGACTTCAGGAAAGTAGCGATTACAAAATTACAAGATTCAGAATATATTTGTCGTTTTGTTCTTATTTGTTTCTATTGTTCAGATTCATTCCCAAATATTTTATGTGTTTTAAACAATAATGAAAACCAAAGTTAACATAAGGCCACGGTGAGAATACAAACAAAAAAGAGCGAAAAACCTGTACAGTAGGTTGGATTGGGATAAGCTATATTATAGTAGGTTAGGTTAGATGGTTAGATTAAGTTAGATTGTTAGGTTAGGTTAGTTAGATTAGAGCAGAGTTACATGCAAGAGAAAATAAAGAGAGAAAAACGATGTATAAATATCAATAAACACGTGACGCGGGTTATGTTAGGTTAGGTTAGATTGTTAATAAATAAATATTGAGCTTGACTTGTGAGATAATATTAGATAAAAAAAAACCTCGAACACAAGATCTCACAAAAATTACGTTTACTTAATCAAAAGCGCTTCAGTTATAGTTATTGTAACTCATGTATCACTGAGGATGACGACTTTGTCGTTGAAAAGCGTTTGATTAAGTAAACGTAATTTTTGAGAGATCTTGTGTTCGAGGTTTTTTTTAAAAAAAATCTTAGATTGTTAAGTAAGGTTTGATCATAGTTATATTGAGAGAGAAAATAAAGAAAAAAACTATGTATAAATAACAATAAAGACTTGGACGCGGGTTAGGTTAGATTAGGAGGTTATAAGTCATCTCTGATTATAAAATTTGAGGTTCAAAAATAAAAGTCTCTAGTGCTGCCATCTTACAGCCAGCTTCTGTTAACATTATCCGTATTACAGAGATTCTCCGACACTAGCGCATTCTGAACAGATCTTACAAAATTACATTTGTCTACAGTTGTTGACAAGTGGTATTTTGATCATTTAAATTAGTTTGCAAAACAGCTGATTTCTCAACAGTTTCACTTTGCCCACTACTTTGCACACTACTTTGCTCACTCTGAATGGCAACCGAACAAAACGAAATTTAGGTTAAGTTTATTTGAATTGATTTATAATATACAGGAAATGTCCCGTATGTATGTTAGATTAAATCTTACATGTAAAATAACATAAATAAACAACAAAACAACGTTTTAAAGTCGAAAAAGGAAGTAATTATTCATGAAGATGATTGACAGTGTATGTACACGGAGAGTATTTTTCGTTTGCCGAGTTTTGAAGTTGGCAATCCCGTTTCCTCAACAATACACCTAAGTTATTTGTAATATTCATAAATAACCTCAGTTTTGACGTGAGAACTTCTACTCAGTGTTGATGTGTTGTTTAACACTACTGCTATATTTTGTGTAGTTAGTTTTAAAATATGGACAGTTCAGAGGATGAAAACCTGTCAAATACCCCGCCATTTTGAGTTACTGCTGAAGTATGTTTTTTATTTGTCACAAAATAACAACTGTAGACAAAGTCTAATGTGCAATTCGTGAGCAAAGTGTCTTTTTTAAACTCGATAAAATTGACGCACGAGGCAAGCCTCGTGCGTTAACATTTTTCTCTCGTTTAAAAAAGTGCCACTTTGCTCACAAGTTGCACAAATAACTATTTCTTCCTTTGTTGATTGAAAGGAAAAACCTATCGGTCAAAAGCGCCTTAAAAAATAAGAAGGAAAGAACACAAAATAAAGACCACTGGTAGTCGAAACTCTAATAGCGTCACGTTCATAAAAGAACAAGATTTGGTCAAGAGAGGAAAGGTGAAAGAGAGTGATCTATCCCAAGACTACATGAAAAATGTAGATCCTGCTAGATTACCTCGGGATTGCCAAGTCTGTACACAATAAATCTCCTCTTGGAAATGTATTAATCATTCTATGGATGTTACGTGATACATTACACGTATCTAATGAGAATATATTGTATCATATAGTAAACAGCTGATTAACCTAATGACTCGGCTTTTTGTAGCGTGACTGTACAAGGCGTTTATAAAAACATAAAACTGCTCTGTACATATAAAGCTTAGCCGCATTTACTCAAGCAATAATAAGAAGCGATTTACATAAAAATATAACTTTATGGGGATCATAGTACTTATCCAGCCCCACCGTACGATATAATATAAACAGATCCTCTAAATGTAATTCCCAAAAGTTGGTTTCTTGGGCGTTGGGAATGTAGATTGTAAGGGTCTTATCAAGTAGGGTAAGTTTGTTTAAAATAGTTACACACGTTTTTGTGTCAGTATTTTCTTGACGTGGTTTAGGCTCGTCTCCACTCTCTACGCTCGTCTCAGTGACTCGATCTCGCCAAATCTAGTGACTATACGAATATCACATTTTCGTGGGAGGTTATAAAAGTTATAATTTAGAACAATTACTAAAAGTATTACACCTTGTGAATTAAGGACAAATTGTATTATTAAGCACTGTTAATACATTTGTTTCGGCTATACTATCTTATTCACAAGGTCTAATACATCCAGTAATAATTTACAAACTGGGGTAAAGCACTAGATGTTCTAGACAAATACCAGAAAATTTCAATAAAAGGAAGTCGGTAAAATCGCCTCTTCCAAAAATGCCAACATAATTTGTCGAAACTGCTTTGCATTGTAAAATTTGCATAACAGCTGTTTTATGGAATAAATAGCATCAGTTAACTACCTGGTATTTATAAAGTCTATTGGCAACATTATATTTATCCAGTAAAATAATTATTAATTCCAAATAAATGTTACCAAAAAAAGTAACATTATTATTTATACATTACAGTCTACCCATGTTTCAATTTTAAATTCGGTTCAACTATTTTAGAACGGAAAAATGACCTCTGAAAATGCCTCACAATTTTGAGCGCTTGTCGAAAACTACACAAGAATAAAAAAGTTTAAAATTCATGTTTTATTTAAAATCGCCATAAAAAATACGGGTTTCCATAAGAAAATTCAGAGCTGACCGCCATATTGAAAAAAAAATGTTGTGAAAATTTTGTAATTCCACTACTGTTCAAAAACATCCTTGGGTTACCTTTTAAAGAGTTTCTTTGTAGTTATCGAATAAAACAGCGATTACAACTGTTTCAATTATCCTATTTAGGAGACAACGAAAGATTAGGTTAGGTTAGAGCGAAAAAGATGTTTTCATTAAACAAATTGCTTAATAAAATAGGGGAAATTTTTAATTATAAATTACCACAGTGTTCACCATCATTATAAGTACAAACACGCGGTCTTCTGTAAACATATCTCATATAAGTTAGAGACCTAGAAGTGAAAATTTTTTAATGAACTTCCACAGGTTCAAATAGCCTTTCTGTTGTTTTGTATTCCAAATTGAAAACTAAAAAATAATTAAAAACACCCACTTAAAATAGAGCAAAAGTTAAATCTTCATTTGGATTATCAACAATTTAAAAAAAAAATTATATGTTCTATTCAAAAACACTAGAAAAGTATAATGTTAATATTTAAACTAATTGTCGACATAATATAGGAAAACGACGATTTTTCAAAGTTGATAGCATATTTTCAAACCCTACAAAAAAAATATGGAAGGTTACACATTTAAATTTTTTGTAGTTTTTAAGACACCCTGTATATTCTATTCCACAATATTCACAATTATTTGAATTTACTTATTAATCTGGGATTATTGAAAACGTAACACTGAACGCTACCTATCGTTATTTTTATGAACTCCTACACAACATGAATCAGGCTGGTGCTGAATTCTGTTGAACGGAATAAGACAAACTATCAACTGTACATGGAAAAACTTTCCTGTTTCCTTGTCCTAGGCGATAGGGGTACTAACAGGATGGAATGTAGTTTTTAGTGAGTAAGAATCTCAGACTATTGGGAAGAGCGGATTTCTCCCTTTGTCTTTTGAAGATTTTCCACCTATCAAAATTTAAAAAATATTATATATATTAAAAACGCTTCGCTCGTGTTAATGTCTGGGCCCTACGGAGCCTCGAAACTGTACATGTGTAAAGGTGCCTTCACTCGCTATGCTCGTATCTATTAACTATACGAATATCACATTTTTTGAGAGGTCAAAATTACCTTTTAACTTCGCTATTTTTCGTCCTAGAACGATTTGGTTGGGTTAGGTTAGGTTAGGTTAGGTTAGGTTGGTTGTTAGAATGAGTTAGAATTGAAACATGCATGAATTTAGTGTGTTATAAGTAGAATAACATAAAATTACGAAGAAAAATATTCTTGAATTTGAATTTTCAATTCGATTTTTCTGAGTTTTCTAGATTTTTACTTTTACGTTATTTATTATATTTTTTAAATCGACAGTACGTGACTCGTATTTCCAGATGTAATACAATTAGATATTATACCTGAAAATTGTACGTACTAGTGCTTTGAATCTTTGTACGAAATAGACCAAGGACACATTAAAGAGAAACTACAAGATTTTAAAAGATACACCATTCAAAGTTGTGAAAATATTTAATTATTACCGTCTTTATCAGTCTCTGTTATGCTTCGTAATTAAAATAACTCTTTTGGCCGCCATTTTGTTTTGGGTGATCATAATTTAAATTTATTTGTCTTTTTTCTTATCTTACAGAAACGTTTAAAATGAGGTATCACAAGCCTGTACTTGCCATTTCATATTTTCCAGCACCCCCGTAATTAAAATAACTTGATTTTTTTAAAGTTGCTCCCTTCATTTAAGAGTTTGCCGCAAACGGAATTCAAATATTAAAAAAAAATAACAAGAGGATAGTTTGGTTTCTTTTCAGCCCCACCTGTTTGTATTGTATTGAGCCTACTCTCAGTACGGCTGTGACAATCCCAAGGCACACTACCTGGATCTACACTTTTTCCTTGTAGTCTTGGCATTATATTCATAATTCATTTTCAATGCGTTAAGGTACAAAAGTGGAAGCGTGTATTCCTCTAGATTTAGTTTGGGCTAACAACAAAGGATTCCAAAATAAAACAACTGTGAATTATAAAAGTGAAAGTCAAGGGTGATCCAGGACTCGCGCGGTACAATATCGACCACGAGGCATTAGGTGACGAGGAAATTGTGAATGTTGAACAACCGAGAAGTTGGTATAATTGTGAAGCCTCCATTAGAGGCAAAAAGTCGATCTTTTCTGACAAAAAAAAAAAAAAAAAAAAAAAAACAAAAAAAAACAAAAAAAAAACAAACAAATACAGAGTGGTTGAAAATATAAGGCAATATTTTGGGAACTGGAAACAAAAGAAAAAAAAATAAAAACATAGGTCCGGATCTGTCGGGCATTTTGAGTTTTTACAAACTAAAAAAAAAACAACAACATATCTTTGGCAGTAGATAAGATATTGAGTGAAGATTTGGAATACTCTTTATTTATGTAAAAGTTTATCAGAAAACCAAGACTTTATTTTGTAATTTTCAAAATGGTGGACGTTTAAAATGTTTAATGTCGAATATATACAAACCATTAACATTACAAAATATTATAAAACAATACAAAAATTATTTGTATTGTTAATATATAGGGTGTTTCAGAACTCTCCTTACAAAATTGGGGGTATTATTTTTGGGAGAAAAAGAAGCCAAGAAACTTAATACAACTCGGGGTCTGTCTCCTTTAGTTATCTGATTGTTCGTAGATATTAAAAAAAAACAGCTCTACAGAGTTGAACAAAATTTAGATACATTGTTAGTTACAAGTATGTTAAATTTCATAATCGTAGTGCAAATCATTTCAAAATGGCGGCGATTTAGATATTTTAAATTAAAATAACTCTAAAACTAGTCGTTTTACAAAAAAAAAAAAAAAAAAAAAAAAAAAATATATTAGAACAATTTGTTTTGTAAATTTAATGAAAAATTCAATTACTTTTGTTTTTAAAATTGTGTGAAGAATAAAAGAGATTTGGAATTTCTTTGTCCTGCCGTGCATCGCTAGTTTCTTGTCACGCAAAGTGTTTATTTCAAACTGTAGTGTATTGTACTGCAAAACAGCTGATTTCATTGTTGCAGAATGGTCAGATGATCTATTGTGACACTTGATTCGTTCAATTCCTACTATAAATTCTCAGACTTATTTCATTTTTCAAAGACTATTTTGTACAACTACAAGAATTTCAATTATTAAACAGTTACTGTAAATAGACATTCGAAATCAAATTTATACCTAAAAACATCCTAATTTATTCATTCCATTGTTGGTCCATTAGCCTGTTCTGAAGAGGACAAAAGCGTGACCATGCATGGCCGGACAAAAAATACTAAATTTCCTTTATTTTTCACCCAATTTTACAAAACAAAAGTAATAAAATAAGTTGATCTTGTAGTTTTTTGTAAAATGGCTAGTTTTAGAGTTATTTAAATTTTTGAATGGCCGCCATTTGGAAACGAGTTGGGTTACGATAATGAGACTTAATACACTAACTGAAACTAAAAACAACATATATGTACCTACATTTGTTTCAATTCTGTAGAACTGTTTTTTAAAAAAACAAATACTGACGGAGAGACAGATAACGAAACAAGATTGGCTTCTTTTTACCCAAGAATCAATACCCCGAAGTTTGTAAGGTGAGTACGGAAACACCCTGTATTTATGCATTTATATTGTTAATATTTATTTTTAATGTTGGGGGGGATAAATGGAAACTCATTCCATAAAATAAATCCATTATGAAAATCTAAATTTTGTTTTTGTTACAATTATACAAATCCAAACAAATAATGTTATAATATAATGAGTAATAAATTATTTATATTACCTTTATAGTTCCGTCATGTGACTTTGCGTTTGTCTTAATTACAAAGACGCGTTTCGGAGTCGTAGCTCCATCTTCAGTTATTTCAAATGTTCTTATATTATATTATACAAAGTGACTTGGACACCAAACAATGAACATTAAATAATGTTATATCAATCTTCGGGAGGTGGTAGGGATAACAATAATTATTATGTAAACATAAATCGTAAAAAGTTTTTCTCTTCCTCCGTCCACCATTTTGTATTTTTTTCAATTACAAGATAAAACGTCATTTCGTCGATAATGGCGATTTTCTTCCACAACGTTTTACCTTTTTATCATTTATCTTATAACGCTTACTCAAGATCAAAAGTAAAATTATATAAAGTAGACCTTATAATAAATAAATTGCCATAATTCTGTCAAATCGAAAGATGTTGAATAAAACAAAATTAAATTCTCTTCAAAAGTTATAATTTCATTTTTTTTATGCCTATATATCATATTTTCCGAGTTACATGCGTAAAAAAACGCGTTCCGCTTGCGCTGCTAAAGTGTAAAAATCAGCAAAACTTAAAATAGCCACAACTCGTCTAATTTTGAAGCTAGAACAACCATTTAAAAACGCAATTAAAGCTCTACAAAAAATGTTAGAGTTTTTCGAGGAATTTAATGCAGTTACTGATTGGTCAAATAACCAGAGTGTACAAATAACCTTTAAAGTAGAGGCTGAAACGAGATTGGCTTCTTTTTACCCATTTTTTTCGGTTTAGGGACTGTACTATTTAGCTAACTCTTTAAACTTAGTTAAGTCAGCTAAGTATCATGCAGCATTACAAAGGTTAACGTGTATACTCTTGTTCAAGATTGTAATAGCAAAGTGGTAATTACCCGTGATCCGAGTCCTAAACTTTGCAAACAAGGTTTAGTTAAACTTGAGATAATGTAGTTAGACATGAGTTTAGCCTCAATGTTCATAATTCTAGGTTGTTTTAATGTGATAAGTCCTTAAACTTCATTCTATTTCTAGTCATACGATGGAGTAGAAAAATTCTGGGTTACGTAAATTATTATTACCTGATTTGTTGTGGGGAGGGGTGGGGGGTTTATTAGAGAAATCGATTTGTGAAACTGAGCCGAAATCTATGAATATGCATTTATTTTGACCCTTCCCCCCGGTTTTTTCCTTTCCATTAAAAGACAATGACTAACGTAACTCACATTCCCTTTAATGCCTGCATATATAAAATGTTCCTCTAACTTAAAGGACAACTGAATTATCAACATACCTAATAACAATTGTCTACCATACACTGTAGGCCTCATTAAGCATTACAGAATATATATTTTTTTAATTATATTTTATTACAACTAAGTTAAATACAACCTAACAAGCAATTTATTCTGAATTAATGGTTTTAACAATGATATGGTTCACCCAGCTCTAGTTCATTAAACAGAGTCCAGATAGAAGTTTGTGATATTAGTTATTACATGTCATTATTTTTTGCGACAATAACTCAGTTGTACTTAAGCAAATATTTTGTCTCTTTCAAATATTTTGTAAAATTAACGGTTTTTGAGATATTCCACGTTAAAAAATTTAACCCGCCATTTTGAAATGAGTATTGAAAATCGGTTGATTATGTTTCTCAAATTGGGTCTTTATAACACTATGTAAAATGCAAAATTTTAAGTATCATTTACTGTTAAAATGATATGCAGTTTTTTTTGTGAAAAACACAAAATGGCGGCTGGATAAAAACTAACCAATTTAGGAAGCTAACCCAACCTAACCTAACCTAACCTAACCTAACATAACATAACCTAACCTAACCTTATTTTTCTCAAATTGGGTCTTTATAACACTATGTAAAATGCAAAATTTTAAGTATTATTTACTGTTAAAATGATATGTAGTTTTTTTGTGAAAAACATAAAATGGCGGCTAGATAAAAACTAACTAATTTAGGAAGCTAACCTAACCTAACCTAACCTAACCTAACCTAACCTAACCTAACCTAACCTAACCTTATTTTTCTCAAATTGGGTCTTTATAACACTATGTAAAATGCAAAATTTTAAGTATTATTTACTATTAAAATGATAATGTAGTTTTTTGTGAAAAACACAAAATGGCGGCTAGATAGAAACTAACCAATTTAGGAAGCTAACCCAACCTAACCCAACCCAACATAACCTAACCTAACCTAACCTTATTTTTCTCAAATTGGGTCTTTATAACACTATGTAAAATGCAAAATTTTAAGTATCATTTACTGTTAAAATTATATGCAGTTTTTTTGTGAAAAACACAAAATGACGGCTAGATAAAAACTAACCAATTTAGTAAGTTAACCTAACCTAACCTAACCTAACCTAAGCTAACCTAACCTAACCTAACCTAACCTAACCTAACCTAACTTAACCAACTTAGGAAGTAAGTTTATATAAACTTTTTCATTAGTTTTGATGTGAGGAATAAGCTGCAGGCGTTTTTAGGAACACCCTGTATATTACAGTAATGATAACATTTCCATTAAATAAATAAAACAACCAGTAGATGCATTCTTTTTATACTCACTCGTTTAATCCTAGCCTAAGTGTATTCCCATCTGTTCGCAGAAGAGCATGAGATTCGACATTGGTTAAACACTTTGTGGATTGTCCATTGATGGAAGTGATGACATCTCCCTCACGGACACCTTTCACTGAAGCTTTACTCCCGGGATTTACCTGCACAAAACAAACACATTTCAGACGTCTACCAAATCGTACCTTAACAAGTGACAGTTTGTATGTTTTCAACAATCGATTAAATGAATGTTGCTCCGTGGGCGTCGTAGCTTGACTAGTCGCTTCTGTAGTGGAATTGACGTCGCTCTAACAGGTTGCCAGCTTGCAGAGCCGCTGACTTACTGCTCGTAAGTTTTATTTAAAATAAGAAATGATATTTTTTGTTATTAGTGAAATTTTTAAGTGTCAAGTGTGTGGACCATGGATAGGGTTTTCTAATCCTTTTGTGTCAGATCAGGATGATTTTTAGATCGAAATTATCGATGCTAATTAAAAAGCGATTTTTACATTTTATTTTCCAACAGATTACAAATAATAACATTGTGTGTCATCAACTAAATTGGATGTGAATGGTACTGGGTGTGAATGGTACTGGATGTGAATGGTACTGGATGTGAATGGTACCGTAGAGAATGCAGTGTTGCCAGATATTGAAGTGCAAAATTACGATGGGCAAAATATAAATTTTTGATACTGACGACTCAGATAATACTACTGTACGAGACAGAGGTGTGGAAAATACAGGACACGCAAGATTTCCATCAAGGGATGAGAAGCACTAAGAATAACTTCCTCATACAGAACCGTGTCAAATTAAGTGGTACAGTCCTGGTTGTCCAGGATAGTAAATACTCATGAACATAGAAGCTTTCAAAGATACTAGAGTGGAAACTATGTCATTGTGTCATGTGATAGGGACGATGGACGGCCAGACTTAGGACTTGAATCTGTGAATAGAGCGAAATTATGGTGAATGCGTGGAGAAAATTCAGGGAGTGGTTATATATGTCAAAATAAAAAAAAAGTTCCAATAAACATATGTCCCGAAATGCTTCTTTTACCAGCTCTCCTTCATTTTTTTGTTTGTTTACTAAATAATTTATATCTTTGGAACGGCTAAACCGATTGAGTTGAAATTTTGCACGGTAGTCATCAATGTAGAGACCTAATCTGAAAAAAAATAAAAACTTGTTCTAATAATCCTTTTTAAAATGGCGGCCATTTAAATATTCTAAATGAAAAACTAAAAAACAGTATTTTTTTTTATAACAATCGTCGAGAGTAATTTTTTTAGCCAGTTTCATTTCCTATCGAATGGTGAAACTGTCAAAACTATCGAAGAAAGTTAATCAGTAAAACAGCGTCCATTTGTTTGACGCATTTCAAAATATCAGTCGTTCAAAATCTTCGATGCTAATCTCGTTAAGTTCACAACAATGCAAATAATAAGCTGATTCTTCTGGTATTTAGACTAATGGTCATATGGGGTCGAGAGACTGGGGAGGTGTGTCTGGTCATCCCCCCAATCTCAGGGGTACGATATAACCGTACTCAAGACCGACGGAGTGGGTCGTACCAATAAGATGCGTCCCAGTGCAGTGAAGAACTGCATCCTGCTCGAGGTGACCCTGCATTGGACAATTAGTCCAGACTGAATTCGTCGAATCTAAGGGTGTAAACCCTGAAATTAAATCCCTAATCTCAAGGTGTAGGCTACCCGTACCGAAGAGATGTATGACACAGGTTGTGTCTCCAACGGGTAAAGATCTCTGAGATACCAGACGTCCTCTCAGAGTATTTTGCCTTGCCTGGGCATGCGGGGCTCTGTCCAGGTTGACTAATATTTCCGGGATTTTTATGGAGAACATAGAAACCGAAAAACATAGGGAGATCAACAGTCGGAATATGGAGGTAGGTATTATATTATAGTATTACAGGTTGAGATTTATGCAAATACAGCATGTGAAGAAGGTCTTAAAGGCGAGGAGAGTCTAATTCTCTGAGATACCCAAGCGCCAATTAAAGCCCTCAGCTCCGTAGAAGTCTCATCCAAATTGGTATGGGATTCTCTCCGTTCTCTATGCGTCCAGTGCAATGTAAATATTGTGCACTTTGGATGGGTATTGCAGGATCGAGGGTATGAGAGGGCGGATCTGTTGTCAAAGAAAGGGGCTGTTGGCTGGCTTGAGGGAGTAGAACCCACTTCCGGGTTCAGTTATTCAACGGGGAAAAAATGGGCCAAGGAAGACCACATTGAACCATGGAACAATTTCCTGACCAGAGATTGGGTAAGCATCTTTTCTCGGGATCAGATCCTGCGCTGACAACTGTGCTGGTTCAGGACGACAGATGGTTGCCATGACAATATCCGGAGCCACTTACAACTACAAGTCTCGCCTAACTATCGTCTTTACGGTCTTGTACCTGAGACCGCAGTACACATTTTGTTTGATTGTGAGGTCCAGGAGTCCAAAAGAAGGAGAATCTTTGGACCTCAGCAACCAGACATAAATTTTGAGAAGAATACCCTGCACAATATCGTAGAACTTGTTAGAGGCACTGGGGTCGGTGTAAGGTGAATAAAGAGAGGGGAGCACAATAGACTCATAGCCGAAGTGCCGGAAGCCAATGAGTTTCTTCAGCAATATTCCACAACGAAAAAAAAAACAACGAAAAATAAATGTTCATATGATACCGCTTTTAGCAATGCACACTAATGGAGCATTTATTCTATAGTTTTGACAGTTGACAGTTAAACCATTCGATAGGAAAATAAACCGGCTACAAAAAATACTCTTGTAATAATTTACTGCTTCATTTAAAAATCAAATGACCGCCATTTTTTTCTGTACGTATTATCTCCAACTCTAATAATATTGAACTTTCAAAAATAAATTGCACACAAATCTAAAAATAAATCAAACAAACCGGCTGTTGTCGTTTGAAAGCAGCAGCTGGACAGAATTTCAGCATATCTTGATACTACGTCTTCAATCACATGTGTCTAATGTTAAGGACGAATTAAAACCTTTAATTACACTGATGGTAAAGTTTTAATGTTTAAAATTTAAACACCGTTGATGGGCGCATTATGGTACTGTGTATGGTATTATAAGCTCTGTGTATATATTAAACAGTCTCCACTCGCTTCGTTCGTGTGAATATTTTGCCCCAGCGGGCCTCTAAGCTGTACATAAGTGAAGAAGATTGACATATTTCTGACAATAACTTCGCTATTTGTCATCGTAGAGAGGTGTTGTTGGTATAAAGGTCGTCACAGATCTTGACCGATGAATCGGCGCTACTAGCCATTCTGAAACAGCGAACCAGCGCCAGCGGTCCACGCATCAGGCTATAATACGGCAAAACGGAGTAATCCAGAGCGGTGAGCGCGTTGTCGTTTACACGTTCCTAGACATCTTGAGAATAATAAAACTACAATGAAACTTATATATGCCTTTTCTGCATGAATTTCCGCATACAACAGTATAAATATATTTTAGTTTTAATATTATGTGTAATTTTTAATAATGAAAAATATTAGAAAATTGAAACAAAATGACATGAAAAAGTCAGTAAGCGAGACCTTTTTTTATTTTTGTGGTAGAAACAAACTTCCAGCGAGAAAGTTGTAGCAAATTAGTTGATCTTAAAAATTTATTCGAAAATATTTCTGATAGAACTTTTAGTTTGTTCAATACTCCGATGTAAATAACCGCTATGGACATTAGTTATGACATTGGAAAACCAATGTTTTTAGGAAAGTACCCGCACTCCTCCCCTCGCCTAACCCAGCGCTTACCAAACCATCAGTCAAGATCCGTGGCGACTCTTATACCATTATATCCCAGGTCATTTACAGACAAAAAGGCCTTTTGGTGACAAAATTAATACTAGAACAAAAATAATTTCAACGTGTTCTTGGGATAAAATATAACTAATTGACAACAAATTCAACAATTTTTATCGATGCATTTTTTTTAAATACCAAAAATTTCCTTTTTTTGCATTTTACACGAAATCTAGCTGCAAAACCCGTGTTTTCTACTATGGACAATATTGTAGCCAATTGAAAAACCTACAAAAACCTACAAATTTACTATCATTTACAAAAATATATGACTTGCTTTCCTTTCGCCATTACGTTTCCTCAGAAAATATTTCCAATTAAAAATAAGTTTTTAATTAAAAGTATAATCCGTTTGATGGTATTAAGGGTACGATACTTAGATAACCACAGGTGGTATTGTGGTGTTAATAGTTAAATAAGTTGTTTTAAGTTTCTAAGTCTAACGAATCTAATTTGGGAAATGATTCTTCATGTCGCGAACATATGAGAGTAATTAAAGAGTTTAATTAAAACCCGTTGACACTGCGCACAAATTATACGCAATCCTTTCAAGCAGTGATGTAAACATAACCTTAAAATGAAGCTAATGAATTAAGAACAGCTGTTCAGAAATCATATAGTTTAGATTTACTTTAAATGAAAAACACTTTTAGAAACTGTAAACATTAAACGACATAAAATTAACAATACTTTATTTGTAACAAGAGAATGTAAAAATGTTTGTTTACATCTAAACAATTGAAGATGGCGATGTAATAATCGAAACGTTGCCTTGTTACAAATAAAGTACTTGTTTTGTATATGTTTCACTTAAAAATTAACCTTGTACCAATACACGGCATTGTAAAGTATTCATATTAATTAGTTACACGATTTTCAAGCAGTACTTCTCAAGTCCTCAAGTAAATAAAATTTTAGCGCAACTGCCTGTTGAGCGGCTAGACTTGTTAGATTGTTTTTCTTCGGGAGATTTTCTGCTTGTTTAAAGGCGATCAAATAAAGATTCCTAGTAGTCTAATACTTTAATAAAGTCAAGCTCTGTAGAGAACAAGAGATAGTTAAAAGAGACCTTATAGGAAAGATGAAAGAGAGGTATTTAACCCAAGACTACAGGAAGAAAGGCGTAGATTCAGGTAGGTTCCTCGGGTCCAACACAGATGTACTGACTATGGAGTCAAAATAGTTATTCTAGCTTATAGTAACTAAGTTTAGCTCATCGCTTTCACGATGCTGGGTCAACACCATACATTTTTGAGCATCTACAAGAACCTCTTGCACAACAAATTGCGAACTCTAATAAACCAATAGAGAGTTACGAAGACCCTCAAGAATTATAATTTTTTTCAGTTGCACAACTCGTGATTGCATAATTTTTTAAGATAAAATTGTGTTTATGCAAAGTAAAATTTACATCTATGAAATGTGTAAGAAATTACATTTTTACAACTTGTTTATAATTAATTAATACTCGATGAAATTAAATTTATGTTTTTTTTTATTGCTGTTTAAGGAGAGAACTTCTCAGCTTTATAAGAATGATAGGCGTCATTATTACCCAGTTCAATCATACAATGTAATACAAACTAAATATAATGCCCAAAAAATGGTTTCTTAGGCCTCGTAGGCAATGTATTGGTCGCGTAGCTCGTGTCGGTTTCTGAGACCTAACGGGTCTGAAGGAATGCCCACTCGCTATTGTGTCGGTGACTTTACTCTCCTGGGTCTTGTAACTACAAATATCACATTTTCTTGAGAAATCAGGGTTCCAAATGACATTTTTGGTAATTTCACTATTTATCAATGTAGAGAGACTGGATTGGTACCATTACATGCAGAATTGAAATCTGTAAATGTCTATCAATTCAGTGTATTGTAAGTTGAATAACACATCAGATATGAATAACAAACTGTTTAAAAAGGTCGCCATATTGGCATTTTCGATTCCAAAAAAATTTACTCCATTGGGATGATCATCAAAAATATGGTCTGATTGTTAAAATAGGGGGGGGGGGAATACGTAAAAGTGTGTTTATTTAGTTAAGTAAAACCGTAGATGATCAATTTAATAGGTATTCAAAAAAAAATTAACATCCATGACAAATAGAAAACTCAAAATTGAATACTAGCCACCATAATTTCAGGTAGAGACTTTAACAAAGCACTATCATTTTTCTTTTTTAACGCTTTTCAAAATAATATGTCACACAATGGGAGTTTACAGTTGAAAAATTAATGTCCCCTCTATTAACTCCCTTAAGAAGGAGGTAAAAACGAATTTCCCCTATAAAACGTGAAAGGACTTACCGTTTGAGGTTTGATGAAAGTTAGAAGTTTTCATATCTACTCGTTCAGAAATTATCTAGGGGTTGCAAGACTTTTTGGCACTTTATAAATTATAAATAGAAAGGTATAAACTGCTACGATTCGTCACCAGACGAAGCCGCAGGAAATTGGTTTGGAGCCGGAACCTGATTCTTCGGAAATAGAATCAGATTGCTGATTTAATACGTTTAATTAAAGTCTTCAATCCTGTGAGTGGTGATAAATTTAATTGTAGAAACAGATCAGCTGATAGGAAACTCTGCTATAAAGCTATCCTATAAACTAGTTCAGTTTCTACGACAAAGTCGATTACTTTTATGATTTGAGAGACTAGTTTACTTTGGTAATCTAAAAATGAATGGATCTATAATGAGAAGAGAGAATCATACAAAGTAACCTTGTAATTGTGTATATGTAAGTGTGTCCATATTTGCAGGAGTCTTCACTCGCTACTCTCGGGAACTATAAGAATATAACTTTTACTTAAAAATTCAGGTTCGAAATTACATTTTTGACAATAATTTTATTATTTGTCATCGTGGAAATGTGGGGTTGGTAGCATTACATGAAGAATTGAAATCAGTAAATTTTTTTCTAATTAAAGCGTTATAAGTTGAACAACAAGCGAGATTTGAACAGAAACTGTTTAAAATGGCTGCCATTTTGATATTTTAAATTTATTTTTTCTAAATTTCAATAGGGTTCTATATGATCACAATACTGCATGTTCCAAGTTAAATGTTACAATAGCTAACTTTTGAACTATAAATATGATATAGTTCTTTAAATGGGGAACCTTCCTTTTTTTTAATGAAGTTTAAAAATCCTTTTTGTAAAATGTTAAAAATTACCGCCATTTTCCAATATGGCGGCTAACTTTGAAAGTTGTTATGTAACACTCTGTCAGAAAATACTAAATTTTTATTATTATATTATTATTTTTATTATATTTTTTTCAGGTGTCAAATAATATTTTAAGAATGTTTTATTCTTGGGTATTTTTTAAAATCATTAGCCGTTTAGGAATTACAGGTTAAATTTCAAAAAATTAAACGTTTGATAGGCCTACAAATAATTGATTCCCACCTAAAATGTTACAATAGCTAACTATTAAACCATCGGGGGTACAAATAAGTTTTAGTGGGGAACTTCCCAAATTTTTGTATGCTCTAAAATTACATGTAAATCAATTTTGAAAAAGTGATATATTTCATTAAAAATAGGGATTCGATTTTTTTTTTTTAAATTGGTAACACTCAATTTTATAATGGAAAGTTATTCCTTGGTGAAATTTGATACTTTTTTTAATTGACACTATCCCAAAATTGCTAACAATAACAGAGCTGGAGAACATATGCTGTGTTTGTTTATTAGTTTTATAAATTTTGTGTTAAAAACATTCTTAAAATATTGTTTTACACCTGCAAAAACCATAAAATACTTGATGTTCTATAACTAATTCAAAATTGGCCGCCATATTGGAAAATGGCGGCTTTTTTTAACATTTTACAAAATGAATTTTCAAACTTCATTGAAAAGAAAGGTAGTTCCCCCCATTTAAAGTACTATATCAAATTTATAATTCAAAAGTTAGCTATTGTAACATTTCAGATGAGACATCCAGTATAGTCCCCTATACCAGATTTCATGTTCCTATCTTTATTTTGTGCACGGTACCGTGATTACGTACAACGCCCTGGCAGTTGAAATTCACTTTTTCGGTTTCCTGAGACCACAAAACGTGAAGTTCGTCAAAAAATGCAGGTCTAAATTTTCAATTATTTACCAATCTACTCTACACTTTTTATATTGCAACTCACACCCTCCTTCTAAAACAGAGCTAATAATAACAACGTTGGCAGTTCTTCTCAAAACAACAGAAATAGATATAAACAAATGCATCTCCACAACGGTGCATGACATCAGGTGAGCTGTCGCAAAAGGAAATTACGATGACAACAAAATGGCAACCTTTTTGACAAACCATTCACGTCTAATGTCATCGACTTCTGCCAAGAAATTTGGCAACATGACCGACAGACAAGTGGGACGCTATCAACTTGGGTGCAAATGTAATTGTGTTTCAAACATTTGTCGTACGGTGGCATTCGTTCTGAATGATGGAAATGGAAAAAAAGTGGAAATAGATCCAATTAGTCTTTCTGTGATTGGTTTACACGCGATTA